>CM062288.1:52916290-53436290 GCA_031216915.1 Pictodentalium vernedei | reverse complement strand
AAATTGGCCATTTCCCTAAACTGACACCCTTGAAGCACTTACACACGTATCACCATGGTGATGATGTCAGGCGATAGAGGGCTACTAAGGCTACCTGGATGTATGTCACGTGACTAGGTCCCCTCAAAATGAATCCCACGGGCGGGGTCTCCCCCTGAGGTCCGCCTAACCCGGCAAGAAACCCATCTCATATTGTCAAGGTGATAGCCTAAAGCTGGAATTTGTTTTGTTTAAACGTGTATATATTTTCGATAATGTTTCTCAATCGGGCTAAATGTAAAGCTTAAAGATACCAAATTGTCCCTAAAACAGACCAGCAATAGTTTATGCGCTGATAATTAAGCGTGGAATTTTATGTCCATTATCGCAGGTCTGGCGAACCCAACTAGGCGCTATCCGATAACCGATTAAAGAAGTAAGAGAAACACACACCCATATTACGTATCTAGTCCGTCACCGAATGTCAGGATACACCAAAATGCGAGACTTTCAAAGAACCTTAAAAGCGAATATCAAATTAAAATAGATCTAAGCGGCCAAGTTCAAGAGAAGCAATTAATCTGAGAATTGATGTTCTGGCTATCGAAATAAAAATCGAGAGATTTCTCGAGAAATTCATTCCAGTCTGAAGGTGTGTAAGGCTGTGGATCGTAGGTCGTAGGAACTGGGGATGTCCCATGCTATAGGTTAGAGGAGGTGCCGCTTTGGTGCGAAAGTGAAGGCACGTTGTAATGTAGGTTGGCCACAGAGCTCATATTTAGAATAGTGGAAGTCGCGGGCCGAGTCGGAGACCATATCTGAGTGTAGGATCAGAAATAGAAAGTGCTAGCTCGGGGAGCTATTTGTATTTAGGAACACGGCATACCTGCTGTAGAAGGCGAGACATACGTAAGCAGAGTAGGCTTGCCTGTATGAACATTATTCGGAGATAAACGTAGGGGAGGGTTTAACTCCCATTGGTGGCGACTGTTTAAGTGAAGATCATTCAGTAAAGTGACAATCAATACGTTAGTGGCCGTGCGGCGGCAGTGGTAGAGTGACATTTCGTGACGTGTTAGAGGCAAAGCTATTTCGTAAAGTGACAATACGTTAGTGGCCGTGCGGCGGCATTGGTAGAATGACATTCCGTCAAGTGTTAGAGGCAAAGCTATTTCGTAAAGTGACGATACGTTAGTGGCCGTGCGACGGCAGTGGTAGAGTGACATTCCGTCACGTGTTAGAGGGAAAGCGATTTCGTAAAGTGACAATACGTTAGTGGCCGTGCGACGACAGTGGTAGAGTGACATTCTGTCACGTGTTAGAGGGAAAGCTATTTCGTAAAGTGACAATACGTTAGTGGCCGTGCGGCGGCAGTGGTAGAGTGACATTCCGTCAAGTGTTAGAGGGAAAGCTATTTCGTAAAGTGAAAATACGTTAGTGGCCGTGCGACGGCAGTGGTAGGGTGACATTCCGTCAAGTGTTAGAGGGAAAGCTATTTCGTAAAGTGAAAATACGTTTGTGGCCGTGCGACGACAGTGGTAGAGTGACATTCTGTCACGTGTTAGAGGGAAAGCTATTTCGTAAAGTGACAATACGTTAGTGGCCGTGCGACGGCAGTGGTAGAGTGACATTCCGTCAAGTGTTAGAGGGAAAGCTATTTCGTAAAGTGAAAATACGTTAGTGGCCGTGCGACGGCAGTGATAGAGTGACATTCCGTCACGTGTTAGAGTGAAAGCGATTTCGTAAAGTGACAATACGTTAGTGTCCGTGCGACGGCAGTGGTAGAGTGACATTCCGTCACGTGTTAGAGGGAAAGCTATTTCGTAAAGTGAAAATACGTTAGTGTCCGTGCGACGGCAATGGTACTGTGACATTCCGTCACATGTTTGAGCAAAGACATCCGATGAAGAGACAATACGTTAGTGGCCGTGCGACGGCAGTGAAAGAGTGAAGTGAAGAGGCGACCAACGAACAAATACTAGCTGGAAGGAGGAAAAACCAGCGACAACAGAGAATGCGGGCCCGTAAGTGATTCAAAAACTGTATGGATAGGGGTGACTGACGTTTTGTTTTCTGATTCATTGGATTTAATGTAAGTCACAAATTACCATATTCATTTTTTATATATATATATGTATTAAAATTGTTGTTTTCAGTGAACCACTGTTGATTTATGCTTTTTGAGGAAAAGTCACTGACACCGTCAGGATAAGAACCACCCCAACAAAAGTGAAACAGGCGGGTTCGTTACAGTAAGACGTACGTTCGAGTTTTGGCTGAATACGCGGCGTGAATCTATTTCCACCAGCAACGACAAAGCCCGGTTTCCGAAACATATACTACATACATGTTTAAGACAGTAACTGGCAGCTACGCGAATTCAAGTTGGAATTCATCTGAAATAGTGATGACCGGGCTGCGAATACATAAAGATATAACATTATCGCTTAACCCATTACCCTACGCAGAGGATATCAAAATTTATTATTTTAAGTATCATTTTTTCAAATTTTTCCAAAAATTGCAACAAAACCATATCATGTGACACCTCGTTGGAACGAGCTCGAAGAGCACGTTCCCACGAGGGGTCACATGATATGGTTTTGTTGATATTTTTTGAAAAATAATATTTTTTCAAATGCTGAATTTGCCTATTACGCTGGCGGATGCGGGCGATTCGTTATGTAAAGTGTTAATGTGTTTAACATTATGCATTGTAAAAAAAATGTAACAATATGCGTTGATTTTTATAACATTATTCATTAGAAAAAGGTATAAAATTATGCGGAGTTTATAACATTCACGGCTGTTTACAACACTTTTTGTAACATTATACGTTGGTGTAATATTATGCGGAGTTGTAACATTATCAGTTGTAACAAGCAGGTGTTTTTAACGCCCTTCTAACAGAATCCTATTCAGGATCTCATGTGATGCCATGCCTCGGTACATGATGCGCATCAGGCTGGTTGTTCTGGTAGCTCACGGAAGCGGTTATATTATGACGTCATTGCCATGGTGATGTTAATGCGAATGCACAGCTCTTGTTTCTGTCTTTTATTTTGTGTGATGTCGCCATCATGGTTTCTGTGACGCTACATGGTTACCTTGGTGCCCAAATACCTATTATATAGTGGGAGTGTGCTCTGAGCGTGTGTTCATTTGTATAGGGCTATATTTACTGGAAACGCCTTGACCATATTTGATGGTACTCGTTTGGTATGGATAGAACGGGGGCGCGGTGGCTCAGTTCTTACAGAATTGGACTTCAAACCGAAGGTCCACGGTTCGATCTGCACCAGGGGTAACTGCGTTGTGTCCTTGGGCAAGGCACTTAATCCCGATTGTCCGCATGGGAGCACGGTGGCGCTGTGCACTAAGGCATACTGCCCGTCGATAGCGCACTTGTCTTCAACCAATGCTAACCCTGCTTGAGTGGAGTTAGAAAGTTGGGAATCTGGCAGTGTTCGCTGTTGTTCGATGGTTCTCTTCGGGTACCCCGGCTACCTCCACCCGTAAAACTGTCCGATACGAGGTGGTCCTGTCTCTCGTAAGTGTCGTTAAATCCAAATAAATAAATAAATAAATAAATAAATAAATAAATAAATAAATAAATAAATAAATAAATAAAAAATAAAAAATAAATAAATAAAACGTGTTGTATAGGAGCTAGGGTGTCATGTAAGTATTGGTGAGCTTAGAGCTAGAAGCCAACAAATCCGCGAAATGGTAGTACAGTGCATTTAGGTTTGTCCCTATAAGTTTGGGTCTATAAGTTTCACAATTTAACACTAACCCTATGGACCGTATGGGAAATTCAGTGTTAAAACTTTTGGGTCTATAAGTTTCAGAATTTAACACCAAGCCTATGGGCCCTATGGAAAACTCAGTGTTAAAAATGCTTGGTGCTATAATGCCCCCGCATCATGCTTATGACCAACTCCTATAGTACATTTTTTGGCTTATAAATTTCCACTGTACATCAATTTATTTTTGGTGGATGGAAATTAATATTTGTTTAGCTTAAATATTTTTGTGTTTGCAAATTATTTTTCTATTTTGCAAGTTTTTATCTTATAAGGAAATATTTTATGTATCCCAGACCTGAATTTTTCTCTGACGAACTAATGTCTATGGGAGTTTTCACTGTTAAATCTGTGTTTTTCACCGCTGTTTTTCCCCATAGACAATCCTGGAGGCACTCTGGCGTAATTGCAACATTTTTTATTCCAAACATTTTTTAGGATGTTTTGTTTCTACTTCTCTGCCTTTTTAGAAAAGCTGAGAAGAGAAAACAAAATGAAAAAAACTTGATGGCACGCGTTGTGGTCTAACTTTGTGTGACAGTTGATCTTATGTGTAAAAATATTTAAGATTATATGACTGTCCATCACCTTTTCATATTTTGAAAGGAGTTTTTTTCAAAATATGAAATTTGATAGAGATGCATACAATATTAACCTAATGCTCACAGTAAAAAGAGAAATGACTCTTGACTCTATTTTACTGATGGGGAAATGTAGGAGACGGTAATAAAAAGGAATTATCTACTTTATACGTAAAAACAGTAACGTTTTATCTTTTATCGTTATCGAAAACTCGCCGTCAATAAAAAATCTTTTATCGTTACTGCAGTAAGAATAAAAGTCACGTGATATCGCAAGAATACAACGTTCACGCCCATCTCATTTGAATGACATACTATTTCATTCAACACTTTGAATAACTAATTATCGCTGCCGCGGATCGAAACAAATAAAACGGGGCGTATTTATCGAAATGTATTGAATAAAAAAGAAGGCCGTTAATTAAACTTACTGAATTGTAAAAATAAAATTTGACGGAAAAGAGTAAAAATTAGTAACTTACACTTTTTCAAATGAGATTATTTCACCCTTCGAGACTTTAATTATCCTGACGTTCAAACGTCACTGGGAATTCAGTTTCTTCAACATTTTTCAAAATGTGACGTCAAACGTCGGAAAGTACAAATAATCAGATATTTTTCACATTAGTGATTATCTGGTTGAAGGCTAGATTATTTTTAGTGGTCTGCATTTGTTAATCAAAACTTGTTTTATTACTGGAGTGGGGGAGGTGGGGGGTGTAGATAAAAGGGTTATATACACATGGTGTTTGTAAAAAATCTTTTATCGCGACTCGAGCGTTTTCGGGGGTTACATAGCTACTCGTCGCTGCGCGACTCGTAGCTATATATGCCCCCGAAAACGCTCTCGTCGCGATAAAAGATTTTTTACAAACACCATGTGTATATAACCCATATTTATATGACTAACCTAACAAAATCAACAAAACTGTCACAAAAGTTTTAACAAAAAACAAAAATTCTATTTAAAGTTGAATCATTATAATGTCATGAACTGAACATATGTACACCGAGATTTGAGTTTGTCTATCCATGATAAAACCTATTTACATCAAGATGACTGAATAAAAACTGAATAAAAGTATTCAGTCTCTCATTTAGTCACTGAAAGAAATAAAGATAAGAAAGAACTAAAAAAATCTAACTTGTGTTACATAATGTATTGCTATGACATTAAAAATAATAGATGAATGACTTTAATAAAATAACAAAAAAACTAAAAGTCATAATTGTAAAAATTACCTCTGTGAGATTGTTTCGACACCTGATATTTATTATTATTACAGTTATTTCAAATAATGTCTATAAGTTTGCTCAAACCATCGCCGAACATCTCTATCATTCTCTTGGAAATTTCTTGGATCGAATTTGATAGTAAGAACTGTCTCTAAGTCATATCCTCTTGCAAGATGATCTAAAGCCAATATACAGTACATTCCACACTCAACACTAAATTCACTTTGTAGTCTCATTGTATTTATAGTCAAGGAATCTGTGTTTTTCACTATGAAATTGTATATGTCTCTATCCATTGTTGGTAAACCACATGAATCAAAGTAGATAGCAGAATGACTGTCTTTAAAATATATTGCTATCCAATGTTCTCCTAGTTCTTTCGATGAATCTGAATATGCTTGTCTGTGTTTAGGTTTTCGTTTTAGTAACAAATCTTTTGAACACACTTTTCCATTTAAGGATGATAACCTTTGAGAACTGTCAAGTATATTTTGTAATTGTATGGTTTACATCTTCTTAGCCTTGCAAAAGGCTGGCACGGGGCCGTTAATCAAGATATGCTGTATAATATGACCAGTCTCTTTTAACTAATTCTGCCCACTTTTGAATGTCTTTTCGGCAGTCTATTTCAAAGTAAATACGAGCACAATATTCTAATAAGTTTATTGTTCTTGCTTTCTTGTGTAGATTATATAGTATAGTCACTGGACACACTTTCTGTAAACATTGTGCAATGTATATACCTATTAATGTTGTTGTGTTTGTTCGATATTCTTCACAGATATTTTTCATTTTCTGTTTAATGGATTTTGTCAGTTCTATCACTACACATTCTTGAAATAATGTTTGTATTTTTTCTTCACACATCTTGCAATGTTCACACTGAATCATCTTGTTTAATAGTCAAATATATATTTCTCTAAATCTGTTGATCTTTATCTCACTATCAAATTCTGCATAGATGACAACATTGATCACCTCTGAAAGTGCTTGAACAAACTGAAGTTCAATGCGACGATTGCCAGATTTAATTGGATGAGTCTTTATCTCACTATCAAATTCTGCATAGATGGCAACACTGATCACCTCTGAAAGTGCTTGAACAAACTGAAATTCAATGCGAAGATTGCCAGATTTAATTGGATGAGCTAATGGCCCATTACTACACTGGTCAGATGTCATATCAATTCCCCATCTACTTGATTAAATACTGTGCGTCAGTCACGCCCTGATGCTATTTGAATGAATGAACGCTATCTACTGAATTGAATACTGTTTGTAGCGTCAGTCGCACCATGATGCTATTTGAATGAATGAACGCTGCTGAATGGAACCAACCATACTTTCCATCTCAAATAATTTATAAGAAGAGGTTTTTTCAAATCTGTGACAAACGCAAGGTTGCCTGTTGAAGCCAATGTGACTATAATTTTATCGGTCCTGAAAACTAATTATAGATTATACAAAAGACCCATATGTACACATTTGTCACATTCAATGACCATATACAATTTAAATATCGGCTCAAGCAAGGTCAAGGTCATGTTGGGTTGACCTTCCATTGTCAACATCAGTCATACTGAATTTAATATGAATGTCAATTATTCTCCATTGGTGATGAAATGGAAGCGTGTATGAGATCTCTACACATAACCCCATCTTAAATACATAGTTTATTTATTTATTTATTTATTTATTTATTATTTATTTATTTATTTATTTATTATTTATTTATTCATTGAGGTTTAACGGCACTTTCGACAACCAGGGTCACTTCGTGCCGGAGTTTGAGTATGTATATACCTCAAACAACCTTCCCATGGGAAGCAATGGTGACACAAATTTTGATCATTTCTATGGTAGCAATGGTCTCCCCTATTCAGCCTACGAATTTACATTGAATTTACATTGAACTGCTTCTAGTGTCATTTCTGATCTTGACGCGATCCTTTGACTACGTGCATATGTTACCTTTCATTTCCTTTTCTTTTCCTCTGTTTGTGTTTTACCCTGTTCCAGTGTCTTATCCCGCTTTATTACTTATTTGCTTATATTTATTCTAGGAGTAAATGGGAAGACAGCCAATCTTGCTAAGTTGTACCCCAACAATTTACATATGGGAATGTTGAAAAATGATTGCTATGAAATTATTGTATACTTATATAGATGTATATTGTTAAATAAATTCAATTCAGTTCAGTTCAATTCAACAATGGACCCGGAAATGAAATATTGCGAAAATAAAATCTCTTGAAGTTTGTTTAAAAACTGATGAAGGAAGTATTTGTATACTACTCAAAGTTTGCTAAGCACCAATTATTTGACACATCATTGTGAAATTTGCTGGTGACATATTTGCGATATTTTTGGTGGATATGATTGAGGAATGTTTTGAGATGGTCCCCAGTGTTTACATTAGCTCTCTTGACGGGCAGACTTTTGACAGTATTGGAAAGCATGTACCCCTTGATTTTTATGATGTTTTCGTGTACTGTCTACATTTACATGGCGTGAGTAGGGTATTCAATCTTCATTTCAACAGAAACCCTTGTGATTTAATGATTGAATATGGCAAATGCAAATGTAAGAAGACATTTGTCTGAAGCAGAAATGTGGCGGGTTGTAGGGATGGTGTAGCAAGGGGCTACACATCGTCTGGATGGTGAAGCCCTTGGTGTGCACCATACGGTGATCACCAGAGCCTGGACAAGATTTCAGCAGTATGTCACACCAGTAAGACGGCATGAAAGTGGCAAAGACAGGGCAACATCTGCAACTGAAGACCGGTTTTTGATCATTCAGGCCCGTAGGAACTTCTTTGCCACATCAACCCAGCTTCGCAGTGACCTTCAGAATGCATCCGCGGTAAATGTTTCGACGCAGACTATCCGGGCAAGGTTGCAGGAAGGTAGTCTTCGATTGAGAAGACCATGTATTCGGATTCCGCTGTCCCAGCACCGCCGCCAGGTACGACATAAATGGGCCATGGACCATGGTGGATGGATCAGAGAAGATTGGCGACCTGTCCTTTTTACAGATGAGTCAAGGTACTGCCTAAACCACACAGATAGCCGTTCTAGGGTATGGAGAAGACCAGGAGAGCGATTCTATGCTGCCAACATTGCTGAGCATGACCGCCATGGTGGAGGGTCGAACGTGGTCTGGGGCGGCATCAGCTGGGATGGACGTACAGAGCTCCGTGTCCTTGAAAGTGGTACATTGACTGCTCAACGGTATATTGATAAGATCCTGGATGTCCACGTCAGATTGTATGCAGGTGCAGTGGGTGATAGATTCATTCTTATGAACGATAATGCCCGTCCTCATGTTGCCCATGCTGTCGGTGAGTACCGACAGAGGGGGGGGGGGGGGGGGATTGAGCGTGTGGACTGGCCAGCAAGATCTCCTGACCTCAATCCAATCGAACATGTCTGGAATGAGTTGCAGCTTGCAATTTCAGCCCATCCAGTCCAGCCAAGAAGTGTCCAGGAGCTTCGTTCCATGCTGGTCCAAGAATGGAACAACATCCCACAAAGAACCAACAGGAACCTCATTGGGAGCATGAGAAGGCGCTGTCAAGCTGTAATTAAAAGTAATGGGTCTCATACTCTATACTGAACCCATACCAGTTCGCTCCGATACTTTTTGGCATATTGAAAAATTTCCTCTTTTACCAATAATATTCATTTTCCATGGTTATCGTATTCAAAAGCTAAAAAATAATGTCAAACACAAATAAAATCTTAATTTCTGTACTTAAATCATTAAAGATATAATCAAATAAAAAATATATACACTTTTCATTACAATATTTCAACTAAAACGTAAAACAGGTAGTTGGATACACTTGGTGCTTGGCAAACTTTTTTCCGAGCATCACAGCGCATCGGGTTTACTCAATTATTAATATTTATAAGGCTTCTTGTTTCAACGTGTGCTATCGCGAGATTTTACGATGAACTCAGATGAGTCAGAGGCAAGGACAATTATTGTACTAAAACTCCGAACTTTATAAAGTATGGAGCCCAAGAGATGACATGGTCAAGTTTTTTTTTGTAATCCGTGCGCACGGTTTACAAATCCGAGCGAACGGCTTAATATACAACGATTTTTCACACTTGGCACCTCACGGTCACCAGCCATTACATGCGCCCGACAAGGGACATGTTAATTTATTTTATGGTACCTACAATAATCAAGGAACACGACTGTAGAGGAATGGCTCAATGAATGAGGGTCATTAAGAACCTGGTATTCAACACCTCCCTCCTGGGGTGGGTCGGAAAGTGTTGGTATGCCGTTTGTAACATTTATCCGCCATTTCTTAATTGGAAACGAATTGGAAAAGGCTTGATTGATAGTTATGTACAGGCCGATCAGTCCTTATTGGGGGACCTGGGCTGGAGTCCTACCCGTGGTGGAACTCATTTGGTGGATTTCATCACCTGACGATTCGTGACTGGTAGTACTGGTCACTTACTATCCTTTGGCGTCTTCGTAATGGTGCTACGAGTTGTTACGTGCGCAAGCCGGCGCTAATTGTTGGGAAGTTTTTTAGCTGGATCAGAATCTCACAAGAGTCCTCTATAAAAGGACCATAGGGCCACCATCTTGTATTTGTACCGACGTAAGTAATCCCCCCCCCACCCCCACCCCCCTGTCCTGGAAGTAGCAGCCAGCCGATTTATCCCTTTTTGGGGTTGGTTAAATAAACATTTGTCAGGGATAGTCCTCACAAAACACTACCACCGTGTAAGATGGTGGCCAACTGATCCGCAGCCGCAGCCATAAAATGTCGTATGGTTTCTGACTCTAATTCTCTGGGATGCATCTTTCTATTGCTGAAGGTACAGAGATGTACAGTGGCTGATCTAGGACATAGCGATTTTTTATGTCATTATAACGAGATACTTTCTTATGACGAGAAAACAATTCGTTATAACGACTTAGCCTCTCGTTATAACGACTTAACTTCCCGCCATAATGAGATAACATATCGGTAATACGAGAAAACATCTCGTTATAACGACTTAGCATCTTGTTAGGACGGATAACATTTCGTTATAACAAGAAAAAGACTCCTTTTAACGAAAAAAAATATTTATATACTCTCTAAAAACTCTAGGTACTCTGTGATACCAAATGTGGTACTCCAGGTACTCCAGAAAACCAAAACAGTGTTGGTACTCTAAAAAAAACAAACTGTAATGGTACCTTGAGAAACCAAAACTGTCTGGTACTTCATTTTGTTCTCTAGAAAACCAAAAGTTTGGTACTTTGTTGTAGTTCTCCAGAGAACTCAACTCAAGTAACTATACTATGGTGCTCCACGAAACCAAAAATGTGATACTAAGTTAGCCCCCCCCCCCCCCCCCCCCCATCTCTTTCAAAGGCTCAAATATTGTCCAATTGAGGAATCCAAAAAACCGGACCGAAGTATGAAATGCTGCAGAAGTACCAACCTCCCTCACGGACCAAGATACCTTTATCGTGTAGATCACACCACAAATCATGTCGCTATAAAAAAAAAATGAAAGAAGAAAAACTGAGTTACGCAATTATGCAGTTCCTTTAATAACCTTCAACATATATTAAAGACATACATTGTAACTCACATAAATCAAATAGAAACTAGTCAAAAAAGAAAGTATAATAGAAACAAATGTGAACAATAAAATAAAGAATGAAATATAATAGTTCTAATATTGCATGTCGTGCAAAGATTTTGATGACATGTTGTTGTTGTCCACCCAACCGTATACAATTTTGCTACGGATTTCGAAATAGCACGTGCTACTAGAGAATGTCAAACTGAATGGGTGACCGACGATTTTCTTTGTGTTATGTTGTGCTAGAGAGCCTGGGTTATTCAGAAAACACGCCAATTTTTGTCTTCCAACATTTTTAAAAATGCCAAGGTTAACCGAAAATCAGAGGTTGCGTGCCATTGGTATGCGTGAGGCTGGGATACCTCCAGATGAGCTCTCTGCGGAGTTCGAAGTCACTGTGGCCACTTTACCGTCTTATTGGAAAGTATAGAACCACTGGATCTACTGCCGACCGACCGCGTTTAGGTCGACCAAAATATGTGGCCCCTGCACAAGACCAACACATCAGGACGTCACACTTGCGGGATCGCTTCATTCCGGCGACGAGGACAGCAGCAATTACTCCTGGAAGAACTGACAACAGAATTAGTGCACAAACTGTCCGCAACAGACTCGCTGAACACGGCATCCGACGTAGGCGTCCACACCATTGACCAGTCCTTATCTATCGTCATCGTACCGTCAGAATGGAATGGGTACGCCAGCGTGTTCGCTGGACTCAGTAGCGCTGGAGCACAGTTATTTTTAGTGATGTATCAGGATTTTGTCTACGGCACGCTGATGGTAGGTCAAGAGTGTATCGCCGACGAGAAGAACGGTTTTCTGATGCTTGCGTGCGGGAATGCGACCGTTGCGGAGGAGGTTGTGTAATGGTCTGGGCAGGAATTTCCTTGTACCATCGAACGCAGCTGATCTGCATCGATGGTAATCTGAATGGACAGCTATATAGGGACGACATTCTTAACGCTGTTGTTGTCTCGTTGTTCAACGCTAACGTCGGATTTCAGTTATTTCAGCAAGAAATGCTCGATGTCACGTGGCGCGTATATGTCGTGATTTTCCCGAAGAGCAGAACATCGAACTTCTTCCCTGGCCCCCACTTTCGCCAGATTTGCTGCAATCGAGCATCTTTAGGATCAGTTGAACCTTCGGGTACGACTTCATGATCTCAGGACGTTAGGCGATTTACGTATTGTTCTAAGGCAGGAGTGGAACGCAATACCACAGGGTGACATTCAGAGACTTATCAGGTCCATACGCCGTCGATGTCTTGCCATCCAAGAGGTAAACGGTGGACATACACGATATTGACTTCATGTGTGAACTTTTCATTTCACCCCATGTCTGAATTGCGACGTCCTGACATGATGCTGGCAACAGTAAGAACGTGAAATTATGCAAATTCATACAGCTAGACTCTAAAGATGAATTTGTTTGGTATTAAAGTCGATATGTCGATAATACTAAAAAAAAATGCTCCTCAAAGTTTATTATACTTTCTTTTTTGACTCAGTATAGTTTTCACCAAGTCATCCAACCCGTTCCCAACATATGAGCCATTCAGACGCGTTTTCAAAGTCACAGGCTTCGTCGGAAACCACCCTTGTTGATACCTACGACACACTCTTTTGGATACCAAGTTGCTCACGTGGTGGATATGCAGGGTATGTAACTCCTGTTTATCTTTCTGACTTTGTGAGAACCTAGACAATAGTATTTGCGTGTTTTCATCCCCTCGAGGATTTCTTTGTTCTCTCCAGGTTCTCACAGAGGAAAGAATGGGCATGGGTTTGTTTTCCAATTTTGTGGGAACTTGGGTGTCATTGTTTCTCACCGATAACAAAAGGGGAAAACAACAAGTCCTCATCACGACAGCTAAACAAGACTGAGAGTGTGTGTGTTTGTGTGTGTGTAGGAGGGGTTGGGTACGTGTTGTGAACTGAAGATAGTGGCGGTTTGAGGACTTTTGGAGATCACTTGTGACTACAGGGAACTGAATGTAATTGCGGTTGGTGTAGTAGTTATAGTGGTTTGCCAAGTCGTTGGTTTGGCAGTTGGAGTAGTAGTGATGGTGGTTGCTGTTGTGGTTGTCGGCGTCGTAGTTGTAGTTGTTGGTGTTGTATCTTTTGGTGTCGAAGTTGTAGTCGTTGGTGTTGTAGTGGACGGTGTTGTAATTACCTTTGTTGGTGTAGTGTTTGTGGTGGTTCGTGTAATGACACGTGTAGTAGTTGTAGTGGTTGTTCCTGTGGTTGTTGGTGTAGTAGTTGTAGTGGTATTGTATGATATTACACACTGTGTATTCATATTGAAAGTTGTGGTATTTCGTGTCATAATGGTTGGTTTGGTGTTGTGTAGTTGTGGTGATTGGTGTTATTGTTCGTTGGACTTCTGTAGTGGATGTATTGGTAATTGCTGAAGCGGTAATAGTTGTAGTTGTTGTAGTTGTGGCTGTCGTGGGTGATGTCAAGGTTACTTTTGTTGGTGTAATAGGTGTAGTGGTATGCATTGTAGCGAGTTTAATAGTGCAGTTAGTGACTGAAGTTGTTGGTGTTGTTGTGGCTGTTACAGTTTTAGTGGATGGTGTAATGGTCAGTGTAGTAGCTATAGTGGTTAGTGTACCAGTTGTTGTATTGTAATGGTTATTGTAGTAGTTGTAGAATTTATTTCTGTTGTCGAGGCTGGTATTGTATTGGTTGGTGCAGTCGGTGTTGTAGTGGTGGGTATAGTGGTGGTCCGTGTAGTAGTTTTAATAGTGGTGGTTGGCCTTGTAGCCATAGTGATTATGCAGTAGTGGTTGATGATCTAGCAATGGTTTGTATAATGGTTGTTGTTTTTGGTGAAGTAGCAGAAGTGGTTGATCTGGTAGAGGCTGGTGTAGTATAAATTGGTGTAGTTGGTTTTGATGTCGTAGTTTTAGATATTGTTGTATTGGTTGGTGTCCTAGTGGATATAGTTGTTTGTGAATGAAGTAGTTATAGTGACGGATGTAGTTGCTGTGGTTCTTGCTATAGAGTTATAATGGTTCGTGTACTAGTCAGTTGGTGTTGTAGAAACTACCAAAACAACCACTATAACTACTTAGGAACAACTGTAATACTAAATACCACAACGACAATACAAACCACCACTGTACCAACAGCTACTACTCCAACTACTACTACTACTACTACTACTTCTACTACTACTACTACTACTACTACTACTATTATTATTATTACTACTATTACTATTAAAGCAACCACTTAAAGATCAACCACGTCATCAATAAAACCAACCATTATTTCCCCAACACTACAGTATCAACCACTACAACTACTACATCTACTATTTTCACACCGACCTCCACAGCCACCAGGTAACAAAAACTACAACTACAATACGAACCACTGCTGCACCAACCATGACTACTCTACCAATATCTATATTGTCATCTACCACAACACTAACAACTACAACATCACCCCGACAATCACAATACCATCGACCTCAACTACAACAACCACTATATCTACGACATCCACAACCACAACTACAGCAATCAAACCCACAACTACAACACCAACACTACTACATCACCAACCAAAATTATTGAGTCAGTAGGTATATCACCAACTATTACAAAACCAAACCACTGCAACAACAACTACTACAATCTTCACTACACCAACGACCAAAGTGCAAAAACACCAGATACTACTACTGTATCAACAACTACAACTACTGCACCCACACTTACTACATCAACCACTACAATACCAACTTGTAAACACCAACCACTGTTACAAAAGCCATTGCCACCTCAACCTCGACAATACCACTACCTACTACAGTATCAATAATAACATGTGTTATTGCGCCTGACAGGCAGCAAATAGAAATCGCTCTCAATTTTTTCAAAGTTTTTTTGGTTTAAAAGAAAAACATCTAGATGATAGACAACATCTACTCGAAATACAGACCACCCTCGGGACCTGACATAAAAAAACAAACCATTCTGTGGACTCTCAGGATGTTTTCTGATGGGATTTAGGTTTGTATTGTGTGTTTACTTGGTCATCAACGAGGCCATCATACCCGGGCAATTAACCTCTGACACCATTTTTACTATGCTGTCGAACATCAGCGAGGTGCGAAATATCGATCGATTTTCTGAATTGGACAATGGTTTATCGATTCAGTACTCCAGAGCTGAGCTGAAATCACTCAACAGGACAGTGCATCTGCCGTTAAAACTCAGTGTTTTGTTTCGGTTATCCGACCTCGGATTATCAATAACAAGCAGTCAGCCCTCTCCCCGTGTGACCTGTTATTGTCGACAGGGACGTAGACGACGCCGGGGTGGTACGCGAAAACGACGGTCTATTGAAATTATCATCGGTCACGGCCGGAACAGTTCGGAAAGCAAACCACACCGGAATGTTAATGAAACTAACGTTATTAGATTGGACTCCCGTTCATCTGACTTCCTTTCCGTCTCTCTTTTCAATTCTCAATCTGCTCGTAATAAAACCGAGATGATTCACAACCTCCCCATCGACGATGATCTGGATTTAACGTTCATCACCGAAACCTGGCTTAGGCCATCCGGAGACGAGGTTCTTATTAAGGAAATGACACCCCCAGGTTACGAGTTTCGGTCTTCCCCTCGCAAATCTGGGGGTGGTGGTGGTGGCATATCCCTTCTCTACCGTGACACACTCAGAGTGACACAAAAAACTATTACTGATTACAAATCCTTTGAATCGACTGAATTCACTGTTACTTCCTCTGGACGAACGGCTGTTTTCTTGTGCATTTATAAACCACCACCTAGTAAGAAGAACAAACTAACTTTCTCGATGATCTTTGAAGATCTCTCCGATCTTATCAGTAGATACGTTGCTGACCAACGCAAATTACTAATACTTGGTGATTTCAACATACACTATGAACACAAGGACAGCAAGGATGTCAATAATATTAAAACGCTATTGAATGATTCATCCTTACACCAAGTGATCACCAAACATTCACATCACTTAGGGGGAATTCTCGACTGGGTTATTGTGCGTGAGGATGTATCACTGGTTAGAGATGTTGATGTTAAATACCGCATATCGGATCACCACCTCATCGAGTTTCGTTTTAACTTAGCCAAGCCCCCACCCATCACTCGGACTGTAACAACTAGGAATTTGAAAGCAATCGACCACGAACAATTCGCTAACGATATTCTCAACGACATCGATGTATCTTCGATGCATACCGCGGTATCGTGGTATGAAGGACTTAGAGATATACTGAATCACCATGCTCCTTTATCAACGAGAAAAGTCACTAGCCGTCCACCTGTTCCTTGGTTCACTGCTGATATAAAATGGGCTAAAACCGAACGCCGGAAAGCAGAACGACAGTGGAGACACACTGGCTTGACAGTTCACCGTCAAATATTTCGTGGCAAGAACAATAAAGTGAACTTCATGACAACACGTGCTCGCCAACATCACTATAGCGAGAGAATATCTAACACCAAATCATCCAAAGTGTTATATTCGCTAGTGAGTGAATTCTACGGGAAAACGAAATCATCCACTCTTCCCACCAACATAGAAATGGACGCCCTCCCAAATGCCTTCGCTGATTATTTCCATAACAAGATTGCTACTATTCGGTCACAATTTGACACTTATGAGGGGCAAGCCGAATTTCGACCATTCAATGGCTCGCCGCTTCAGTCATTCCGTCCTGTTTCTAGTGAAGAGGTTAGAAAAGTTATCACTTCAGCTCTTCCTAAATCGTGTACACTGCACCCGATTCCCACATAACATTTTCTGAAGCATATTGATGCTATCATCGACCCAGTCACTGCTTTGATGAATTTTTCGCTGTCTTCTGGCATTGTCCCGACATGCTTTAAAAGGGCTGTTGTTGTGCCTCTTTTTAAAAAGCAGTCGTTGGACCCTGAAACTCTAAAGAACTACAGGCCAGTGTCCAATCTCCCTTTCCTTTCCAAAATTCTTGAAAAGCTCGTTCTTGCCCAACTAAAAGAGCACCTGGAATATCATTCGTTAATGGAAAAGTGCCAGTCTGCTTACCGCAAAGGGCACAGTACTGAAACTGCACTGATCCGAATAACGTCTGACCTTCTGACCGTGTCTGATGAAGGAAAAGTGTCCCTGCTAACGCTCCTCGATTTATCGGCGGCGTTTGATACATTGGACCATACAATTTTAATTCGTAGACTCGAAACTACTTTTGGCATCCGTGGATCCGCTCTTAAATGGTTTGCCTCATATCCATCCGACCGGTTCCAACAAATCCAAGTTGTAAACTCGCTTTCAAATGAACGTGCGCTGAAATTTGGAGTCCCACAAGGTTCAGTACTCGGCCCTATGCTATATCTCCTGTATACACAACCACTTGGTGACATTATCAGGAGCCACAGAGTTGGGTGCCGCATGTACGCAGACGACACACAGTTATATGACCATGATACAGTTAACCGACCGTCCAGCTTGTTTCAAACGTCGAGGTATGTTTGTCATCGGTGAAGTCTTGGATGTTCGCAAACCAACTCAAACTCAACGATGGCAAAAACCGAAGCGATGTGGTGCGCAAAACAATCAGTCGCAAATTCCATCACAATTCAGCACATTTCCGTAGGCAAGAACTTGATCCATTTCACCGATAGTGCGAAAAATCTCGGAGTTCATTTGGACACTACTCTTTCAATGTCCTATCAAATATCAAACATATGTAAGTCAGTATATTTTGAAATTAGACTAGGTCATATCTGAAAATATTTAAGTTTAGACGCCACAAAAATGGTGATTTCATCATTCATCTTGAGTCGAATAGATTACTGTAATGCACTGCTTTTCGACGTCCCGGACAACCAGCTCCAACGTTTACAGAGGCTGATCAACGTTGCTGCTAGGATTGCTCTACGGACGAAGAAAAGGGAACACATCTCACCCGCCCTTGCCAAGCTGCACTACATCCCAGTTAAAGATCGCATAACATATAAACTAGCAATACTCACCTACCAGAGAAATCCGTCTGACTTCCCAGGCTACCTTAGCGAACTCCTCATACCATACAAGCTGCAGCGACCATTGCGATCCAGTGACGAAGGGCTTTTAACTCAGTTCGCGGGGAATTTGAAGACTGTAGGTGACAGGGCTTTCAGGATCAGCGCACCCCGTGTGTGGAACTCGTTACCCAAAACCTTACGAAATGCTCCATCTCTTGAAAGTTTTAAAAAGGGACTAAAAACCTACTTATACCAGAGGAACTTCCCAGGCTATCCCTTCGCTGACACACAAACCGGGTGACTTTATTGATCTTATTCGTGATTTCTTTTGTAAAGCGCTTAGGGTTTTTATTAAGATAGGCACTATATAAGTGATATATATATATCACTTATATAGCGCCTATCTTAATAAAAGCCCTAAGCGCTTTTCAAACATATATATATATATATATTCATGTAAACGACATTTGGACAACCGAAAGTTGTCCAAAGGTCGGTTTTTTACGTGCTAAAACATTTGGGCAACCTGTTTCACGTTGCCCTAATGTTCAGTGCCTCCGCGCAAAAGAACAAGAGATGTGTGCAGAAACCCCTGTATGCAGAAATGTTAAGTTTTGCACGCTAAATAACGAGAAGAAATCTGTTTTTAATTTAAAACAACATTTTTCGAGATATTCCATGCTAAAAAACTCAAACTTGGAAAACCGTATATATTTGCGGGCGATTTTTGACGCGCCTGTAATTCATATTTTTAAAGCGTATGTTTTGTCATACTACGGTTTTTCGTCATTATATTCATACTTGAAGTAATTTCAGACAAGTTTACCAAACATATACGCTTTTTTAAAGAAATTAGGAATATCCATATATTTTATGGTTTGCAAAGATCACTTTTTCATTTTACGGAGTTTCGGAGGCTTCTCAAATTCTCGCGTGAATAACGTGCACCGGATGTTGATGTAGGCCTACTTTCGTGTTGAATGAAACTTACAATATTGTCAATAAGCATGACCGTATAATTTCAGTCACAAATAAATTTGTGGGTCTTTATATGACTTGAGTGCTTGTAAAATAAATATTGAACTACATACGCCATTATTTCTTTGGTGAGGAGTCTCTGATGAAGACCGTCAATCACATTCACAACTTGCCGAATGCCGTTTCACCAAATTTCGGCATATTCCAATTGAAATGAAAGCCAAGTGGGTCTGGGTGGCTGATTTTTATAATCGATCATTTTTGTCGGAGAGAGAAGGAGCCATAAATATCGAAATCATAAAATAAGCTCTTTCTGGCCTGAACATTTCCAACAGCTGGTTTCGACCACCCGAATAGTGGGGACTCCGTAGCTGGAATTCCAGCGGAGAAGAGCTTCGATATTTACGACTTAAATTACGTGCTATTCTTGTTTGCAAATTGCAGCAATAAATATCCGATTTGAAATATAAACTGCAAACAAAGCACAGAAGTTGAGCTAAGGGACTCCGAAATTTTAAGGGGCTATATAAGTAATGAAATTGTGTTTATTTTGAAAATTCTCACCTCTGATATTCCTTCATTTCAAATATACACAAAATGTACATCAAAATGAAGATTCAGATGTATAAAACACGAAACACGTGTGTAATGAACTCATTGACCTAGGCTCCACTGGTTCATGGAAGTCTACTACCGTATTCGTACCAGAACTGATAATTTAATAATATTTCACGAGAACAACTTGTGGCCAAATGTGCTGTACATACATATACAAGAACAAAGCTAGGGTATCAAAATACTTGGGGTGGGTGGGTCACATGGTTACGGGACATTTCATCCCCAAACCGGTTCATCCCAGGATGTTTCGTCCCAAAGTGGTAACCAGGACGATTCATTCCAACATTTTTTTCAGAGTATCGAGTTCATTCGCCCCAAATGAATTTTTTTTTTTTTTGACAGGACGATTCCAATCATTCGTCCCAACATTTCAAATCATTGATTGTATCGGTGCAAATCGCCTTGGACGCAATTTTGTTTTCAGCAAATTATTCTTTGTGAGACGTGTGGGTCTCATGGTTACGTGACATTTCATCCCAAACCCTGTTCATCCTGGGATCTTTCACCCAGCATGGCAGGATGTTTCGTCCCAAAGTGACAACCGTGGCGATTCATGCTAACAATTTTTTTCAGAGTATCGAGTCAATTCGTCCCAAATGAATTTGTTTTTTTAACATCAGGACGATTCGTCCCAACATTTAAAATCATCGTATTGGAGCAAGTTGCCCTATATGGATTTTTTTTCCAGCAAATTATACTTTGATTTACATGTATAGTAAAGCAAAATATTTTAATGTCCCAAATTTATTATTTGGTTATTGTTTACTTATGTAAGAAAATAGAAGTCTCAACTTGTAAGATTTAATTCCCCACTAGGGAGTGCAGTATCTCAGTGGTAGACAGTTAGACTTCTATGCTAGAGGCACCGGCACTCGACGTATTATCAGGTTTTATCAATTTTAATACAATATATATTATATTATCAATACTAAAAAAAGTAAATGTATGACACTCTCCAGATCAAATTTTTTAACAATCTCTAAAATATGAATCGAGAGAGTCAACTAATCATGCCAGCTGTAACCAAACAATGAGTGCCACGCTACAGGTTCCTTGGTCGTCTACCTATAGACACAATTGCGTGCATTTCAAAAGTCTTTATGCTTCACTCAGTACAACACAAAACAACACAACAACTTAACTTCAATAAAAACATTTTA
The DNA here is from genome assembly GCA_031216915.1 of Pictodentalium vernedei. Lineage (NCBI taxonomy): Eukaryota > Metazoa > Mollusca > Scaphopoda > Dentaliida > Dentaliidae > Pictodentalium > Pictodentalium vernedei. The sequence goes on along the minus strand of CM062288.1, from coordinate 53,415,311 downwards.
ATCTCTCGAAAAATGATGGTAAAAGCATCAAAGATGTTGTCATGGTAACATGTCTGATTGTCATATACAGATATTTAAAATTAACATTACTAGTCATGCTATTGATATTTTAACTGCAAGTTTGTTGGGAGGGAGGGAGTGGGCGTGTGTCATCCACATGCGAACTACAAAAATTCTCAAGTTAATCTGATACCCCGAATCAGAAATTCATTTAGTTTCTTAGGTCATAGTTGCTATCATTACACCATAAATACATGTAGATTACGCGGGAAGAAAAATTTAGAGGGAGCAGCCGGCTTGGATAGCCTACTCTCTCGATTCAGTTGATAAAAAGTGAAAAAGATGCGAATAAAAGTCAAATTTCCGTCAATCTTGGGCTCAAACTCTCAGGGACTCTGCGAATTACACAACATTTTGTTGTTTAAATGAGCGAGATCGATGAGGTATTCGCTATTTTAGACATTGTTGAAAATTTTGATCTGGGAAGTGTCATATCTTTACCTTTTTGGTAATGATAATATAAATATACATGTTATTAAAATTGATAAAATCTGATAATACGTCGAGTGCCTGTGTGCTAGAGGGCCCAAGTTCAATCAATGTCCGGAATGGTCCATTTTGTGTCCTTGGGCAAGGCACTTTATCCCGGTTGCCTACATGGGGGCACGTTGATGCCGTGTACTATGGCGTACTGCACGATGATGGCGCACATGTCATCAACCGCTGTAACCCTGCTTGGATAAATTTGGGTTAGCATTTCCTATTACTGACATGATTTTTCTTTTGAAATTGATTAGCTCTAGTTAAAAATTGATTAGAAATCTGCTCTGTGAATCCAGTAAAATCGAGCCCTGCACAACATAGACAACAGTAATGTTTGATGAAAATAGCACATGTACTCTCATCAGCTTTTATCCAGTCTTTGGACCAGCTTTTAAATTGTTTTGCTATTATTGGCTTTATGCCATTATTACTAGTAGTCTTTTGTGGCGTACTGTGATAAGAATCAGTACACCCGAAGCTGCAGGTTGTATTTAGTATATGTATATATTCAGTATATTTTTTAGCCATTCTGGCTCGGGGTCAACAGCATTAATATAGCCTTGGGTTTTTAGTTGACCCTTTTTGTTTTTGAAGTTTTCACCCTCATTACCCATCTGTTGAGAAACAGACATGTATGTTGAAGGTGGGAGACATCCAAGACATTTTAGATCGTAGTTATAATCAGATATGCATGTATGATCAGACCCATGCACTGAATGAATAAAAGTTTCACCATGCCAAAGTTGTACAGGGTCCAGGGACACTGTGGGATTTGAAATATCTTGTGACCCAGTCCAACAAATAGCAGTCTGGTACACAGCTAGGTGGTCCATTTGTTTCCAAGTGGACTAGTCCAGGGCAGTGCAGTGTCCATTACATTGCTTCCAGTTTAACTAGAATATAGGGTATTAATTTGGTGTAAATATAGCATGTTAAGTACCGTGCCGGTTTTTACAGTCAGTACCTAGCTACCACTGTATAAGGTAGTGGGGTTAGACTCATGACAACACTACACACATCCCCACAAGCACATACACCTCAAAGACACAGACACAGACACTAAAGCCCTTAAAGAGGGGTCTTATATCTGTATTAATCTCTCTATTTATTTAATATGTATGCTGGTCCCATCCAAGCAAGCTTGTTTCAAGTCCACTGAAGATGATGTTGGAACACTGTTTCGATATTTTGTAAGAGACTTCGTCTTCGGTGGACATTTTGTAATTATACCCATGACCTCATCAAGACTTATTGGTTCACTTAATTTATGATATTCCCCATATTCAGGCCTTTGTTTGAAGTTTATTTCATTGAAAATTGAGTTGTTGTCTTGGACAGATTTATTCACTTTTCCTTTGAAATTGTTGTCAAATTTGTGCCGTTCTTGTGCACGATGGGCTTTCTTTAGAAATTTGACAGAAGCGCTAGGGCTGCGCGATATTCAAAATTAAATACCAGTATCGGTATCAATAAAAATACTGAGGTATGCCAGTGTATTGAAAGACTGTTCAGATAACTGAACATACAGTACGTGGAGAGTGGTTTGTGATTAAATCATTGGCAGAGTGGAGTTATCACCCAAAGTATCACTTTCAAATACTGTACATATGGACAAAAAACAAAATGTTTCAGCCGGTGTACATCCAGGTTTAACCCGGAGGTTCATTGGCTGGAGTTTTGCTTGTGCTTGTGATGCATTGCAACAAATTAGCAATTATTGTTTGGGTGGAATCTCCATTCTATGGGTGATTTAGTGATAATACACTATCTGCATTCTGTGTGTCCAATAATCTGGTTTGAGCCATCATTGTTGGAATGAATCAGCATGCCTTGATGATTCAGTTTGAATTACCTTGTACCCAACGCTGACAATATCACAATTTTTAGCTCAACTTTGGCGGTGTTTTTGGGTCCAATCCGAAATTCAAGTTGTCTGCTGGCGGCCATTTTGTACAGACTAAGGTGAAATCAGGTTTTTGCACAGAACTTCCATATGAAAGCGCTGATTTGAATAATTTTTTGTATGAATGTTTAGTACCATGGGATACATCACATATAATACAGGTTTTTTTCTCGTACGTAAACTATGCAAATTAGACTAACTTTGATGTATTTAGTGTTACTTTCAGCACTGTAAGTGCAAATGCCAATACGGCTCGGGCTAGAGGCCGTATTTATAAACCGATCTTTACGAAACTTCTTGGGTACCTTTGGTATCACCGTGGGACGAGAACAAGTGTTTTGGGGTGCGGTCCAAAATTCAAGATGGCCGATGGCAGCCATTTTGTACAGAATTAGGTGCAATCAGATTTTTGCACAGAACTTCCATATGAAAGTTCTGATTTGAAAAATTTTGTGTGTGAATGTTTAGTACCATGGGATACATCACAAAAATGCGGGGTTTTTTTCTCGTGCAGAAATTATGCAAATTAGATAAACTTTGATTTTTTCAGTGCTACTTACACACAGTAAGTACACATGTCAATACGGCTCTGGCTAGATGCTGTATTTATCAACCGATCTTCACGAAATTTCTTTGGTACCTTTGTTATCACCTTGGGACGAGAACGAGTGTTTCTGAGTGCGGTCCACAATTCAAGATGGCTGCCAGTGGCCATTTTGTACCGAACTTGGGTCTAATCAGTTTTTTGTACACAACTTCTATACGACTCAGGCTAGAGGCCTTATTTATGAACCGATCTTTATGAAACTTCTTGGGTACCTTTGTTATCACCTTGGGACGAGAACGAGTGTTTCTGAGTGCGGTCCAAAATTCAAGATGGCTGCCCTTGGCCATTTTGTACCGAAATTAGGTCCAATCAGTTTTTTGTCACAACTTCTATACAGCTCGTATTTATGAACTGATCTTCACAAAACTTCTTCGGTACCGGTCCCTTTGTTTTCACCTTGGGACAGGAATGAGTGTGTTTTGGGGTGCCTTTGTTATCACTGTGCTATGAGAACAAATATTTTGGGGTTCAGTCAGACCCACTCTGGGACTCAAAGATTTCTTTTCTAGTTTAGCATCTGACTGTCACCCACCTTTACAATACTTTACCTATACATTTGTTAAAGGCTACGGTCAGTATTTATGTACAGACTGTTACAATACTTTATATGTACCTTTGTTATCAGGTCATTACCTAGAGGTTTGTCATTGCTGTGTCACATACTATACATGTACATGTCTTGACAAGTTGAGCTACAGTGTCATTTATTTATTTATTTATTTCATTTATTTTAAATATTAGTTTAGCAATAAAACCATATCATGTGACCCCTGCATTGGAATGAGCTTGACAGACTCGCTTTAATTGAGGGGTCACTTGATATGGTTTTGCTCAATTTTTATTAAAAATAATATTTTTTTGACTGTGCAATTTGGTGATGCGGCTGATTTATTAGGTAGAGGGATGATATTCAATCGAGACTACAGGCAAAAAAAATACTTGAGGTATCTTGAAAATCAAATAAATAAATAGTGACAATAAATTGATATTTTTGTAATTACACCACTATTCAATCAGGTCATAAAATTTGAGAGGAATTATTTTATTGTTCCTCTGGTGGTTAATGGTTATCTAAAATGAAAAAACATATAACCGAAAAGTTGTTCATCTGGAACTACAAATAGTTTGTCAAAAAGTTGTGTCTCATCACCATATTCGATAGCACTGTTTTAAAATGTTCCTGTGGGAAGACCCTTCTCTTCAATGCTCAAACTCCCTAAGACAGCTGACGCCCTGCCCCATGTGCTTGCCACAGATGCTTTCCAAATCTGTAAACTGTCATCCAGTAGGGCTATCGTGGACTCGTCAAAATCCACCTGTTGACATTTTTTCCACGCATATAATTCAGAAATAATCATCTAGCAAAATTTCCACCAATGATGCACCGCGATTACCCTGGCGTTTCATTGGTGGAAATTACGCTACATGTAGGTGTCGGATCATTTCTGAATTATTTGCATGGAAAAATCCCCACCCATTGGATTTTGACCCGTCCACAATGTCTGTACTGTAATCTATCCTCTTTATTAATGTCCAGATGAACGATAAACATATGTAGGTTATCTCAAACTTCAAGATTTTATTCACTGTTCAATCAATACTGGATTGAATACCGGTATATATTGGTTTATTGATTTACTGTGCAGCCATAAAAAACTCTGGGTTTTGCCTTGTCATCTAGGACCACAATTCCATCATTAACTCTCCATTTCTGGAAATGAGATGAATGCAAGTGTGAATGCTCCCATTGGCACCCATGCTTTCTATTTAACTGGATTTAAAAATAATGCACTTATTGACAAATATTGTGGAGCTCTATTACACTTTGAGGACATATAATTGTATGTTGCTTTGAGAAAGCTGCACTCTGTGGCCAGTGACAAGTTACTATCATAGTTCAGCAGGTCCTTAAAATTTAAAGTTTCTTTCTGGTGTTTGGTGATGGTATTCTCTTAAAATTCAATACATGTACTAATATTTCACAGGTGCATTTTACTCCTGTCTCTGATTTCACAGAGCTTGAAACTGCATCTGTCATTTTGTTCATTTCCAGCACTGTAACTCATGCTATCTCTTACCAAGGTGTGGCCGCTATAAATACTAATTACCAAAACTTCCTACTAAATACCGAGAGGAAGATTTTTTATGAGCTCTATTATTTTAGCACTCATAATTCTCAAATATGGCATTAAAACCATGCACTCACTGCTTAAATCTATTTATAAACTCATAATACTCCACCTCATACCCTTTTCATTCCATTCCCACTATTTTCCTAATACTCGGTATCCCTCAGTGTTTAGTATGACCACACATTATGCATCAAAATGAGAGTGTGATGTATAGAACATAAAAAATATATATACAATATCAATTATAATTATTACTGAAGCATATTTGGCCACAAGTTGTTCTGAAATATTATTTTGGCTATGTATTAATGGGTGGGGGCGTAATCTTTTTGGGGGTTGCCGGCTTCCAGGTCATTGTAGGCCTCGGGAGTAGGTAGGTATGGTTCTCCAATTGGTGGGTGGGGGCAATCCTCCACCAATAGGAAGGCCATACTTACCCCCACCTCAGGCCTACGGTATCCTCCTTCCTATTGGTGGAGGTCCAGATGCGGAAAAGGGCTCCTCAAATAAAAGTTTGAAAATATAATGCACCTACCCTCAGCGTGAATCTGGGACCCTCTGATGCTTTAATTTTCCCATTTGGAGGAGGGGGAGGGGGCACTATAATTTTAGTGGGGTGGCATCCCCCTCCCTGGCTACACCACTGTATTATTTTTTATCAGTTCCCGAACGTATACAGTAGCAGACTTCCAGGAACCATTGCTGGCTGTGTCAACTCCATGAGTTGATTAACATATATTTTTGTGCTCTATGCATCTCAGCCTTTGTTTTGATGTATACAGTTAAAACTAGAAGTCCTGTCACGAATAATGCACTTATCTAGGCTTAATTGCACATTCGAATTGCGCACAATTGCCATATCGAATGGCATCCAAAGCACGGCGTGTTCTCTTGGTTACTCATAGCAAACATATGCAATGTTTCTGCCAATGGACCTCCGGGTTACCCGGAGGTCCATTGGCTGAAACATTGTTTGTGCACAGGCCATATGTACAGAATTTGATAGCTTTACTTGGGCCTTAACGCGTACATTAACGCGCATATCAACATGCTATTTGTGCGCATTTCATGACAGGACTTCTAGTTTTAACTGTATTTTGTGGATATTTAATTCACATTTATGGAATATCAGTGGTGGAAATTTCAAAGAAAACAAATTTCCCGTACTTTTGTAGCACCTTAACCATGGGCTTGTTACAAACAGTGATTTAACAATAAAATATTATCAGACTAGGATAACTGGATATCGCTCATGATGAATACTGTAATATGATGCAAGGGAGAACACAGAATTCCTTCCTCAATTTTTTGAACTGTTCTGAATTTATTGTATTTACATCCATTCTGGGCACCATTTTCTTGAGGAAAGTTTTGTTTTGTAGATGACACACATGTTTTCATCAAATTAAAATACAATAAGTGAATAAAACAGTGTGCAAAATTTTACAAGAACACTTGTTTCATTCACATGGTGATTACATGAACGGATGACCATCTACCAAATATGCATCTTGAATGGTCTAAGTAAATTAATCAGCCTTTCTTGTATTCTCAAAGATTTTTAGATTTTTTCCTTGAGAGGCTATATATATTTCAATCCCATGCAATATAGTAATACATGTTAAAGATTAAAAAACAGCTTCCCAAGAATCTTTACACAGCCGAATGTTCGGCTTGTCCAACCCAAACATAAAAGGTCTGTCGGTTAGAGTAATTTCAGAAATTTTGCACACTGCAAAGTATGATCAGTTGTCGAAAAGAACTCTTTATCATTTCTGGAAGCTTGGCTTTTAACTGTTGCATCTCATCACCACATCCCCAAGTAGTGATAATCCGTACCAGCAACAGAGTACCCAAAAAGGATCCTTTCCCATCACCAAATCAGCATTTATTCTCCTTCTCTAAACCACTGAAACTTTTTATGCATAGTTCATGCCTGATAATTAAGTATTTTTTCTGATCAAAACAATGAATTGTTGTAATTTTTATCTCTTCATTACATCATGACATCTGATACATCAAGACAACAAATATCAATCAAAATCATTTGTATCCACTTTGTAAAAACATACAAAAATTTGTTTTTCTAGTTTAGACCTTCATGACACAAATTTTTCCCAGTTCCAGAGGCTCTGATTCCTTTCCCGAAGTACACAGGAATGTCCCTTCCAAGTCGAGTTGGCCCTGAACATTTTGTCCATGAGGACACTACATTCTAAATAGTCATTTCAAAACATTTTACGGGACCATGGAGCCAGGGTTGGAAGTGGGCACGCCCAGCATATTTTGAACAACAATGTTGAAAATAGTAAGTGATTGAGTATGCGAAAAATCATGCAAGAGTACCAAAATGTAGACCTATTGGACAATATTAGGAAATTATTGGCTTAACAATGGCCATTCTTTCAAGTTTCAGGTAAGTTATCTCCTGCACACCATCGAACCTGCAATTTTTAATTTTTGTGAGTAGACATCAGCGTACTTCAGTTCGACCCAGCAAGCAATTAACCCTTCCCTAACGATCAATGGCATGCATTGAATAATATACAATTTGTGCAGTACAGACATTTTTTATAAACTTCAACAAAACCATATCATTTGAACCCTCCTCATTGTAATGAGCTTGTCAAGCTCATTCCAGTGAGGGGTACAAATGTAATATGATATGGATTTGTAGTAGCATTCCAAGACTACTACATTGTAACTAATCAAACATCGCTTTCGGAGATCCCCGTGGGAACCCCAGGAAGTGAAGCAGTGCCTGTTCACTGTGGTAAACAGGCTCTGTTTTACTGGTAAAATAGGACCCAGTTATCAGTGCTTGGGAGGTGCAAACCCTCTCTAAAATGGGCAACATGGCTTATTAATGCTCACCCTTGGTTTTGGGTTGATACTCTTGTTGTGGTCATGATTAGCCATTGTGCAAAACCATGTGACCTTAAACACCAATAAATAAATAAATAAATAATAAATACTTTCGGAGAACTGGTATGTAAACAATGTAATTCAACAAAACTTTAAAAGGTCAAAAATGCTTCTCACTGTCCCTTTGCTCATGCACATTTAAGATATTATACTGAACTGAAATAAATTTGATTATTGCTGCGAAGGGCTTACTCGAAAAAAACATTTTTTTAGCTCAACTCTCCATCCACAATTCCTTTAGCAAACCCTACAGACTGCAGCTCTCGCCCAGTCGGTCCTTAATTTCATATGTGACTTTGGGGCAATGTCCAGATGAGAGCTACATGTATCAAATTTTTTTCAAGTCCTTTGAAAAACATGACTGCCAGGGACCAGTGGCCACCTTGGATTTAGCAAATAAATTGTCAACAATTCTGTTAGCACACTCTACAGGCTGTATCTCTCACCTGATCTTTCTCTGCTTTCATGTATAGGTTTGGTGTGATGTCCAGATGGGAGATATCAGAAATTTCTAAATTTTGTTGAAAAACAGGGCCACAAAGCAGTCATCCTGGATTTGGATTATGAATTGTCAACAATTTCATTCTCACAGCCTGCAGACTGCATCTCGCACCCAATCTTTTTTCAAATGTCATATGTAGCTTTGGTTTGATATCTAGATAGAAGCTATTGAATGTTTCTGAATTTTGTTGAAAAATATGGCTGCCAGCACCCAGTTTGGATTTCGCATATAAATTTTCAACGATTCCATTAGCACACCCTACAAACAGCATCTCTCACCCACTCTTTCTTGAATTTCGTATGTAGCTTTGATGTGATATCTGGATGGAAGCTGTAATTTTTTCTGAATTTTGTGGGAAAACATGCTCAGCAGTGGCCATCTTGGATTTTGCTATAAATTGTCAACAATCCATCAGTACACCCTACAGGCTACACCTCTCACCCTATATTTTTCAAATTCTATATTCAACTTTGGTATGATGTGGCCACCATCAGCCATCTTAGATTTAGCATATAAATTGTCAACAAATCCATTAGTACACCCAACAGGCTGCATCAGATGTCATATGTAGCTTTGGTGAGACAACTTTTCTGAGGACATTTGAGTGAATGACTTGGTGTTACTGGATCTTTCTATTTAGTTCAGTCCGTTCTTGGACACGTTGAGCAGTGTCAATGACACTTCATTTGAATTATCTTCTGTTCATCTTTGGAGTGCACAGTGTTCATTGATGTATTTCTTGAAAAAAACTTTCCCAATTCCGGTACTCAACAATTATATATAGTATGCTTCACCTCAGATGGTTGCGAGCAGTACACAGTGGGCCTTCCATTTTCCAAATCGAAAGACTGACGCACACCAAGTCAGTGTTGGTAATCCTACAGATGCATCAAAATAGTCAAGGTCACTTTGTATTGTTTTTTTATTCACGTTTAGCAAAACTGTGGATAGTCCAAGTAGTGGTGAGCAACTGTCAGACTCACAAAGTACTAACTTTGTACAAACTGGGTTAGCATTGGTTGAAGACAAAGCATCAAAGAGTATACCTTAGTACACAGTACTAGTTCCACTGCGCCCCACATGCTTTGGAGGTTATAAATTGTTACTTGATTTTCTGTATGAGGGGTATGGAAAAACTCTCCAGAATTTCAGTGCCCCCTACCTCCTATTCAAAGTAAGACTAATGTGCAACCTCTTGGTTTTGACTGCAACATAAAATATGAGCATCCCCACCTTCCATCCCTCAGCCACAGAGTTTTCCTACTGAAAAAATGCTCAGAAAAATGCACATTAGTGAATGTTGAGAGTAATCAGTAAAGTTAAGTTGGAAAGTTGCACTTGGTAAGAATAACTGACTTCTGATTGAAATAATGTGATTCCCAGTCTGTTAAGACTATTCTGCCAGTCTGCATCTGTCATTGAAGAAGTCAATTTACTCCTGCATGTACCTGTCCAATAATAGTGATGGATGTTTGATAGTGATAGTCAGGACTCAAGATATTTGATTGGAAGTTAACAATCATGATGGCATTTCCCCCCTACATGTACATTTGTATTCCTCACTGCCAAATAATAGTGATTGCTGAGATTTTTCTTCAAAATTAATAATGGTGTTGGCAGTGTTATTAGGCAGGTGAGGGTATCCTATTTGCCTGTGTGTCCAGTACAAATACCCTCAAGCCAGAAAAGCCAAACTTATGATCCGCTTGTTTGTCGTTACAAGGTGAGTAAATTGTTGTGTTTTACATTTACATGTACTCTCCTCTGATTGGTTGTTTTGTGTGGCTAGCTGTCTACGGCTATCCGTAAAATTGGCAGACATGATTTGATGTTAGCTAATGTTTGCTTAAATAAATAACCCATATTAATAAATGGAAAAATAAATAACTGGTGAAAATACTTTTAGAGAAGAAAAAGAATATTTAGCACTAATAAACTAGTAACAAATATTTTTCTATGTTCCAGAAGAATATACTGCAAAGTGTGATCTAAAGTGGCATCTGAACAAGACAGCCGAAAAATTATGTAAGTTGGGGGGGGGGGGGGGGGGAGGGGGGTAGAGGCATTATTTTGTGTTGAAGTTAAAAGTGAGGTGCTATGCATTGGTCTAACTTGGAAAGGGGTGGGGGCGGGGGGAGTGAAATGTAAGTTGGAATTTTGGGACTCTGATCCAGAAAAACACCAGTGCTTCAGTGAACTAACTATGTACCAAACTGATGCTGTTAATCCACTAGTTTCCTAAAATTGCCTAATTCACACAGTAGGCCTACACTGTGTACTTTTGCATGATTTTGGATGTACTAACTGCTTCGAAACTGCTTCGACACAGCGAATATTTGGTAAGTAAGTTCTTGTATTAAGGGTGACCACAGTAGAGTGAATACCAAGCCATTTAATGTATAAACCCTTGAACCAGGATAATAATAAGATCATTGTTGAAACTCAGTTGTTTACAATTTTCAACATTGTGGTACAAATTGTGAGTGTGGGGTGGGGGGGGGGGGGGGCTGTCTGCTTCCAACCCTGGCTCTGCAGTCCCTTAAAGATTTTAGCAAGTGACTATTAAGAATGAAGTGTCCTTGCAGACAAAATGTTCTGGGCTGACTTGTCATGAAGGGCAACAACTAAAAGCAGGGTTTCTACTTTTTCAATGAAAGTGACAATAAATCATGTTGTGTTTACAACTTTTATTTTAATATGATAAAATCAAGTAAATTGTGTATCATCTAGGAGATAAATGTTTTCTCAACAAAACAATGTGTAGAAGTAAATGAATGAATATGAATAGAATAAATATTTAACTCTTTGAAAAATCGAGGTAGGAATTCTGTGTCTTTCCTTGTGTTATATTATAGTATTCATAATAGCTGCTATAAGTTATGCTTGTCTAATAATATTATTCTATTAATAAATCATTGTTGGTGATGAACCCCTGTGATTTAACTCGCTTGTGTCACTTTTTTAAGCTCATTCTGTGGGTGCATGACAATGGTATACACTTTCCCACTTACTGTTTTTTGGCTCTGCTTGTACAGTATGTGAAGAGTGGATTGTAACTACATGTAAATCACCCATGGAGTGGAGTTGTCACACAAAGTATCACTTTCAAATTTTGAACATATAAACAGAAGAAACCAGTAATGTTTCAGTCAATGGATTTCAGAGTTTAACCTGTAGGTCCATTGGCTGGAACTTAGTGATTGTTATGCTTTGCAACAAATTTGTAGAATCTCCACTCTGTGAGTGATTTAGTGAAAACACACTCTCCATGCAGAATCTCCACGCTGTGAGTGATTTAGAGAAAATACACTCTCCACATACTGTATTATAAAGTAAATTTAGAACTTGGGAGAAATCAAGTCAGTTTTGGTCAGTTCTGAAGCCATTGCTGACCCCTATTCTCGCTTTTGAGACACTAAACCATTAAGGATGTCCCCCATATTTGTCTATTTCAAGATGGATATTTTGTTTAGCAGTATGTGTATGTTAAGATTAGAGCATGGAAAGTGTTAATCGTCTGAGTGCTAGAAGCCACTATATATGAGGGTTTTAAAAAGAATAAGCGTGCTGTAGCAAAAACCAACATTTTCGTTGCTTATGTTTCATATTAAGTCAAACGCAAATAATATTTTGTTTATAAAAATTGTTTGATTAAAATTATTTGAGATGGCCCATGGAAACTATCCAATAATTTGTAATAAAACAAATGCTGAATAACAGAACCGACCACCAAAAATAATCTAGCCTTCAACTAGTTAAAATAACTAATAAATATGATATTGTGGGATGAAACGGAAACCATTATTATTTTTGGGTACATATGAAAATAAACAAAAGAAAATAAACACTAAAAAACTGAGGAGTTGAGTATGTATAAATAAACTGCAGGTTCCCCCATTGTTCAGTTTTACCTATTGTCATACTGGGGTTGTAACAACACTTTTGACAGCCAGGATCACCTTATGCCAGACAGTTTTACTGGTAGGGTAGCCAGAGTACATGACGAGGACCACCATGGAGAGGCGAGCAACTGTCAAGAGACATTTGCTGCCTATACATGTATATCGTACATGCAAATAGGCCGATTTCATTGTAAAATCTGCTGAAATCCACTATTAATATTACAATATAATGATTTTCCAGGGCATTACCTTCTTTAAAGGTCCAACAGAAATGATTAATAACAATTTAATGGCCTGAAGTCACAAGGTCTTATGACTATGAGCAGTCTGAGGTGAAGTCTTCGGCTGCTAATGAGACAGAGGACTGTTAATCATTCTGCATGGGATGATTACTAATAGAACCGTAAATCCCTGCCTGACAAAGTTGTGTTATTACTGCTATAACCACTAATGTAGATGTTTATGAGAATAATACTATTTATTTATTGGGGTTTAATTACACCTTCGAAAGCCAAGGTCACCACATGTCAGACAGTTATACAGGTGGAGGAAGCTGGGGGTATGCAGAGGGAACTACAAAGCAGTGGCAAGCAACTATCAGGCTCCCCAACATATAAACTTCACACATGCAGGGTTAACATTGCATGAAGACAAGTGCACCATCGATGTGCAGTACGCCTTAGCACACAATGCCACTGTGCCCCAACATGGGCAACGGGGTGAAGTGTCTTGCCCAAGGACACAATGTGGTTGTCGCAGGTGGGATTCAAACCGAGGACCTTTTTGCATGCACCTCTACCTAATGAGAAGCATACTTCTAATACTAATGAAGTATACTTTGACACAGAACTTTTTTTTATTAAATTTCATCAGGTTTGGGCATTGAAAATCAGGAACTCGGTAAAAAGAAAAAATAAGTATTTCCAGAAATAGAATTAGAAGAAATTAGAAACACTTATTTGATTATTGCACAGCATTCCAGCACTGATCAGAAATACATGTTTGTGAGTTGGTATACTCTGCAATGTCCCATTATTCACCAGAGAATGCCATGTGGTAACCATAATTATTTATACTTATAACTTTGTTCTCAGCAAAATACATCACATATAGCATTTAATGTGACAAAATATCAAATTGTGTTTTTAATAGATTGGAATGCAATTATCAGTGAGGATTTCAGTTAGTTCATCATTAATCATGAATCTTCACTTGGACAGTTCCCCGATAGAACCTCTTGGTCATGCTGTATTCACATTGTCCAATTACTAATTCCTATGGCTATGTACATGAACCACTAACTGACAAGGGACTCATGGGCAAGATAATACAAAAATGTACTTTTTATACATAAATCTTCCTATAACTGCATACTACCATTTTATTAAAATGAAATAAGATTGGCTGCAGCAAACTGGGCCCCAGAGAAGTGAGTCCAAACAGTTTTGTTGAAGTCATTCTCTGGGAGAAGATGTCTCCCAAATATATAGGAGAACTTACCACCAGGAAAAGACTGCCCCAAATACTATATAGAACACAAGGGTGCACAGTAGCTCAGTGGTTACGGCATTGGACTTCAAACTGCATTGTGTTCTTGGGTAAGGCACTTCATGCACTTCATCCTGACTGCCCACATGTTCAAATCTTTGGGCTCACTGTGGAGGCCCAAGTTTTAACCAAGTTTAAGACAATACAGTCATCATGAACTGGTTGTAATCCATGTGTGGTCAGTAATGTCCATGCATGCATTTACCAGGTAATAAAAATCATAATCAAAGTTTTAATTAATGAAGCACTGGGTTGTACACATTGCTTCATTAACCCTTTACCAAACGTAATGACCAAAACTTGCCAGTGTTTTCACAAACATCATCCATTCAATTTTTATTATTTTTTCATATTTTATCTCAAAAACATAGCTTATAACCCACCTGTCAGGATGAGCATGTTGAGCACATTCCAGTGAGGGGTCACAAGCTGAGCTGTTGACAATATATGTGGAAATTTAATTATTAACATTTCTGATTTTCATTTCAGGTAAAGAGTTAATTAAAATTTTGATGATTATTCCTATAATCAGTGTTTGGAATCTAATATTAGTGTGTCTGTGGAAATATTACCCACCTGGGGAAAGTGACCAGTACACTGCAGCCATACTGTATGTTATGTATGTCATATTTGGACTCCAAATAGGAACTCTGGCTTTAACTAAGTACAATATGAAGAATATTTATTGAAAATCTAAGTTCTTCAGATTTATCAGTCAGAAACTTTTGATGATTGGTATAGAGCAGCCTTAAGGGATCAATCATCAGATTCAAGTCCCTGAAATGATGTTTGAGCTGACCCAACCACTGTAGGAGCCCAATTTTAATGCTTTTCCCAAAAATTTAGGGGAGCATATAGTAGCCACACTGTCATCTGTCTCTCCGTCTCAAAAAAATGGTTTTTGGATGATAACTTTAGTTTGCCTGAGTGAAACGAAACAGCATTCTATACGTAAGTGTATAACCACATAATACAGTTTGCGATTGATAGTGGGCTTGGTCTGGTATTTTGTGGCAGAGTTATGTCCCTTTTCCAACTTAGACATGTTGATATTGGTTTCCGGATCATAACTTTAGTCTGAGTGAACAAAATTAAACAAAATATTATATGTAGGTTTATAACCACAAAATGCAGGTTGGGATTGATAGTGGGCTTAGTCTGATATTTTTAGACAGAGTTATGGCACTTTTCCGACTTAGAAGACATGTTGATCTTGGTTTCTGAATGATAGATTTGGTCTGACTGAATGAAATAGAACTAAGTTTCATGCATTGGTTTATAACTACATAATACAGGTTGGGATTGATAGTGGGCTCGGTCCAATATTTTTCTGCAGAGCTATGACCCTTTTCCAACTTAGTAGACATTATATTGGTTCACTTGGGGAGTGGTGGATTAGGCAGAGGTGCAGGTTCCTGATGAGAGGTCCTTGGTTTGAATCCCACCTGCAACAACCACATTGTGTCTTTGGGCAAGACACTCCACCCCATTGCCCACGTAGGGGCAGGGTGGCATTGTGTACTAAGACATACAACACGTCGATGGTGCACTAATGTCTTCAACCAATGCTAAGCCTGCTTGTGTGGAGTTAGTATGTTGAGGAGCCTGATAGTTGCTTGACATTGCATGGTGGTTCTTTCTGGGTACTCCAGCTTCCTCCTTCCGTAAAACTTTCCAACACGAAGTGACCCTGGCTGTCGAAAGTGTCATTAAACCCGAATAAATTTGGTTTACTTTAGTTTGACTGAATTAAAAAAAAACTGTATACATAGGTTTATAACCACATAATACAGAGTGGGATTGATTGTGGGCTTGATCTGATATTTTTATGCTTCCAAAAAAAAATTTGGGGGAGCATATAGTTGCCCATCCGAAAGAAATGATTTCTGGGAGATAACTTAGTTTGACTGAACAAAATGAAACTTAGTTTGACTGAACAAAATGAAATGTAGTTTTATACATAGGTTTATAACTTCATAATACAGGTTGGGATTGATAGTAGGCTTGGTCCAATATTTTTTATCCGAGTTACATGTTTGGTCCTTTTCCAACTTAGAAAACATGTTGATATTGGCTTCTGGGTGATAACTTTAGTTTGAGTGTACAGAATGAAACAGAACTTTATACATAGGTTTATAACCACATGATACAGGATGGGATTGATAGTGGGCTTGGTCCAATTTTTTTTTGACAGTGTTATGGTCCTTTGAAAACAGACTCTGTCCGATATATGGCAGCAAAATTAATGGGCTGACATGGCAATTTGAGGGGAACCGATCTTAACGAAACGTCTTGGGTACCTTTGTTATCACTGTGGGATGAGAATGAGTGTTTTGGAGTGTGGTCCGAAATTCAAGATGACTACCGGCATGCATTTTGTACCAAAATTAGTGCAATCAGTTTTTTGAACTGAACTTCTATATGATAGTTCTGATTTGAATAAATTTTTGTTTGAATGGTTAGTAACATGTAATACATCACATATAATACAGGTTTTTTATCTTGTGCAGAAATTCAAGATGGCCACAGGCAGCCATTTTGCACCAAAATTAGTGCAATCAGTTTTTTGTACAGAACTTCTGTATGAAAATTCTGATTTGAATAAATTTTGTATGAATGTTTAGTAACATGGAATACATCACATATACTACAGGTTTTTTTTTCTCGTGCTGAAATTATGCAAATTAGATGAACATTGATTTATTCAGTGCTACTTATACACAGTGAGCACACATGTGCAAATTAGATGAGCATTAATTTATTCAGTGCTACTTATACACAATACATGTAAGTGCACATGTCAATATGGGGTGTGGTCCAAAATTCAAGATACCTGCTGGTGGCCATTTTATATCGAAATTAGGAGCAATCAGTTTTTTAGCTTAACTTGACAAAGTGAAGATAAGCTATTGCCATCACGTGTGCGGAAGTTTGTTAGTCTGTGCACATTTTCCTTCAGCACAGGCTACACCCCAGAGTTCTTGCCCAATTGTCACAAAATTTCATATGCCGGGTTGGGGTCATGTCTCGATGAGAACAACCACTTTTGGTTACAATCGGTCAACCCTGATGGCTGCCCAAGCCCAAAACCTGAAAAAAATTTAGCACAGTCTACAGGTCGTATTTATGAAGGGATTTCATTGTAACTAGGTAGGATGCCTCTGTATACAGTTAAAATTGGATGTCCTGTTATGAAATGCGCACAAATAGCATGTCGATCTGCGCGTTAAATCTAAGCGTTATGACCATAGTAAGGCCATCAAATTCTGTACATATGGCCTGTGCACATGCTATGTTTCTGCCATCCTGTGCACATGCTATGTTTCTTCCATTGGACCCCCAGGTAACCCACCTTTACAATACTTTACCTGTACATTTGTTACAGGCTACTGTCAGTATTTATGCACAGACCTTTACAATACTATACATGTACCTTTGTTATCAGGTCATTACCTAGATGTGTGTCATTGCTGTGTCACATACTATACATGTACATGTCTTACACAAGTTGAGCTACAGTGTCATTGACACTTTCATTTGCGAATTTTGTGCTTGATAATGCAATAACTTCAACAAAAGTCAACTGACCCAATTCATTTGTGTTATGTTGGTCTCCAGGAACATTTTCTTGATCGAGTATGAAAATGGGCTCTGTCCAATATATGTGGCAGCAGAATTATTGGCTGACTTTGTCATTTTTTAGCTCAACTTTGATCTAGTCAAATTTGAGGTTATGCCATGGCCCGTCGTCCATCTCTCTGTCTGGCTGTATGTCCATCCACCAGTCAACAATTCAATACGGCTTGGGCTAGAGGCCATATTTATGAACCAATCTTTACAAAATTTCTTGGGTGTCTTTGTTTGTCACCGCTGGATGAGAGCGAGTGTTTTTGGGTGCGGTACGAAATTCAAGATGGCCACAGGCAGCCATTTTGCACCAAAATTAGTGCAATCAGTTTTTTGTACAGAACTTCTGTATGAAAATTCTGATTTGAATAAATTTTGTATGAATGTTTAGTAACATGGAATACATCACATATACTACAGGGTTTTTTTTCTCGTGCTGAAATTATGCAAATTAGATGAACATTGATTTATTCAGTGCTACTTATACACAGTGAGCACACATGTCAATATGGCTCCGGATAGAGGCTGTGTTTATGAACCAGTCTTCATGAAACTTCTTGGGTACCTTTGTTATCACCTTCGGACGAGAACAATTGTTTTTGGATGCGGTCCAAAATTCAAGATGGCTGCCGTGGCCATTTTGTACCAAAATTAGGTACAATCAGTTTTTTGTACAGAACTTCTATATGGCTCGGACTGGAGCCGTATTGGTGCACCAATCTTTACGAGACTTCTTGGGTATCTTTGTTATTAGCGTGCGACGAGAAGGAGTGTTTTTGGGTGCAGTTTGAAATTCATGATGGCTGTTAGTGGCCATTTTATACCAAAATTAGGTGTAGTCAGTTTTTTGTTCAGAACTTCAAGGACTACGTTTGTTATCAAGCTACAGATAAAAAATTCAAATACCTATATTTTAAGATGGACTGGACAAATATTTACTAATTAGTTGAATCAACAACCTTAGAAGGGTTTGAATCACACAGGCTAAAACAGTTGCTAACATTTGGCTTATGGTGCACCATAGATTGCAACATTAACCCAGTGGAGATTTCTAGTTTAGCATCTAGCTGTCACCCACCTTTACAATACTTTACCTATACATTTGTTACAGGCTACAGTCAGTATTTATGTACAGACCTTTACAATCCTTTACATGTTCCTTTGTTATCAGGTCATTACCTAGATGTGTGTCATTGCTGTGCCACATACAATATATGTACATGTCTTACACAAGTTGAGATACAGTGTCATTGACACTTTAATTTTGCAAATTTTGTGCTTGATATTGCCATAACTTGAACAAATGTAAATGATTTGATTCTTTTTTTATTATATGGGTTTCCAAGAAAATTGTCTTGACTGAGTTTGAAAATGGGCACCATCAGATATTCGGCATCAGAATTATTGGGCAGACTTGTATGTAAGTCGCTCAGCAGGTAGAGGTGCAGGCTGCAAGCCAAGTGGTCATGCAGCTTCGAATCCCACCTGCGGCAACCACGTTGTGTCCTTGTGCAAGACACTTCACCCCCCCCCCCCCCCCCCCCCCCCCCCCCCCCCCAGTGCCCATGTGGGGGGCATGGTGGCATTGTGTACTAAGACATACAGTGTGTCGATGATGCACCAATGTATTCAACCAATGCTAACCCTGCTTGTGTGGAGTTTGTAAGGGAGCTGACAGTGACATCTGCTCTCCAATGCCCGGTGGTTCACTTGGGTATTCCAGCTTCCTCCACCTGTAAAACTGTTGTCATGATTAGCCACTGTGCAGAAATATGTGACCTTAAACACCAGTAAATAAATAAATACATGTAAGTTTTTTTGCAGATAAGTTATTTAGAAAATGTACACTAATGCTTTCTAGTTCACAGTTACCATTTTGTTATCCATGAGGCAAACCCTTGTTAACTTATTGTTATCTGAGGATTATTTTTTTTAGCTCACCTGTCTGAAATTAAGGGTGAGCTATAGTGGTCACTTGTCCTTTGTCTGTCCATCATCCATGAACATGTTGTTTGTACTTGTTCAAAACTTCTGAGCTAACTGCATTTTGTTTTTGTATTTTTGTTCCAAATCAGCATGCCCCAGTCCCATAGGGAGGGGGTTGGGATGGGGTAAATGCTTCCAAATTTGAAAAAAAGATCTCATGAACCAGTCAGTACAGTGACTTAATATTTGTTACCATGCTTTCTTTTAAGGCCTAAAATCAAATTTGTTCAAAGTTTGTAGAACAGTCTTTGCTTTTGAAATTGGAGGGGGAAAATTTTGTTGGCCCTGCTTAAAATTTCTGTTTCCTGAAAAGATGAGTCAATTTGAACCAAATTTGGCATGCAGTACACTGTACAGTGGAACCCTGTTTACTGAATTACCACTTTGCCAAATGAATTATTCAATTAACAGGACTTACAGGAGTATTCAATTAAGAGGAGTATTCATTTAACAGGGGTATTTAAGTAACAATGGTTTTCAATTAACAGGGATTGTATCACCTTCCCATATTCTACAGATTACTGTAGTATTTATTCTATCTTGTTAATGTTTGACAGAGTTCCATGAGCTCTGTCAATGTCAAACAAGATATAATAGATTACAGTACAGCCTATTACAAAGTATACCATTGAGCTATATTATTTTGTTAATGATGCCATAGTAGCGCCTTATTTTGGCAATATTTCTATAGCATTAACGCGATATTTTCAACGTGTTGTGGCAAATATCGTAAGACAAATGCATGCATGAGTCGCATGATGGAAGATTTCCAAAACATCATTCATAATTTTTTGGATGGAAAGAAGAGTAGCAAATATTTATAATAATATGGACGATTAGAGCCATGCAAAGCTTTCTATGTTAAACAAACTGACGTTAGTCGATATATTAATTGATGTCAATGCAATTAAAGCTTAGATTTCCCTGGTCTCCCCAGCTTCACGAGAGTCAAATGAGAGTATCTTTACTTAACTATAGTTAAAACTTTTATAAATATAAAGCTCTAAAATCAAGGGAGAGGGAAGGGGTGGGGGCGACTCTTCCTTTCACGTTTCGATAACGACGATATTGACCACGAATGGGGGTGATGTGCATGTAAAATGAATTAAAAATCTATGTGAACGCAACAAAATGGCCTAATTAAATGTTAAGATGAGCCGATTAAAATGTGTGTTGTGTGTGTGTGTGGGGGGGGGGGGGGGGGTTACAACACGGACAGGTACACATGGGACATGCTGTTGATAGCATGTATATAGGGTTTGGGGATTTTGTCCTCTTAGTGTGTTATTATGACCAACATAACAAGACCAACTGACGCGTTATTGCTATAAAAATATCGCGATATTCAGATATGAATGTGGTGCAAATATTGACCAAATAGCAAGTTATTATTCCACTTTATTGTAGGCTGTACTGTAAATGCCTGTATTGGTTGTACTGAAGCCAAATAGGTCTGTAAACAAAGGAAAACTGGGGAGAGCCAGGGTAATTTCTCGACAGTTTACTATCTTTTTAGCTCAACTTTACAATGTTGAGCTATTGGGATTGGTTGTGATCTGTCATCTGTCCGTATCTCCATATGTACGTATGTCTGTAGGTACGTTTGTCTGTCCATAATTCCTTTAGCACACCCTATGAGCTGCAGCTCTCACCTGATGGGTTTCAAATTTCATATGTGTCTTTGAGGCAATGTCTAGATGGGAGCAATCGATTCTTTTTCAAATTTTGTTGAAAACATAGCTGCCAGTGGCCATGTTAGATTTGGCATATAAACTATCAACAATTCCATTAGCACAACCTACATGCTGCATCTCTCATCCGATCTTTTTCAAATATCATATGTAGCTTTGGCATAATGTCCAAATGGAAGCTATCGAATATTTCTGCATTTTGTTGAAAAACATGGCTGCCAGTGGCCATCTTGGATTTGGCATATTAATTGTCAACAATCCCATTAGCACACCCTACAGGCAACATCCCTCACCAAATCTTCTTCGAAATGTCATGTGTAGCTGTGGTGAATGTCTAGATGGAGCTGTCAAATTTCTCTGAATTTTGTTGCTAAACATGGCCACCAGCAACCATCTTGGATTTGGCATATACATTGTCAACAATTCCATTAGCAGACCCTACAGGCCACACCTCTCACCCAGTCTTTTTCAAATTTTATATGTAAGTTAGGTATGATGTCAAGATGGGAGTTGTCAAATTTGACTGCATTCCATTGAAAAAGATGGCCGTCACCGTCCATCTTGGATTTGACATATAAATTGTCAACAATTCTATTGGTACACCCAACAGACTCCTTCCCTCACCCAATTTTATTCAGATTTCATATGTAGCTTTGGTGTGAATCTGATGCCTTTTGTATAGAAACGTGAGTGAATGACGGGGCATTACTGGATCTTTCTATTTAGTTCAGTCCCTTGTACAAATTGAGCAGCAATGTCATTGATACTTTAATTATTCTATCAATAGGAGTTTACTCATCATTACTCTATGTTCAATTAACAGGTCAAATTTGTACTGGAAGAATGGTAAATGGTTTTGTGTTAACAGGCCTTTAAATTCATTTATTTTGGGCTCACCATTTTGCGCTACTTTGGGCACATTAAACCAGAAATAACAGTCTTATATGGTTATGATTTATTGTCAGGCCTTCCTTTCAGTTTGTGTTTCTATGATCATATTGTGAGGGAAGTTATTCTTAAATGTAGAAGAGGAATGAAGAATTTATATATTTTTAGTTCAACTTTGGCGAAGCTAAATTTGAGCTTTTGTCATTGCTCGTCGTCTGTCTGTCTGTCTGTCCGTACGTCAGCAATTGGATACGGCTCGGACTAGAGGCCGTATTTTGGACCGATCTTTACGAAACTTCTTGGGTACCTCTGTTATGACCGTGAGACGAGAACGAGTGTTTTTGGGTGCGGTCCGAAATTCAAGATGACTGTTTTTTGTACAGAACTTCCATATGAAAGTGCTTATTTGAATAATTTTTTGTATGAATGTTTAGTACCATGGGATACATTACATATCATACAGTTTTTTTTCTCGTGCTCAAATTATGCAAATTAGACAAACTTTGATGTATTTAGTGTTACTTTCAGCACTGTAAGTGCAAATGCCAATACGGCTCGGGCTGGAGGCCGTATTTATGAACCGATCTTATGAAACTTCTTGGGTACCTTTGTTTTCACCATGGGACGAGAGCGAGTGTTTTTGGGTCCGGTCTGAAATTCAAGATGGCCGATGGCAGCCATTTTGTACAAAATTAGGTGCAATCAGATTTTTGCGCAAAACTTATTAAAATGCTGATTTGAATAATTTTTTTGTGTGAATGTTTAGTACCATGGGATACATCACATATAATACGGGTTTTTTCTCGTGCAAAAATTATGCAAATTAGATGAACTTTGATTTTTTCAGTGCTTCTTACACACAGTAAGTACACATGTCAATACGGCTCGGGCAAGAGTCTGTATTTATGAAGCGATCTTCACGCAACGTCTTGGGTACCTTTGTTATCACCTTGGGATGAGAACGAGTGTTTCTGGGTGCGGTCCAAAATTCAAGATGGCAGCCAGTGGCCATTTTGTACCGAAATTAAGTCTAATCAGTTTTTTGTACACAACTTCTATACGGCTCAGGCTAGAGGCTGTATTTATTAACCGATCTTTACGAAACTTCTTGGGTACCTTTGTTATCACCGTGGGATGAGAACGAGTGTTTTGGGGTGTGGTCCAAAATTCAAGATGGCCACCAGCAGCCATTTTGTACCAAAATTAGTGCAGTCAGTCTTTTGTACAGAACTTCTGTATGAAAGTTCTGATTTGAATAAATTTTTGTATGAATGTTTAGTAACATGGAATACATCACATATAGTACAGGTCTTTTTCTCATGCAGAAATTATGCAAATTAGATGAACTTTGATTTATTCAGTGCTACTTGTACACTGTAAGTGCACATGTCAATACGGCTCGGGCTAGAGGCTGTATTTATCAACCGATCTTCACGAAACTTCTTGGGTACCTTTATTATCACCTTGGGATGAGAACGAGTGTTTCTGGGTGCGGTCCAAAATTCAAGATGGCTGCCAGTGGCCACTTTGTACCAAAATTAGGTCCAATCAGTTCTTTGTCACAACTTCTATACAGCTCATATTTATGAACTGATCTTCACAAAACTTCTTAGGTACCTTTGTTTTCACCTTGGGACATGAACGAGTGAGTTTTGGGGTGCCTTTGCTATCACTGTGCTATGAGAACAAATATTTTGGGGTTCAGTCAGGCCCAATCTAGGACTCAAAGATTTCTTTTCTGGTTTTGCATCTGACTGTCACCCACCTTTACAATACTTTACCTATACATTTTTTACAGGCTACGGTCAGTATTTATGTACAGACTGTTACAATACTTTATATGTACCTTTGTTATCCGGTCATTACCTAGATGTTTGTCATTGTTGTGTCACATACTATACAAGTACATGTCTTGACAAGTTGAGCTACAGTGTCATTGACACTTTCATTCTTGCTGTCTTCACACCATCTCTAATTTGAGCACACCTGTAAATCGTGTGAACCTGGGCTAATCTAAAGGCCTGGTGTTACAAAACTATATTCAATTAACAGGGTTATTCAGTTAACTGACAGAGTGCTGGTAGCACATATTTCGGCTTTATTCTGAAGTGTCGGTACCACAACTTAAAGGCTTCATATTCAGTGGATGTTCTCCATACCACCTTTGAAGTGAAATTATTAAGTCTGTGAAGATTTGTCTTGTTACATTTTATGGGAGAGTGCCTATTGTAACAAGGCAAAGATATGTGAACAAATTTTGATGACTAAAAATAATTCAGCAGTCTACCAGTTGAGGGATATCCAATTTAGTGGGTTGCCTGTATTATTTAATCATATTAAAATACTTGATTCATGCAACAAAAGAATATCCTGTATGCCTGTGGGAACCCCAGAAGCTAAAAACAGAAACATTTTCATTTAATCGTTTATGCCCCATGTTGCCTATTTTAGAGCATTAGTGACTGCGTTCTATTTTACCAGTAAAATGGTACATTTACCACAGTAAACCACAGTAAACAAGCACTGCCTAACACCTATCTTCCCGGGGTTCTTGTGGGGGCACTAACTTGATTTTCAATGTTTGTCATGTCTATTGACAAATAAATTTGAAATATTTAATTAAATTCTCTTCTCAGTATTTATTAATTGGTGTTTAAGGTCACATATTTTTGCACAATGGCTAATCATGACCACAACATGACTATCAACCCAAGACCAGGGGTGAGCATTAATAAGCAATTTTGCCCATTTTAGAAAGTATTTGCACCTCCCAAGCATTGGTGACTGGGTCCTATTTTACCCGAAAAACAGTGCCTGTGTACAACACTGAACAGGCACTGCTTCACTTCCCGGGGTTGAATCTCTTCTCAGTATTTCTTTCTTTAGAAATTTTACTTCTCTCTGCCAAAATCCTGTGGGGCTATTCTTGTGAAGAGTGTAGCAAATGAGGGGGGGGGGGGAGGGGGCAGGACAGCGGGCACTGTACTTGTACTGATGGCAGGGAAATAAAAAAAAAATCTGATTGGGGGGGGGGGGGGGGGGGCGAGCTGTAAGGTGGAGACTGGAAATCCCATGGCTCCTCTTTGGTTTGGGGGGGGGGGGGGGGAGGTAAGGTGGAGGCTGGAATCTCATGGCTCCTCTACTGCATCCCACAAACTTGATTTTCAGAGTTTGAAAGGTCTGTTGAATTTTGAAATATTAAATTCTCATCTCTGAATTTTTCTCTTTAGAAATTTCACTTCTCCCAAAAGAGCTCTTGCTTTTCCCTTTTTTTTCTGAGAGGGAGAAGTCACATCTACCTAAAATTCTCTCATTGGGGGTCCCTGGTAGAAATAAATATATTTGACATTGTAAATCTGGAGCAAGTGTCAAGTTCCAGTTCTGAAACTGTGTTTGACAAAGTGACTAATATTTTACAATGCTTCACCCTTGGTGTTGAGAAAGTCAACCATTGAGGCTGGGTTTTTTTCCATTAAATTTTCCAATAAAAAGACAGCAAAAGTTATTTAGCAAAAGTTATTTTATATCAATTTCTACTGCAGTTAGCAATTAAGTGTATAAAACAGATTTTTATCAATGGTCATGGAATGGTTATCGAACCAACTGAAATTGTGTTTGGCAATTTCTTGGCAAGTCAGTAGCAGTACAGGGGAGCGACATATTTTGGTACTCATGTGAAATTAGTTAAGTTTGCAAGCCAGCACATTTATTGTGCACCAGCACTATTATTCTTTTCAGTAGTGTAAATTGTTACCCAGCACTTTTATTCGGCAAACACTTGTATTCGGCACTTGAAGTATACATCATCCTTTGAGAGGTAAGATTTAAGTTTGTTCAAACCAAGTTCCTGTGTCAGTATTTGGGCTTACTGTTGGAGCCAAAATTTTAACTTACTCGAATAATAATGGCAATATGAGGAATCATTTTTAAAAATCTTTGTCTCCAGAGCCTTTAGTTGAAATCTTTTGATATATGGCATACAGAATTTTTACAGGGGTCAGATTGATGTGTGTTCAAATCAAGTCTATCAGTTATTAATTGGGCTTTCTATAGGAGCCTAAATTTTAATGTTGTGCAATCTGTTGAATAATCTTCAAAAATTTTTTTCAGTTTTCAGATCCCCCAGGCTGAATCTTTTGATGTTTGGTTTACAGCATCCTATAGGGAGGCCAGATCTAAGTTTGTTCAAACCAAGTCCATGTCTTAATATTTTGACTCCCTGTTGGAGACTAAATTTTAACTTAGTCTTATAGGAGGAATAATCTTTAAAACTCTTTTTAGCTCACCTGACTGTAAGTCAACGCGAGCTACCGCCATCACTTGTCATCTTGCATCCGTTGTCTGGCATCCGTCGTCCGTCATCCATTAACTTCTGCAAAAGTGACTTCTTCTTCACAACCATCAGTCCAAATTCAAATACATATTGCACAGACCATCTAAGGAGTATACCCTTTCTGTTTTGTTCAAATGAAGCAGCCACCATCTTTGGGCTCTGGTTAATGCCCAAAATCTTTAAAAATCTTCTTCTCATGATCCACCAGAGGGAATGCCTTGTGATTTGGTATGGAACATGCTTTAGTGTTGAAGATTGGAACATGCTTTAGTGTTGAAGATTAAAGTTTGTTCAAGGGAAGTTGGTAAGTCAATATTTGGGCTCTGTGTGGGCATATCCATTTTGGGTTCCGCTCAAAATTTCTATTTGAGGGACTGATGGGCCAGTTTCAATCCAATTTGGCATATAGTTAAGTGGGTCCCAAGTAAATGATTGATGCAAAAAAAAAATTGTTCACAGCCCCGTGGGAACGCGAGGGGCTACAAACCAAATAAAATTCAAAAGCACACATTTCCCAAACCACTTGGAGCAAAGAACAGATATTTGGTACGGAGCATCCTTAGGACCAGTAGAATGGAATGGTTAAAAAATATTGCCCTTGGTAATGTTGGGGTGTGTGGTAGGAGGCATTGAAAAAATGATGAGTCAGCATTGTTGCTGTAATATTTTTCCCTGTACAAATTGTTAAAAGTTCTTCAGACTGTTTACTATTATCACTTAATGTCGACAAGAGACAGGAGAGACTCCTGTTGCCTGTCGAACACCCATGTTCTCTATATTAGTTTAAGCTTAACCCTTGACGGTTATCCAAAGCAGATGATATAAAAACTTAATGATTTTAATTATAGTGTTTTCAGAATTTTCTAAATATTTCAACAAACCATATCATGTGACCCCTCATTGGAACGAGCTCGATGAGCTTGTTCCAATGTGAGGGGTCACATGATATAGTGTGGTTGGAATTTTCTGAAAATTAATATTTCTTCAACTGCTGAATTTGCATATTGTGCAGACGGATGAGGCTGATTCATTAGGTAAAGGGTTAATTGAGTGAAAAGGGAGTGCAGAGGTGTACTGTTGGACTTCTTTGCTAGAGGTCCCGAGTTCGATCTCGTCTGGGACGACCCCCATTGTGTTCTTGAGCAAGGCACTTTATCCAGGTTGCCTACATGGCGCTGTGTACTAAGGCGTACTGCCCGTCAATGGTGCACATGTCTTCAGCTGCTGTAACCCTGCTTGCACGGAGCTTGAACAGAGTTGAAATGTTGAAGTGCTGACAGTTGCTCTTCGATGCTCATACAGTTAAAACTAGAAGTCCTGTAATGAAATGCGCACAAATAGCACGTTGATCTGCACTGATCTGCATGTTAATCTGCCCGTTATGACCATAGACAGGCTATCAAATTCTGTACATATGGCCTGTGCACAAGTATTGTTTCAACCAAAGGACCTCCGGATAACCCGGAGGTCCATTTGCAGACACATTGCCTGTCCTTGCTGTGAGTAACTAGGAGAACCTGCCATGTTTTGGATTCCACTCAATATGGCAATTGCGCACAATTCCTATGCGTAATTAAACCTAGATAGGTGCACAGTTTGTGACAGGACTTTTAGTTTTAACTGTATGTTTTTTCTGTTTTCTTGGAATTTTTTTTTTCCGATTCCTGCGTGAATGTCATTAATTTAACCCTCTCAAGACTTCAATGTGGGTTCCAGAGATTTTATTTCATGAAATACTGTTAATGAAAACTTTTTTCTGATTTCTTTAAAAATAGTTTATCCCCCAAAATAAGCCACCAAAAATTCTCTTTCTGCTTTGTTTATTTTTGATGCTTGAACCATTTTCACACAGACATGAATTTACAGGGGCAGTAAAATTCTGTTTCTCCAGTTTGAAATTTTTTATTCTTTAAACCCATTGGGCCAAATTCATTCATTTATGGCACCTACCATCCTCCCGCGGAGTAAACCTTTTCTCCTTTGTTCAAATGAAGCTGCTGCCATCTTCAGGCTGGTGAAAGTTACTCGTCTGATTCCCCCCCCCCCCCCCCCCACCCAAAAATAAAAAAAAATAAATAAATAAATTACTATATCCTTTGGGGTGTGGTTATTGCTCCATAAGCCTAAAATGCTTTTAAAATCCTCTTTTTGTAAGCCGCTTGCAATAATGCTTAGATTTCTTGTTTGGAACTTACTTTAGAGATGCAAATTCACTTTTTTTCAAAGAAACTCGGTATGTCAAAATTTGGGCTGCACTCAAAATTTCTCAGATCCAATGGACAGATGTAAATCAAATTTGTCATGTGGTACATAACTGGGTCTTGAGTTTTTCATTTATGAAGACTTTTTAGCTCAACTTTGGCGAAGCTAAATGTGAGGTATTGTCATGGCCCATCGTCCATCTGCCCGCCTGTTGCGGCATCAACACGGCTCTGGCTAGAGGCCGTATTTATGAACCGATCTTTACGAAACTTCTTGGGTGCTTTTGTTATCACCGTGGGAGGAGAACAAGTGTTTTTGGGTCCGGTCCGAAATTCAAGACGGCCACTGGCAGCCATTTTGTACAAAATTAGGTACAATCACATTTTTGCACAGAACTTCCATATGAAAGCTCTGATTTGAATAATTTTTTTTTGTGTGAATGTTTAGTACCATGGGATACATCACATATAATACAGGTTTTTTTCTCATGCGAAATTATGCAAATTAGACTAACTTTGATTTATTTAGTGTTACTTTCAGCACTGTAAGTGCAAATGCCAATACGGCTCGAGCTGGAGGCCTTATTTATGAACCGATCTTTACAAAACTTCTTGGGTACCTTTGTTATCACCGTGGGACGAGAACGAGTGGTTTTTTGTCCGGTCTGAAATTCAAGAATATTGAAGATGGCTGCTGGCAGCCATTTTGTACAAAATTAGGTGCAATCAGATTTTTTGCAGAACTTCCATATGAAAGCGCTGATTTGAATAATGTTTTGTGTGAATGTTTAGTACCATGGGATACATCACATATAATACAGGTTTTTTTCTTGTGCATAAATTATGCCAATTAGACTAACTTTGATCTGTTTAGTGTTACTTTCAGCACTGTAACTGCAAATGCCAATACGGCTCGGGCTAGAGGCCACCAGCAGCCATTTTCTACTTTAGTTAGTGCAGTCAGTTTTTATAAGCCCGTTTGGAAAAAACGGTTGTATTATGGTATATTGCTGTCCATCCGTCCATCCACACGTCGTATGTTAACTCGAAAACGCTTTGAGCAATTTTCATGATTTTTTGGTTGCAAGTATATGTTGATGGAAGGATTCCCACTTTCGATTTGTGTCGCTGTCCGATATGTCATTCCAGAGTTATGGGACTTTATTCATCAAAATATAAGCAATTTTCCACATGTTGAACAATAACTTGAAAATGCATAGAACACATGTATGCTCATATTGCGTGCTTCCTTCTTGTAATTAATAACAGGCGTATCATGCGCTCATTGCACAGCTGTTTATTTGTACAGAACTTCTGCATGAAAGTTCTGATTTGAATAAATTTTTGTATGAATGTTTAGTAACATGGAATACATCACATATAATACAGGTTTTTTTTCTAGTGCAGAAATTATGCAAATTAGATGAACTTTGATTTAGTCAGTGCTACTTATACACAGTACATGTAAGTCCACATGTCAATACAGCTGGGGCTAGAGTCTATTTATGAACCGATCTTCACAAAACTTCTTGGGTACCTTTGTTATCATCTTGGGACAAGAACGAGTGTTTTGGGGTGCCTTTGTTATCACAGTGCTATGAGAACAAATATTTTTGGGTTCAGTCAGACCCACTCTGGGACTCAGATTTTTTTTCTAGGTTAGCATCTCACTGTCACCCCCACCTTTAGAATACTTTACCTATATATTTGTTACAGGCTACGGTCAGCATTTATGTACAGACCATTACAATACTTTACATGTAACTTTGTTATCAGGTCATTACCTAGATGTTTGTCATTGCTGTGTCACATACTATACATGTACATGTCTTAAACAAGTTGAGCTACAGTGTCATTGACACTTTCAAGATGGCTGCCAATGGCCATTTTGTACCGAAATTAGATCCAATCAGTTTTTTAGCTCAACTTTGGCGAAGCCAAATTTGAGCTTATGCCATGGCCAGTTGTCCGTCGTCCGTCTGGCCGTCTGTCCGTCAACAATTCAATATGGCTCGGGCTAGAGGCCGTATATATGAACCGATCTTTACGAAACTTCTTGGGTACCTTTGTTATGACTTTGGACGAGAACGAGTGTTTTTGGGTCCGATCCGAAATTCAAGTTGGCCGCCAGCTGCCATCTTGTACCGACGATGCAGAAATCTGTTTTTTGTACAGAACTTCCATATGAAAGTGCTGATTTGAATAATTTTTTGTATGAATGTTTAGTACCATGGGATACATCACATATAATACGGGTTTTTTTCTCGTACGTAAATTATGCAAATTAGACTAACTTTGATATATTTAGTGTTACTTTCAGCACTGTCAGTACAAATGCCAATACGGCTCGGGCTAGAGGCCGTATTTGTAAACCGATCTTTACGAAACTTCTTGGGTACCTTTGGTATCACCGTGGGACGAGAACAAGTGTTTTTGGGTGCGATCCAAATTTCAAGATGGCCGATGGCAGCCATTTTGTACAAAATTAGGTGCAATCAGATTTTTGCACAGAACTTCCATATGAAAGTGCTGACTTGAATAATTTTTTGTGTGAATGTTTGGTACCATGGGATGCATCACATATAATACCGGTTTTTTTCTCGTGCAGAAATTATGCAAATTAGATGAACTTTGATTTTTTCAGTGCTACTTACACACAGTAAGTACACATGTCAATACGGCTCGGGCTAGAGGTTGTATTTATCAACCGATCTTCACGAAACATCTTGGGTACCTTTGTTATCACCTTGGGACGAGAACGAGTGTTTCTGGGTGCGGTCCGAAATTCAAGATGGCTGCCAGTGGCCATTTTGTACCGAAATTAGGTCTAATCAGTTTTTTGTACACAACTTCAAAACAGCTCAGGCTAGAGGCCGTATTTATGAACCGATCTTTACGAAACTTCTTGAGTACCTTTGTTATCTCCGTGGAATGAGAACGAGTGTTTTGGAGTGTGGTCCGAAATTCAAGATGGCCACCAGCAGCCATTTTGTACCAAAATTAGTGCAATCAGTCTTTTGTACAGAACTTCTGTATGAAAGTTCTGATTTGAATAAATTTTTATATGAATGTTTAGTAACATGGAATAATCACATATAGTACAGGTTTTTATCTCGTGCAGAAATTATGCAAATTAGATGAACTTTGATTTATTCAGTGCTACTTATACACTGCAAGTGCACATGTCAATACGGCTCGGGCTAGAGGCTGTATTTATCAACCGATCTTCACAAAACTTCTTGGGTACCTTTGTTATCACCTTGGGATGAGAACGAGTGTTTCTGAGTGCGGTCCAAAATTCAAGATGGCTGCCAGTGGCCATTTTGTACCGAAATTAGGTCCAATCAGTTTTTTGTCACAACTTCTATACAGCTCGTATTTATGATTTTCACGAAACTTCTTGGGTACCTTTGTTTTCACCTTGGGACAGGAATGTGTGTGTTTTGGGGTACCTTTGTTATCACTGTGCTATGAGAACAAATATTTTGGGGTTCAGTCAGACCCACTCTGGGACTCAAAGATTTCTTCTTTAGTTTAGCATCTGACTGTCACCCACCTTTACAATACTTTACCTATACATTTGTTACAGGCTACGGTCAATATTTATGTACAGGCCGTTACAATACTTTATATGTACCTTTGTTATCAGGTCATTACCTAGATGTTTGTCATTGCTGTGTCACATACTGTACATGTACATGTCTTGACAAGCTGAGCTACACTGTCATTGACACTTTCATTTTTTTTTTTGGGGGGGGGGGGGGGGGCGGGGTAGAGAGAACCTTAGTTGTTGAAAACAAAAGAAAAAATTTTGTTGGATTATTTTTAATACTTCACAAAACAGAGCTTGCTCAGAAGCTTTCTTAGCACCAGCTGGTTGTGTCAAAGCAAATCAAAACATTGCTCTTGCTGCTGATCACTTAATGCTATACTTATCCTTTTTGGCAACTTGAGCCAGGTGAGCGTTTTAGGTTTGCTTGAGCCTCTGGTACTTTGGAACCGCTAGTCTAGTTAGAATGATTTGAAAATGTGGATCTTACAGAGGTCGAATTCACATTTAGGTTGCTGCGACTATTAATTTTAGAAGTCGATAAATCGCTGGCCTTAATCGATCATTAGTCGATTAATAGTCATTTCCAATGAATTCAACAAGCACCGGGTGCATGTAGCAGCACTATTCTTTAAAGATCTTCTTCTTCAGACCCACCAGGCAGGAGCAGAATCTCTTGATATTTGGTATGTCTATGACTCATGGATAAAAATTTGTACAAAGTATTAGGCTTGATTGATTTTGGTAGGTATCAGGGGAGTTTAACACAGAATCCAATAAAAATTTACTGTTTGTTTAACCCCCTTCACTCTGATGTCAAAATACCAAAATTTCAGGAAGCTGTTTATTCCCAGAATGCATCTAGAAATTTAACCAATTCAATCTCGTTTGACAGAGCTCAATGAGCTCTGTCAAACGAGATTGAATTGGTTAAATTTCTAGTTGCATCATGGGTATTTTTTTCTGCCTGAAATTTAGATATTTTGACATCAGTGTGCAGGGGGTTAAATGAATGGTGATAACTTTCATTAGATGTAAATGTGACATTAACGTTAAGTTTGCTTAAATGGGAACCATCAAGCCACTTGAGGACCCAAGTACACAACACAATTTTGTTCTTTTGAGCAATTTTTTTTTTTTGCTTGAAAAGAGGATTTTTTGTTATTTTATCAGATTTTATGAAAAAAATGAACTTCTGCCCTGGGGGGTGGGGGTGTGGGTAGTTGAAAGGAGTCCACTAAGGGATTTTTTTTCTCTTTGTTTCAAAATGTTTTTTGAAGAGGTTTGAGTGATTTTAGGCTAAAAAATCTCCCACCCTTCTTCCCCACACTCATAGCTAAATTAGATTAAGTATAAGATGGGAGCACAGTAGCTCAGTAGGTATACCATTGGATTTCAAACTGAAAGGTCCATGGTTTGATCCCTGCTAGGGATAACTGTGTTGTGTCCTTGGATAAAAAGGCACTTAATGCCTATTGCCCAAGTGGGGAATGGTGGCGCTTTGTACAAAGGCGTACTGCATGTCAGTGGTGCACTTGTCTTCTACAAATGCTAACACTGCTTGTATGGAGTTAGTATGCTGGGGGTATGTCAGATGCTCACCAGTTTTCACTGGTTCTTTCCAGTACTCTGGCTTCCACCACCCATAAACTGTCCGATGTGGGGTGACCATGGTTTTCAAAAGTGTTGTAAAACCCAATAAATAAAAATAAATAAATATTAACATGCAGATGATGAACGTGACCTTAAATTCTTCTCTAAACAAATTTATTAGGTAAGCATTTAAGGAGGGGGCCTCTTTTAAATATTCTTGTACATGTTTTGTAATATTAAACACATTGGGAGCGTGGAGGCTCTGTGGTAGACTGTTGGACTTCTATGCTAGAGGTTCCGAGTTCGATCCCCGTCCGGGACGATGCGCATTGTGTCCTTGGGCAAGGCACTTTATCCCGGTTGCCTACATGGGGGCACGATGACACTGTGTACTAAGGCGTACTGGTCGTCGATGGTGCACATGTCTTCAGCTGCTGTAACCCTGCTTGAGCAGAGCTTGACCAGAGTTAGAATGTTGGGGAGCTGACAGTTGTTTGTTGATGCTCGGTAGTTCTCTCCGGGAACTCCGGCTTCCTCCACCTGTAAAACTGTCACTGTCACGATTAGCCATTGTGCATAATTATGCGACATTAAACACCAATAAATAAATAAATTAAACACATCCGTATACATTTAATATGAGTTAAGTTTAATTTAGGTTAAATTTAAGATGCAGCAGATTTTGCTTTGTGAAAAATTCAGTGCCGCAACAAAAATCACTCTCCTTGTAGCTACTCAGATATGTCACTCCAGAACTATTTTTTTTATTTTTTTCTTCACAAACATCCAAATGCCCAGTAAATGGTGTGTGTTCTTCTTGGAATGAATTGAAGTCAATCTTAGTTAATCACAGAGTGGCTGGCACATACATACATGTATACAATATACCGGTGTGTCAACTACTAGAATCAGGAATTCACATTTGTTCACATCAAGTCCCCTTACTAGTAGGAGCCCAAGTTTTAACTTGGTGCAATATGAGCAGCTTGTATAAAATTCTTCTCTAGAAATGTGATATACAACATCCTTAGAGAGGTCAGATTTGGGTTTGTTCAAATTGAGTTGCCTGATTCAAGTTTGTTCAGATTGAGTTGCTGTGTTGCTGTGTGGGCTCCCTATGAGAGCCTGAATTTTAACTATGAGGAATAATCTTTAAAAATCTTTTTCTGATTCATATCTGAAATTTTTTTTTAGATTTTGTTCAAATCAAGCCTCCAGGTTTATATTTGGCTCAATACAGGAGTTTGAGGTTTAACTTATGGAATATTCTTTAAAGATCTCCTTCTCCAAAAACACCAGTCAGAATGTTCTGATGTTTTGTATACAACATTATAAAATTGTAGTGGAGGCAGATTCATGTTTGTTCAGATCAAATACCCATGCAGGTTTATATTTTGGGCTCTGTATGGGAGCCTGAATTTTTATTTAATCCATATTGGGAATATTCTTTAAAAAATTTCTCTTTTAGAACCATCTATCAGAATCTTTTGATGTTAATTTTGACATACAACATTCATACGTGGGTCAGATTCAAGTTTGTTCCAGTCAAGTCCCTTTATTGACTCCTGCAATATTAGGAATATTCTTCAAAATTCTACTTCATCAGAACCACCTGTAGAATCTTTTGGTACTTAGTATGCAACATTCTTGTGTGTTTGTGTATGTTGGTGGTGGGGGTGGGGGAGGGAAAGGGTGCAGATTCAACTTCAGATCATGTGTCTAGAGTTGATATGTATTCTCCCTGTGGGAATTTTAACTTCAAGCTATATATGGGATAATTTTTAGCTCACCTGAGCAAAGCTAAAGGGGAGCTTTACTAATCTCTTTTTGTCCGTCGACGCCGTCCGTTGTCGTCCACTTCACATTATCGACTTCTCACAAACTACTTGATCAAATCTAACCAAATCTGATGTGCATGTTCCCTATCATATGTCAATTCATGTTTGTTCAAATCAAGTTGCCCTGCCCCTCGGTAGGCCCAAAAAGTGTGCCTAAATCTTTAAAAATCTTCTTCTCACGAACCAGCAGTAGCCGAGTCTTGATATTTGGTGTGCAGCTTCCTTTTGAGGTGTACTCTCAGATTTGTTAAGTGAAGTTCGAGGGGCTGTATTTGCCCCACCCAAAATTTCTGTTTTCCAAACTGAGGGGCTGATTTGAACCAAATTTGATATTTGGGCTTATTGGGTCATCTGTAATTAATTTATGCAAAAAAATATTTCCCATTGTCCGGATGGGAACTGCGGGAGCTAAAAATAGAAAAAAATTAAAATGCCCATATCTCCAAAATCACACAGCACTGAGAATTTTTATTTGGTGTGAAGCTTCCTTAGGACCAACAGGATGGAATGGTCAAAAAAAAATTGCTATCGGTTTGATCTTAGGGTACTTTTTCAGAACTGAGTCTGCATTTTTTAACACGCTGGATAATAGGGAAAACATTAAAGAACCTTCTTCTCCCAAACCACTACTCCAAAAGCTTTCATATTTCACATATAACATCTTTGGAAGATTGATTCACATATTTGTTGAAATCAATTTCCTGGGTCCATATTTGGGCTCTCTATGGGAGCCAAAATTTTCAAAGTAGTGCAATATGAGAAATATTCATTAAAAATTTTCTTCCTCAGATCATCCAATCAAACTCTTTTGATATTTGTTATGCAGAATCCTTAGGGAGGTGAGATTCAAGTTTGTTCAAGCCAAGTCCCTGGGTTCATATTTGGCCTCACAGTGGGAGCCCAAATTGTTACTTAATTTAAAATGAGGAATTTTCTTTTAAGACCTCCTTCAGATCCAGCAGTCGGAATGTTTTGATATTTGTTATGCAGTATCCTTAGGGGGGTGAGATTCAAGTTTGTTCAAGCCAAGTCCCTGGGTTCATATTTGGCCTCACAGTGGGAGCCCAAATTGTAACTTAATTTAAAATGAGGAATTTTCTTTTAAGACCTCCTTCAAATCCAGCAGTCGGAATGTTTTGATATTTGTTATGCAGCATCCTTAGGGGGTGAGATTCAAGTTTGTTCAAGCCAAGTCCCTGGGTTCATATTTGGACTCCCTGTGGGAGCTCAAATTATAACTTAGTTCAATATGAGGAATATTCTTCAAAAATATTATTCTTAACATCCACCAGTCAGAATCTTTTGATATTTGGTATACAGCATCCTTAGGGAGGTGAGATATAAGTTTATCAAAGCCAAGTCCCTGGGTTCACATTTGGGCTTCCTCTGGGAGCCCAAGTTATACCAAAATTTCTGTTTTACGAACTGAGAGGCCAATTTGAACCAAATTTGATATGAGGACTCATTGGGTCATAAGTACCTAATTTATGCCAATATAATTCCCGTCGCCCTCAGGGGAACCACAGATGCTAAAAATAGAAAAAAATGTAAAGTGCCCATATCTCCAAAACTACAGGGCACTGAGAATTTTTATTTTGTGTGAAGCTTCCTTTGGAACAGCAGAAAGGAATGGTAAAAAAAATGGAAAAAAAATTGTCATCGGTTTCATCATAGGGTACTATTCCAGGACTTTGAAAAAAATTTGAGTCATCATTTTTTGACTCCTGTGAGTTATGGGAAAAACATTAAAGAATCTTCTCCCATACCACTGCTCCAAAAGGCTTTCATATTTCACATATAACATCTTTGGAAGATTCATACACATGTTTGTTGAAATCAGATCCCTGGGTCCATGTTCGAGCTCTCTTAGGGAGCCCAAATGTTCAGATTAGTGCAATATGAGGAATGTTCTTTAAAAATCTTCTTCCAATCCACCAATCAGAATCTTTTGATATTTGGTATGCATCATGTATGGGAGGGGGTGGGGGATTCAAGTTTGTTCAATTTCAGTCCCTGGCTTCATATTTGGGCTTTCTATGGGTGGGGTGAGGGGATGGCAGGAGGGCGTATGCTAGGCTCAGGTTTGTTCAAATCCTGGATCGCATTCCTTAGTGTTTTTCCATAAAATTTACCTCATTCCTTTGTAGTGTTGATTAACCATGTCTAACTCAATGTGACCCCCAGATACTTCTTTGAACCATTTTGGCAGGTGAGCAATTAAGGCAACTTGCAATTGGGGCTCTTGTTAAAAAATAAAATCAAACTTTTCTTCACCTCCACCTGTCAAAGGCTTGTATATGGTTTACAGGATCCTTTGTGAGGTCAGATTCAATTTGTTTCAGTGAAGTCCCTGGGTTCATTATTGGGATCTGTATGGGATCCTGAGTTTTAACTCAGTGCAATATCAGGAATAATTTTGAGAAATCTTCTCCTCTAAAACCAACAATTAGACTCTTGATATTTGGTGTACAGCATCCATATGGAATTTAGATTCATGTTTGTTTAAATTTAGTCCCTCGGAAAAACTGTCTCAATCATTTTCTTGTCACAATTTTGCCATTTCACTTTATTTCTTCACACACTGATAGATTCACTCAATTTCAATCCCAAATACTAATCTGCCTTGGGGAGGGCGGTGGCTCAATGGTTACGACATTGGACTTCAAGCTGAAAGGTCCTTAGGCAAGGCACTTATAATCCGGATTGCCATTGTTTGGGTTCAGTAGTGCTGTGTACTGATGTGTACTCCATTTTGATACAGTACTTTTCTTCAACCAATGTTAACCATGCTTTTGCCGAGTTAGTTCTTTGGTGACTACTCCTTTATTTTTAGCTCACCTTGACAAAGTCAAGTTGAGCTAATCTAATCGCTCTCTGTCCAAAACCACTGGGCCAATTCAAGTGAAAGTTTGTGTTAGTGATGGTCCTGAATAGGCATTGCATTTTTGTTTAACTCAACATCTCAACATGCCCATAGGGGGGTGGGGAAGGGGGGTGGGGTGGGGGGGGGGGG
Organism: Pictodentalium vernedei; assembly: GCA_031216915.1. Lineage (NCBI taxonomy): Eukaryota > Metazoa > Mollusca > Scaphopoda > Dentaliida > Dentaliidae > Pictodentalium > Pictodentalium vernedei. The sequence continues at coordinate 53,376,529 of CM062288.1, read as the reverse complement.
GCTGAATGAATGCTCAAAAATATTTTTAAAATCTTCTCATGAACCAGGGAGTAGAATGACTTGATATTTGTTACGCAGTTTCCTTTTGAGGTGTAGAATCAGGTTTGTACTCAAAAAGTTCGTGAAGCAATATTTTAAGATTTTTGGCTCCGCCCAAAATTTCTTTTTTCTGAACCGATCGTAGGATTTGAACCAAAATTGGCATGTGGTATTCTTGAGTCATAAGTACTTGACTTGTGCAAAAAAAAAAATTCCTGCATCCCCATGGAAACCTCAGGAGCTAAAAATAGGAATATTTTCAAATGCCCATATTTCCCAAACCACACGGAACAGAGAGCTGTTATTTGGTATGAAGGATCCTTAGGGCCAGTAGAATTGAATGGTAAAATAGAAATGTCATTGTTTATGTTAGGGTGTTATGTAGTGGGCATCGAAAAAATGCTGAGTCAGCATATTTGCAAAAATTAAAAAAAATAATTTTCCAGAACCAGTGGTCAGAATCTTTTGAAATGTGGTATACAGCATTCATGGGGAGGGGGGGGGGGGGGGAGGGTGCTGGCTGTCAGATACAAGTTTATTAAACTAAAGCCCTTTGGTTCATATTTGGGCTCAATACAGGAGCCCAAATTTTTAACTTAGGGCAATATGGGGAATATTCTTTAACAGTCTTCTTTTTTAGAATCATCTTTTAATGTTTGGTATACATCATTGTTATGAGGGTCAGATTCCAGATTGTTCAAACCAATTCCTAGATTAATATTTGGGTCAAATTTTAACATAGTTCAATATGGGGGATAATTTTTTAAAATCTTCTTCATATTTACTAGTCAGAATTCTTTCATATTTGGTTTCCAACATCTCTAATGGGGTCAGATTCAAGTTTGTTCAAATCAGGTTCCTGGATATATATTTGGGCTCACTGTGGTAGACAAGTTTTAACTTAGTGCTGTATGAGGAAATTTCTTTAAAAATCTTCTTCAGATCCATCAGTCGGAATGCTTTCATATTTGGTATACAACATCTCTAGGGGGTGGGGGCAGATTCAAGTTTGTTTAATTCAAGTGCCTGGGTTAATATTTGGAGTCCATATGGGAACCTGAAATTTAACTTAGTACAATATGAAGGAATTTCATCAAAATCTTCTTCAGATTCACCTGCCAGAATCCTTTCATATTTGGTGTACAACATATCAAGAGGAGTCAGATTCAAGTCTGTTCTAATTGGTTCCCTGGGTTAATATTTAGACTTCCTATGGCAACCTGAATTTTAACTCAATTAGTACAATATGGGGAAATTTCTTTAATAGTCTTCTTCAGATCCACCAGTCAGAATGCTTTCATGTTTGGTATACAACATCTCTAGGGAGGTCAGATTCAACTTTGTTCAAACCGAGTGCCTGGGTTAATATTTGGGCTCCCTATGGGAAACAGAGTTGGACATGTAGATAAAGAATTAGAAAGTTTGTATTAAGTACCCTCTGGAGGTGTGTAACTAAGATTAGTCCACATAGGTTGTATCAAGAGGCTTCATAGGGGAGCTCCACATTTTACATTAAGATCAACTGTTGAAAAGGCATGATGTTCGCACTATTTTTTGTCCCTCCTGAGTGGCTCAAGGATTGACAATGTATCTTATGGAGGTGGATTGCTTAATGTAGACTCATTGTTGGACTCTTGTTTATATCGTGTTCTGTTCAAGGTGAGTGCTTCAAACCCTGTTCGACCTCTTGTTAATGTGTATACCTGCTTCCTCCACCCTGTAAAACTGTCTGATATAAGATGACCTTGGCTGTTGAAAATGGTGTTAAACCCCAATAAAAAATATATTGGTAGAATGAAGCTGTTTCATAATTTTTAGACATAGTTAGCTCTTCTGGAGGCTTGATGGCTCAGTAAGTGGAGGTTCAGGCTGCAAGCTGAGATGTCCTTGGTTTGAATTCCACCTGCGGCAACCACATTGTGTCCTTTGGCAAGACACTTCATCACCATGCCCACTTGTTTGTGTGGAAATGGTATGTTGGGGAGCCTGACAGTTGCCCGCCAGTGCTCGGTGGTTTTCTCCAGCTACCTCTACCCATAAAACTCTGACACGAGATGACCTTGACAAAGTGTCAATAAATCCCAATAAATAGATAAATATTAGCTCTTCTGGCTGTAAGTCGGGGTGAGCTATAGTGATCACTCATTGTCTGTCAGCAGTGAAAAAAAGGTATTAACGACTTCTCCAAAGCGCTGAACCGATTTCTAATAAATTTGAGGTGATTTGTAACTCAGCTGAGCAATGCTCAAGGGGAATTTTAGTTATCACTTTCATATTTGGTATTTAACTTCTCTAGGGCATCAGATTCAAGTTTGTTGAAATCAGGTCCCTAAGGGAGCTCCACTTTTTACATTATGATTAACTGAAGAATAGGCATGATGCTTGAACTATTTTAGCTACTCCTGAGGAGCTCATGAATTGACAATGAATCCTATGGAGATTGATTGCTTAATATAGATTCATTCTTGGCCTCCGTTTATATCGTTTACATCAGGTTCTGTTCAAGGTGAGCACTTCAGCCCCTGTGGTACCTCTTGCTTTTTTTTCTCTCTGCTTCAAAGTATGTCACCTACAGCTAAATAAGATTAACAATATTTTAGTTGCATGTAGATGCTGAATGTGACCATGAAGCCTTCTTGAAGCAATTTTATCAGGTGAGAAATTAAGGACCCCCTATTGTCCCCAAGTTTGGACTTAGTCATTCGTCTGTCCATTCGTCCATCTAGGTGACCTATCGTCCATCTATGCGTCCATCCATTGTCAATATTTTGTTTATCCTGGTCATAACATCTTAACTGGTAGAGTGCTAAATTATTTTTGGCTATCAAATCTTGTACACATGTCTTTGCCCTGTTATAATCTATGGGAGAGTTGTAACAAGGTAAACCCTTACAGACTACATAATATCACTTCAATGATAATACAAAGCACATGCACGGAGTATGAGCCTTCAAGTTGTGGTACCTGTACTTCAGAATAAACCCCAAATATGGGCTTCCAGCTCTCTACCAGTTAACCAACAGTGTGTCACAAATTATAATATGGTATATATCTGTCAAGGTTACAGGCCCTATGTTAAGGTCACTATTTGAAAAACTTTGTCATTCACTCTCACTTCTGTCCGGTTCCTGTAACTTGGCGTGATTGACAGATCTTATTCAGACTTGATACAATTATTGCTCACGACTCAAAGTTGTGTCGTGACTTTGATCCAAGGCCATGTCATCAATGTCAAGATCACAGGCAGCAAAACTTGAATATTGTTATACAGCCTTTGTCTGGTACACATAACTTGGTATGATTGACCAATCTTATTCAAACTTGGTACAATTATTGCTTATGACTCAAAGGTGTGTCGAGTTTGATCCAAGGTTATATTATCAAGGTCACAGATAGTGAAACTTTGATATTGTTAAAAGATTTTCTCTAATCTGTACATATATAATTGAATCTATGTGACAGATCGTGTTCATCCTTTACACAATTGTTACCCGTAACATAACGTTGTGTCATGAATCTGATCCGTTATGTCATTGAGATTATGGTCACAACAGTAAAACTTGGAGTCTTGTCTGGTATTTAGCTTCCCCAAAAGCTGTGACCATGGGTGGAGCTGAGAGGCCTCTTGTTTTTGTTCGAATCAAGTCTCTCTTCCCTATAGGGAGGGGTGGGGAAAATTTACCCAAATTTTTAAAAAATCTTTTCATGAACTGATGGTTACAGTTACTTGATATTTGGTTCTCACCTTCCTTTTGAGGTGCAGAATTAATTTGTTCAAAGTTTGTAGGCAATATTTGCCTTTGTAAATGCCAGGACAAGATTTTTGGCCTTGCACAAAATTTCTCTTTCTTTTATTTTTTGAACTATTTTTTAAGACAATTAGAATCAAATTTGGTGTGTGGTATTATTGAGTCACAAATACAAATACTTAATTTATGTAATCCCTCCCTTCTCCCCCTCCCCAAATTTTTGTTTCTGCATGGGATCCCCAGGATCTAAGAGCAGAAATATTTTAACCCTTTACCCAACACAAAAGGCAGATAACACTTGCAAACATAATTCTTGAATAACTAATTTGTTTTCATTTTTTGCTTCAAAAACATAGCTTATGACCCCCTCATTGGAATGAGCTAATGGAGTGTTCAAGGTATTTAAGTCAAGTAAGGAGTGGCAGTGGGAAAACATATATCCCTTTTAACTTACTTTTAACTAAGAGCTGTATGAGAGAATTTCTTGGAAAGTGATCTTCTTCAGATTCAGCATCCAGAATCCTGTCATTGGGATTCAACATCTCCAGGTAGGTCATATTCAAGATTGTTCAAATCTGGTCCCAATGTTAATATTTGTGTTCTCTGTTGAAGTCCAAAGTTTAACTTCATGCAATGTGAGGACATTTCTTTAAAAATTATCTTCTTCAGACCCACGATTCAGAATTCTTTCATTTTTGGCTTATAACATCTCCAGGGGGATCAGGTTCAAGTTCATTCAATTTGAATCCCTGGCTTATTATTTGGGCTCTCTGTGGGGAGGGGTGACAGGAGGAGAGCAGCACGTTAGGTTCAGGTTTGTTCAGATCCATTCCTAAGTGTTTTTTTCATAAAATCTGCCTTTCAAACTGCAGTGACATAACAACCCTTGGAAGCTTGGCAGTGCATGTCTCCAGCTGATAGAATTGGATGCAGTCAGGAAGACCTGTGAAAATGATCATCTGACATGGACACTAGAGTTATGAATAATATTTTCATGACTTCATTCCTCTGTGATGTTGATAAACCATGACTAACCGAATGTGACCCAAATTACTTTAAACCACTTTGTGAGGTGAGCGAATATGGTTCATTGGGGCCTCTTGATTGATTTGCCATGACGCAACCAAAGGCAATTATTTTCTTTTCATTTCTGCTGGTCTAGGAAAGCTTCCAAGGCAAAAACAAAGCTCTGTTCTGTGAAGTCCCAACAAGTGTCAGTCAGAATTGTTTTTAGTCCCAACCCAAAAACATTTTTTTTTGCTCAGAAATCAAGTTCTTATGACCCAGTTTTACGACATCAAAAATTCGATTCAAATCAGCCCATTGGTGTCTGGAAATAGAAATTTGGAGTGGGTCCAAAATGAGCATCCTTCCACGGGGAGCCCAAATTTTGACCTACTCAGTTTCTTTGAAAAAACTTGAATCTGCATCATTAAAGTAAGTTCCATACCAGAAATCTAACTACTGTGAGTGGCTTACGATTTTTAAAGCATTTTTGTCCATTAACCCCAACCCAAGGGGGATAGTAATGTTTTGAGAAAAGATTAGAAGAGTGAACTCCACCAAGATGCATTGTGCCAAATTAGTTTAAACTTGGCCCAAAGGTTCTAAAGAAGAATGCTTACTAAGTTGATGGAGCACAAAAGAGATAATGACTTTTTGCCTCCCATTCATCACCCCATGACAAAATCGATAGCAACTTTTTGGGTGCACCTGATTCCACTGGTCCTGAGGAAGCTAAATACTGAAAAAAAACAATATTCTGGTCCATGTAGTTTTTTAAATCTGGGCATTTGGATTTTTTTAATTTTTAGCTCATTGGCTTCCCATGGAGCAGCGACAAAAATGTGGGCAAAAATCTAGTAGCTATGAACCACCTATACAACTAACTACTACATGCAACATTTGGTTCAAATCAGCCCCCACGGTTCATGAAATAGAACTTTTAGGTGGGGCCCACAATGAGCATGCTGCCACAGAGCCAAAACATTGACCTTGAACAAAATTCAGTCTTCGCCACCAAAGGCCATTTCATACCAAAATGTTAAATCATTCTCCATGGTAGTTCATGAAAAGAACATTCTAAAACTTGTATAGGTTTTTGGGGCATTAAACCCAAGGTGAGTAGCACTGTTTTGAAAAAAAAAGAGTGTTATCCACCAAGATGTTTTGTACCAAATTAGTTTAGATTCGACCCAAAGGTTCTGAAGAAGATCACTTAATTGATAGAACATGTGATAGATATAGACGATGACTCAGAATTTTCCCATTGCTAACAGTGTTAAAATGGGCCTCCCCATACAGAATCCCATGACAAAACCGATAGAATTTTTAGCTCATCTTGACAAAGTCAAGCTGAGCTAATCTTATCGCTCCCCATCCGGTGTCCGTCAACACCATGTTTTGGTCTTCTCCTCCAAAGCTACTGGGCCAATTCAAGTGAAAGTTTGTGTGAGTGATGGTCCCAAAGGGGCATTGCATTTTTTTTTCAACTTAACATGCACAGCCCCATCCCCCATAGGGAGGGACTGGGGGAAAACGCTCCAAAATATTTGTAAAATCTTCTTCTCATGAACCAGTGTGTACAATGACTTGATATTTGCTATGGAGCTTCCTTTTGAGGTGTAGAATCAAGTTTGTTCATACGAAGTTCGTGAAGCAATTTTTGGCTTTGTAATGGAAGGGGGTAAGATTTTTGGCCCCACCCAAAATTTCTATTTACTGACCCGATGGTCCGGTTTGAACCAAATTTGGTATGTGGTATTATTGGATCATAAGTACTTGACCCATGTAAAAAAAAAAATTCTGCATCCCCATGGAAACCCTGGGAGCTCAATACAGGAGCCCATATTTTGTACATAGGGTAATATGGGGAATATTCTTTAAAAATATTGTTCAAACCAAGTCCCCAGGTTAATATTTTAACTTTGTGCTTTCATATTTGGTATGCAACATCTCTGGGGGAGGGGGGGGGGGGTGGGGGTCAGATTCAAGTTTGTTCAAATCAGATCCCTAGGTATATATTTCGGCTCGCTATGGTAGTCCAAATGTTTACTTAGTGTGATATGAGGAAATTTCTTTAAAAATCTTCTTCTTTGGATCCACCAGTAGGAATGCTTTCATATTTGGTAAACAACGTCTCTAAGAGGGGGTGGGGGGGACAGATTCCAGTTTGTTCAATACGAGTGCCTGGGTTAATATTTGGGCCCCATATGGAAACCTGAAATTTAACTTAGTACAATATGAGGGAATTTCTTTAAAAATCTTCTTCAGATCCACTACTCAGAATGCTTTCATATTTGGTATACAACATCTCAAGGGGGATCAGATTCAAGTTTGTTCAAATCGGATCCATAGGTTAACATGTAGGCTTCCTATGGAAGCCAGAAGTAGCCATTTTGCTGAATTTTTTTTTAGCTCACCTGAGCGAAGCTCAAGGGGAGCTTTACTAATCACTTTCTGTCCGTCGTCCGTCGTCCGTCGTCGTCCGTCCGGCGTTAACTTTACATTATCGACTTCTCCTCCTAAACCACTAGCCCAATTTTATTCAAATGTTGGCTAAATGTTTATTACCTAATGCCAATTCAGATTTGTTCAAATGAAGTTGCCCCTCCTCCTGGGTGGTGCCACGCCCCCAAGGGGCACCAAAATCTTTGTAAATCTTCTCATGAACCAGCAGTAGCAGAGACTTGATATTTGGTGTGCAGCTTCCTTTTGAGGTGTAGACTCAGATTTGTTCAAGAGAAGTTTGTGGGGCTATACTTGGTGTCGTTATGGGAGGGGCAAAATTTTTTGCCCCGCCCAAAATTTCTATTTTCCAAACCGAGAGGCTGATTTGAACCAAATTTTATGTGAGGGCTTATTGGGTCATGAGTACTTGATTTATGCAAAAAAAAATTTTCCCGCAGCCCCGTGGGAACCGCAGGAGCTAAAAATAGAAAAAATTTAAAACGCCCATATCTCCAAAACTGCACGGCACTGAGAATTTTTATTTGGTGTGCAGCTTCCTTAGGACCAACAGAAAGGATTGGTAAAAAAATATTGCCATCGGTTTTATCATAGGGTACAGTTTCGGGACTTTGAAAAAGTGCTGAGTCAGCACTTTTTAACACTGTAGGCAATGGGAAAAACATTAAAAAATCTTTTTCTCCAGATCCAGCAGGCAGAATCTTTTGATATTTGGTATGCAACATTGTAGGGTGGATCTGATTCAAGTTTGTTCAAATCGACCCCCTGGGTTCATATTTGGGCTCAGTATAGGAGCCCGATTTCGAACTTAGTGCATTTCAGGCAAATTTCTTTGAAAATCTTCTTCTCCAGATCCAGCAGGCAGAATCTTTTGATATTTGGCATGCAACATTGTAGGGTGGATCTGATTCAAGTTTGTTCAAATCGGCTCCCTAGATTCATATTTGGGCTCACTATAGGAGCTTGAATTCGAACTTAGTGCATTTCAGGCACATTTCTTCAAAAATCTTCTTCTCCAGATCCAGCAGGCAGAATCTTTTGATATTTGGTATGCAACGTTGCGGGGTAGATCTGATTCAAGTTTGTTCAAATCGGCCCCCTGGATTCATATTTGGGCTTACTATAGAAGCCCGAATTCGAACTTAGTGCATTTCAGGCAAATTTCTTAAAAAATCTTCTTCTCCAGATCCAGCAGGCAGAATCTTTTCATATTTGGTAAGCAACATTGTGGGGTGGATCTGATTCAAGTTTGTTCAAATCGGATCCCTGGGTTAATATTTGGGCTCAGTATAGGAGCCCAATTTCGAACTTAGTGCATTTCAGGCAAATTTCTTAAAAAATCTTCTTCTCCAGATCCAGCAGGCAGAATCTTTTGATATTTGGTATGCAACATTGTAGGGTGGATCTGATTCAAGTTTGTTCAAATCGGCCCCCTGGGTTCATATTTGGGCTCAGTATAGAAGCCCGATTTTGAACTTAGTGCATTTAGGCAAATTTCGTAAAAAATCTTCTTCTCCAGATCCAGCAGGCAGAATCTTTTGATATTTGGTATGCAACATTGTGTGGTGGATCTGATTCAAGTTTGTTCAAATCGGCTTCCTAGATTCATATTTGGGCTCACTATAGAAGCTCGAATTTGAACTTAGTGCATTTCATGCAAATTTCTTAAAACATCTTCTTCTCCAGATCCAGCAGGCAGAATCTTTTCATATTTGGTAAGCAACATTGTGGGGTGGATCTGATTCAAGTTTGTTCAAATCGGCCCCCTGGGTTTATATTTGGGCTCAGTATAGGAGCCCAAATTTGAACTTAGTGCATTTCAAGCAAATTTATTAAAAAATCTTCTTCTCCAGATCCAGCAGGCAGAATCTTTTGATATTTGGTATGCAACATTCTGGGATGGATCTGATTCAAGTTTGTTCAAATCGGCTTCCTAGATTCATATTTGGGCTCACTATAGAAGCTCGAATTCGAACTTAGTGCATTTCAGGCAAATTTCTTAAAAAATTTTCTTCTCCAGATCCAGCAGGCAGAATCTTTTGATATTTGGTATGCAACATTGTGGGATGGATCTGATGCAAATTTGTTCAAATCGGCTCCTTAGATTCATATTTGGGCTTACTATAGAAGCTCAAATTCGAACTTAGTGCATTTCAGGCAAATTTCTTAAAACATCATCTTCTCCAGATCCAGCAGGCAGAATCTTTTGATATTTGGTATGCAACATTGCGGGGTGGATCTGATTCAAGTTTGTTCAAATCGGCCCCCTGGATTCATATTTGGGCTCACTATAGAAGCTCGAATTCAAACTTAGTGCATTTCGGGCAAATTTCTTCAAAAATCTTCTTCTCCAGATCCAGCAGGCAGAATCTTTTGATATTTGGTATGCAACATTGCGGGGTGGATCTGATTCAAGTTTGTTCAAATCGGCTCCCTGGATTCATATTTGGGCTTAATATAGAAGCCTGAATTCGCACTTAGTGCATTTCGGGCAAATTTATTAAAAAATCTTCTTCTCCAGATCCAGCATGCAGAATCTTTCGATATTTGGTATGCAACATTGTGGGGTGGATCTGATTCAAGTTTGTTCAAATCGGCTTCCTAGTTTCATATTTGGGCTCACTATAGAAGCTCGAATTCGAACTTAGTGCATTTCAGGCAAATACCCCCTGGGTTTATATTTGGGCTCCGTATAGGAGCCCAAATTTTAACTTAGTGCATTTCAGGCATATTTCTTAAAAAATCTTCTTCTCCAGTTCCAGCAGGCAGAATCTTTTGATATTTGGTATGCAACATTGTGGGGTGGATCTGATTGTGATTCATGAACGTATTTATTTGTAAAGTTGATAGAATCTTAGACAAAATTTGCAGAAAAGATCTACTATAGAAGGGGTGGTATCCAGGGTGAACCGTTTACCCAAATCTAGCAGTACTAATGCATTATTCACACAAATCTCCGTTCAAATTTTATGACCCCTCATTGGAACACACGCATTCAGCTCATTCCAACAAAGGTCATATGCCATGTTTTCGAGACAAAAGAATAAAAATTTTAGTTATTCATGAAATTTTTAGGCAACTGTTGTCTGTTATTCACATTGCTTCATGAAATTTCAGTACTTTTAGAAGTTACCTCAGTAATCAAGGGTTAATTCCCCTTAATTAAATGTCGCCTCTAAAAAACAACCACTTTGCATATCTTACCTTTTTACCAGCATAACTGCCAAAACTTGTCAGCATTCTTCGCAAAAATCGCTATTCAAATTTTAATTTTTGTCTCTTAAACATACATGTACTTATCGCTTGTAAATACCCCATTGGAATGAGCTTTTTGAGCTCATTCCAATGAGAGGTCGCACACCATGCTTTTTGAGTCAAAAAAGCAATTTTTTAGTTATTCCAGAATTTCGTACGTAAAACACAGCTTTATGACTTCACATTAAAATGAGCTCTCTAAGCTTGTTCCAATCAACATTCACGCACTATGTCTTTCACACAAAAAATAAAATTTTCCATTTATTCAGGAATTTTGTTTGCAAGAACACTCCCCCCCCCCCCCCCCCCCCCCCCCACACACACACACACACACAAAAGTTCGGCAGCAAAAAAACAGTTACTTCAGTTTTTAAATACATTATACATGTAGGAACAACTTGCCTAATCAAATTTAAATACTTTTGCATCATTCTGTATCTAGAACAAACCATTTACCATATCTTTACGCAAAATTCTCCAGCATCATTCACAAAAAAACACCATTATTTATATATTCACATTTCTGTCTCAAAAATATACCTGATCTTCCCATACCCCTATTGGAATAAGCTGTTTGAGCTTGTTCCAATGATGATAAAAAAAACTAATATTTTGGAAAATTTGTGAAAATTTTTGTTTTCTTGCATGCAAATATGTACATGTAGCACATGGAAGATATCCACAGTTGGGGAGAGATGTCCAAGGCTATCTCTTCACATTCCTTGTTTGTGCTTCATGCTAAACCAGTTTGTCTGCAGAGATAAATTTGCTTTATTAAAAATCATTGGAGATTGGCCACACACCAATGATTTTAAATAAAACTAATTTTAGGTAACAAATGTAGAACTTCAAACAAAATCTATCACTCAACCAGTTAATGTTGATGAGGCATGACATGGTGAAGGTGACCTAAAATACTTCTTAGAGTCACTTTGTCAGGTGAGCGATTAAGGCCACGTGGGGCCTCTTGTTTTAAATTGTATTCAGTACCCTCTTGAGGTGTGTAATAATGAATCCACATAGGTTGTGGGGCTTCGTAGGGGAGCTCTTCATTTTACATTATGAACAACTGAAGAAAAGGCATGTTGCTCGGACTATTTTTGTCACTCCTGAAGGGGCTCAAGGATTGACAATGTATCCTATGGAGATGGATTGCTTAATGTAGACTCATTCTTGGACTCTGTTTATAGGGACTCTTTTTTATCATGTTCTGTTCAAGACGAGCGTTTCAGGGCCAGTGGGACCTCTTTTTGAAATATGTCTTTTTGATTTTTAGCTCAACTTTGGCGAAGCCAAATTTGAGCGTTTGTCATGGCCCGTCGTCTGTCTGTCCGTACGTCAACAATTGGATACGGCTCGGGCTAGAGGCTGTATTTATGAACCAATCTTTACGAAACTTCTTGGGTACCTTTGTTATGACTGTGGGACGAGAACGAGTGTTTTTGGGTGCGGTCCGAAATTCAAGATGGCTGCCAGCCGCCATTTTGTACCGACGATGCAGAAATCTGTTTTTTGTACAGAACTTCCGTATGAAAGCTCTGATTTGAATAATTTATTGTATGAATGTTTAGTACCATGAGATACATTACATATCATACAGTTTTTTTTCTCGTGCTTAAATTATGTAAATTAGACTAACTTTGATTTATTCAGTTTCACTTTCAGCACTGTCAGTGCAAATGCCAATATGGCTCGGGCTAGAGGCCGTATTTATGAACCGATCTTTACAAAACTTCTTGGGGTACCTTTGTTATGACTGTGGGACGAGAACAAGTGTTTTGGGGTCCGATCCGAAATCCAAGTTGGCCGCTGGCGGCAATTTTGTACAAACTTAGGTGCAATCAGGTTTTTGCGCAGAACTTCTATATGAAAGCACTGATTTGAATATTTTTTTGTTAGAATGTCAAATTTGACTGCATTCCTTTGAAAAAGATGGCCGTCACCGTCCATCTTGGATTTGACATATAAATTGTCAACAATTCTATTGGTACACCCAACAGACTCCTTCCCTCACCCAATTTTTTTCAGATTTCATATGTAGCTTTGGTGTGAATCTGATGCCTTTTGTATAGAAACGTGAGTGAATGACGGGGCATTACTGGATCTTTCTATTTAGTTCAGTCCCTTGTACAAATTGAGCAGCAATGTCATTGATACTTTAATTATTCTATCAATAGGAGTTTACTCATCATTACTCTATGTTCAATTAACAGGTCAAATTTGTACTGGAAGAATGGTAAATGGTTTTGTGTTAACAGGCCTTTAAATTCATTTATTTTGGGCTCACCATTTTGCGCTACTTTGGGCACATTAAACCAGAAATAACAGTCTTATATGGTTATGATTTATTGTCAGGCCTTCCTTTCAGTTTGTGTTTCTATGATCATATTGTGAGGGAAGTTATTCTTAAATGTAGAAGAGGAATGAAGAATTTATATATTTTTAGTTCAACTTTGGCGAAGCTAAATTTGAGCTTTTGTCATTGCTCGTCGTCTGTCTGTCTGTCTGTCCGTACGTCAGCAATTGGATACGGCTCGGGCTAGAGGCCGTATTTATGGACCGATCTTTACGAAACTTCTTGGGTACCTCTGTTATGACCGTGAGACGAGAACGAGTGTTTTTGGGTGCGGTCCGAAATTCAAGATGGCTGTTTTTTGTACAGAACTTCCATATGAAAGTGCTTATTTGAATAATTTTTTGTATGAATGTTTAGTACCATGGGATACATTACATATCATACAGTTTTTTTTCTCGTGCTCAAATTATGCAAATTAGACAAACTTTGATGTATTTAGTGTTACTTTCAGCACTGTAAGTGCAAATGCCAATACGGCTCGGGCTGGAGGCCGTATTTATGAACCGATCTTTTCGAAACTTCTTGGGTACCTTTGTTTTCACCATGGGACGAGAGCGAGTGTTTTTGGGTCCGGTCTGAAATTCAAGATGGCCGATGGCAGCCATTTTGTACAAAATTAGGTGCAATCAGATTTTTGCGCAAAACTTATTAAAATGCTGATTTGAATAATTTTTTTGTGTGAATGTTTAGTACCATGGGATACATCACATATAATACGGGCTTTTTTCTCGTACGTAAATTATGCAAATTAGACTAACTTTGATGTATTTAGTGTTACTTTCAGCACTGTAAGTGCAAATGCCAATACTGCTCGGGCTAGAGGCCGTATTTATAAACCAATCGTTACGAAACTTCTTGGATACCTTTGGTATCACCGATGGACGAGAACGAGTGTTTTGGGGTGCGGTCCGAAATTCAAGATGGCCGATGGCAGCCATTTTGTACAAAATTAGGTGCAATCAAATTTTTGCACAGAACTTCCATATGAAAGCGCTGATTTCAATAATTTTTTGTGTGAATGTTTAGTACCATGGGATACATCACATATAATACAGGTTTTTTTCAATGCAAATTAGATGAACTTTGATTTTTTCAGTGCTACTTATACACTGTAAGTTCACATGTCAATACGGCTTGGGCTAGAGGCTGTATTTATCAACCGGTCTTCACGAAACTTCTTGGGTACCTCTGTTATCATCTTGGGACGAAAAGGAGTGTTTCTGAGTGCGGTCCAAAATTCAAGATGGCTGCCAGTGGCCATTTTGTACCGAAATTAGGTCTAATCAGTTTTTTGTACACAACTTCTATACAGCTCAGATTAGAGGCCATATTTATGAACCAATCTTTACGGAACTTCTTGGGTACCTTTGTTATCACCGTGGGATGAGAGCGAGTGTTTTTGGGTGTGGTCCGAAATTCAAGATGGCCACCAGCAGCCATTTTGTACCAAAATTAGTGCAATCAGTCTTTTGTACAGAACTTCTGTATGAAAGTTCTGATTTGAATAATTTTTTGTATGAATGTTTAGTAACATGGAATACATCACATATTGTAAGGGGTTTTTTTTCCATGCGGAAATTATGCAAATTAGATGAACTTTGATTTATTCAGTGCTACTTACATAATGTAAGCACACATGTCAATATGGCTCAGGGCAGAGGCTGTATTTATGAACCGATCTTCACAAAACTTCTTGGGTACCTTTGTTATCACCTTGGGACGAGAATGAGTGTTTCTGGGTACGGTCCAAAATTCAAGATGGCTGCCAGTGGCCATTTTGTACCAAAATTAGGTCCAATCAGTTTTTTGTCACAAGTTCTATACAGCTTGTATTTATGAACTGATCTTCACAAAACTTCTTGGGTACCTTTGTTTTCACCTTGGGACAGGAACGAGTGTGTTTGGGGGTGCCTTTGTTATCACTGTGCTATGAGAACAAATATTTTTGGGTTGAGTCAGACCCACTCTGGGACTAAGATTTCTTTTCTAGTTCAGCATCTGACTGTCACCCACCTTTACAATACTTTACCTATACATTTGTTACAGGCAACGGTCAGTATTTATGTACAGACTGTTACAATACTTTATATGTACCTTTGTTATCAGGTCATTACCTAGATGTTTGTCATTGCTGTGTCACATACTATACATATGCATGTCTTTGTCTTGACAAGTTGAGCTACAGTGTCATTGACACTTTCATTTTTTTCTATTTTTAGCTTCTAGGTTCCCACAGAGCTGTGCATTTTTTTTTTGGCATCAATAAAGTATGTTTACCCTATTATACTACATGCCAAATTTAGTTCAATTCAGACAATCGGTTTTAATTTGAACGAAGTAGAAAGGGTATACTCCCAAGATAGTCTGGACCATGTGTGAATGAATTCAGCCCAGTGGTTTTAAAGAAGGCAAGTTTCAAATCAGCTGATGGGAATATACAAGATGACTCAGCATTTTCCCGTTGCCATTGTTAAAATTTGCATCCCCATACGCCCCCCCCCCCCCGACTCCCCCGCCCCCGCCTGACAAAGCCGATAGGATGGTTTTCCGCTGGATCTAAGGCTGCTGCATACAAAACACAAAATATATTCTTGTCTCGTAGTTCTTAGCTTCAGGATGGGCGATAGTTACCACTCATCGTCCGTCATCTGTCGCCGGCATCCGTAAACATGATGTTTGCACCTGCCCCTCGTAAACCGCTGAACCAATTTTAGTTATATTTGAGGTGATTGCTTATTGTGACAGCGCATTTTGGGTTTCTTTTTTCAAATCAACTTGCCCAGCCTAATAGGGAGAGGGTGGGGAAAAACCCACCAAAGTTCTTTAAAAATCTACCAGTGGGTACAATGACATCATATTTGGCATGCAGCTTCCTTTTAAGATGTAGAATCAAGATTGTTTAAACGAAATTTCAGGATCAGGATTTGCCTTCGTAATGGGAGGGGCAAGATTTTTGGCCGTACCCAAAATTTCTGTTTTCTGAACCGATGGTCCGATTTGAGCCAAATTTGATATGTGGTATCATTGAGTCATAAGTACTTGATTCATGCAAAAAAACCCCTATTTTCCCGTGTTCCGTGGGAAAGAGAGTGTTTATTTGGTGTGAAGCAATCTTAGGACCAGTCGAATTGAAAGATAAAAACAAATTACCACCGGTTGTGTCAGTGTGTTCTGTAGTGTGTGCGTGTGGTGGGGGTGGGGGGGGGGGGGGGTGGGGTTTGGGGGCAGCGAAAAAATGCTAGTCAACATAGTTGCAAAAATATTAAAAGAAATTTCTCCACAGCAACTGTTCAGAATCTTTTGATATATTGGTATACAGCATACATAGGGGGGTCAGACACAAGTGTGTTAAAACGAAGCCTCTTGGTTCATTTTTGGGTTCAATACAGCAGCCCGAATTATTAAATTAGTGTAATAAGAGCGCATGTCTTTGAAATCGTCTTTAGATCCACCATTCAGAATGCTTTCATATTTGGTATACAACATCTCTGGGGTTGGTGGGGGGGGGGGGGGGGCACAATTTAACTTGTTGAAACGATTCCCTGGGTTCATACTTGGGCTTCCTACGTTAGCCCAAATTTTAACTTGGTGCAATATGAGGAAGTTTCTTTAAAATGTTCTTCAGATTCACCATTTAGAATCCTCTCATATTTAATATACAACATCTCTTTGGGGTCAGATTCATGTTTGTTCAAATCGAGTCCCTGGGTTAATATTTGGGGTTTTTTTATGGCTGTACATGGTTTCTGGCAAACTGAACAGTTTCACTTACAAAGAAGATACCATAAAAAACGAAACCAGGATTTCAACCTCTGATCGTCCTCAAAATTCTTCACACTTGTCTCTTATTTTCCACGTCCATGAACGACAAACTAATACAGCTGTGGGGGTCTTACGGGGCTTTCCCTACTCTGGCCCTGCGCACCTTCGGCGCACAAAAGTCATTTGATCATATCGAACCCCCTGAATTCCAAAGTGTTCTGTGTGTCAGTAGGCACATAAGTACTAAAAGGGGTTCGGAAGGCCAGATGTTTTCCAAAAAGTGGGATTCCATGGGAAATGCCTGTTAAATACTGAGATGAGTCTGGGATAGTAAATGAGGCTTCATTGAGGGGTTTTCTCATGGCCCCAAACGACTACAGAGGGGTTCGGAAGGCCATATGTTTCCGAAAAAAATGGGATTCCATGATCTAGATGAATGAAACCACAAAACTACTCGGAATAGGGTCAGAACTGACAAGAACAGACCAGAAATGGCTAAATACCCCGGGACCCCTTCGATACCATAACACTACGTGCTAAGCCGACAAAATGGGGAATCCATAGTAAATAAAGTAGTTGTTGGTGATTTGGAGAGATTGTCGGGTTGTTTGTGGTAATCCTACGTATCGGGGAAATTACTCCTGTACAAAAGAACATACCCTCCGAACATACCCCTGTCCTATTATAAGGTTTTGGGTCACATAGCAACAACGTGCTACCATAGAAACCAAGATGGCGATCTCAAGTGTACAAAATGGACGACGGAAACATGTATCACCCTAACATGAGCTGCGCGTGCGCACTCACATCATGTATTACTATGAGGATGACGTCACAAAATAACCGCTCACGTGGGTTACCACAACAACCAAACCTGGCGCCACTGGGTCACGTGACATGGCGTC
Organism: Pictodentalium vernedei; assembly: GCA_031216915.1. Lineage (NCBI taxonomy): Eukaryota > Metazoa > Mollusca > Scaphopoda > Dentaliida > Dentaliidae > Pictodentalium > Pictodentalium vernedei. The sequence continues at coordinate 53,358,995 of CM062288.1, read as the reverse complement.
AAATAGGACCCTTCGGGTACATGTTATACTACTCACATAGAACCCTTTGGAACTCAGGGGACGATGTATCGAATTTAGAATGCGAAGCAGTTTTGGAGACTTCGTGAGCTTAACTCAACAGGTCCAATTACATTTTTCGTTGTAACATAACACTGTTGCGTGACTGCAGTTCGAATTCCCCGGATACTGCTTTTCTTTTGATAATTCGGATATTAAGTTTGTCACACGCACATACAAACAAAAACAAATCTATTGACAGTTTAAATTTGAATAGCTGGAATCCATTTCGAATTTACCGGAATTCGGGAATATTACGATTTTACGAAAATATTACGAGAATATGATTCCCTGTCCAAAAAGAAGTCTTTAAGGTGAGCTGAACTCTGTTTGCATATATCGCGATCAACCATATTTGACCGCTTCACCGATGCGTCAAGCGAAGTATCGTGATGTCCGACGCAGCAGTGTTTCCTTACATCTCTAGCCATTGTCCAAACATGGCCTGAAGGGCCATATTTTAATTTTTCGTTTGGCATCCGTCCTTGAAATGGTTTTATTGAAATCTGGGCATCAAAGAGGTCCTTTCTTATTTTAAATCCCCTGCACTCCGCATGTGTACATCCGGAGTCTGGCTGGAGTGACCTTCCAAAGGGTCCTCAATCAGAAAAACTCAAGTCAGTAAGGCTTTCAAGAGCACCACAGGCCCTCAATATATGAGTTTTATTGAAATATGGCCAAACAGAGGGCTTATCTTTTTGACATTCTCATCCCCTGTGATTCCGACCCAACATACTTTTCATCGAAGCAATCCTCAATCATGAAAATACACGTCATTTGTTACTTTTAAGAAAATACCAGACTCTCGATATGGGGTTTGATAGAATCCGGCCAAAAAGCGGAATTTCCTCTTCACCATTCCCTTGTGAATTCTAGATGTGTTAAACCAGTGTCCGACCCGGTCTAGTTATCACGCATACCAACCGAAATTATAATTTTCTGAATGGTTTGTAACCTTCCAGACCACCCCAGACATACAAGATATGGGTGTAATGAAATCTGAGCCTAAAAAGCAGATTTTCTGATGTGCTATGCCCCTGCAAAATCGAGATGTGTTTTACCAGATCTGACCCGAACTGTTTTTTCACCCAAGCGAGCGAATCATAATGACGCAGGTACTTATTTACTTTTGAGATCACTCTCGGGTCTCCAAGATAACGGTTTTATTGAAAAGCGCACAATTTTCGTTTTTTTTTTCATTTGCCCCGCCCCCCCCTCCGCCCCCTTATTGAACTCGCAGCCTAGAGTCACGCCTTTTCCCCCCATTATTCTGTGAACTACGGATGTGCTCAAGCATCTAAATGTGTCCAACACAAGATAACATAAGTCCCTCGTGGACTCTGAGAGCACCCGGACTCTCAAGATGTGGGCTTTTTTGAAATCCGCACCTAAAAAGTAGAATTTTCGAATTTGCCACCCCCGTGTGACCTTACGAATTGTTTGACCAGTGTCCGACACGACCTGCTATAACTAGTACAAATTATGTATACACGAGTCATAATTGCCCTTGAAACCATAACAAGCTGCCATGTAAGGGGGTCTCATTGCAATCTAGGCCCAAAAGCTGACTATTCTTATTTGCCACCCTCCGTGAACTTTTAATGTGCTCAACCGTGGGCGGGGCTGAAAAGCGGACTTCTCTTATTTGTCACCCCATGTGAACTCCGGATGTGTCTAACTGGGATCCACCCGTCCTCGCTTTCCTGCGAACTAACATAAACCATAAGAGCATATGTTGTTAGCAACCTTTGATTCCAATCTAGGCTACCAAGATTAGGTTTTTCATTGAAATCCAGGCCTGAGACCGGACTAATATTAGTGGACATCAACTTGTGAACCCCAGATGTTCGAATCATGATAACACGGGTCATTAGTTACTTTTTCGTGGTACTGCGATTGTTGGGGAAGTTAGAGTGGGCCTCGTCGTGAAATACACGTCCCCTTTTCCAGATAGAAGGCTCATCTGTACTTTCCTAACCATTGCAGTCGAGGCATCTCACCAAAAGAGTAGCTGGATTTACTCGGATAAGCACCCACACCCGTGCCCCGTCCCTCGCAAAAATATGGACAGTGCATTTCGGGCACAGACCCTCTCGGTTGGAAGCGCACAGAAGATTGCAGAACGAGGACTTCCATTACAACACGAGGACGACGTAGTGGTAACTAGGTCCCCATCTGACCAAAGACGGACGGTTCACTGCACGCAAATACCCCCACCCCACCCCACACAAACACACACAAAACAAACCACGCTTTACGAGAGAGGACCCTCTCGTCAAAAGCAGATCGGAACGGTTTAGACGTGACTCCCATTCGACAGATAGTGGAAAGTCCGACGGTGCCTTGAAGAGCGGGGCTCCGTTTGGAAAAAGCTCACAGCTCATTGTAAAACAGTATTCTAAAATCAGTAGAGTTAAAAATTAACCCTAATCAACAGGGTTGAGAGAATATGACCCAATTGTGTCGTAACCCCTCTTTCCGCCTTCTTGCTGTAGCTTGAACTCTGCTAAATAACTACCCTGTAACCGACCAGGCTTCTTCATTTATAATAAATTTATTGTAAAATATAAAGCTTCGTCTAATATTAACTACAAAATAAGTTCGTCTCATAATCTCAAGATCAACAAGGAAAAAAATGTTTGAGCGATTGTGTATGTGCCTGGGTCGAGTGGTTATCTATCGGTTCACAAACCTATAGTGACTGCAGGTGAAGATTGAAGGGGACGCTCTCTTCACTGACTGGAGGATCCTGGTGCAGTGTGGGGCACGTTGGTCAGATGGAATCCACTGGACCAGTCTGCCAACTTAATCAAAAATCTGAGTGTGGTCAGGTTCTCCAGCAGGTACTTCCACAGATGACTACTTACCAGCTATATTGTGGGAAAATGTTTCGAACATCACCCATTTTAGGCATATTTTTCATGATACCACTTCCAGTTGGAATTGTTGAAGGGAAGTTAGCTTACGTTTGCTAAAATGCACAAAACATATTTCCAATTTTTATTTGCCCTTTCACATTGGCCTTCCACCACATCCCATCTATTTTTGCTCTAGTGGATCATAAGTTCATATTGATTTTTGAAACTATGTCACTCATACACACATGTAAACGCGACTTTGTTTTGCCGGTGAACGAAGAAAACCACCGAGCTTCGGCGAGTAACTATTAGACTCTAACTTTTGAACCCAGTAGAAACGGTGTTGATAGTGTCAGAAGACAAGTATTCTATCGCGTGCTGTACTGTTGTGCTGTGTTCAGTGGTACACAGTGACACCAAGAGCATTGTCTATGGACACATTGCAGACGATGAATGGGGATTATCATCGAAACGTTGCCGTGATCCTTCAGTTTGATCAAACTTGACTCGAATGTTCTATCTATTGTTGTAAACTGAAAACCAGGTGATTGAAACACCTATATTGTAATTAATCCCTGTGGGTGCAGTGTCAGTGCAGCGCCTGGTCGACCCTCGGCATGGAAAATCAAATTCACAGAGACAGACTCAAGGTGCAGAAAGGACATCAATCAATTAATCAATCACTTTGTTTTTCTCTCTCTCTTTCTCGCTATTTTTTATTGCGAAGTTATATTTTCTTGCACATGTTTTTTTTACATTTCTCTCATTTGTTTGTTTCGCCATTGTATTGATTTTTTGTATCATGTTAAGGGAGCGGAGGGTACACTAAGTGGAAAGCACTTGTCCTCCTATCCCAATTTGCAACTTATTTGTTTGGCAAATAAAAATATGTTTAACCTAATCCCTGTGACTCAATCAGAGAGCGTCATTGTATTATTAAGCAGAGCAGACGATTTGCCAGTAAATCGCGTATTGTTGTTCTCAGTTAGTAAATGATTATGGCGCTTTGAATAAATATTTATTTATTTATTTATTGGTGTTTAAAGTCACATACTTATGCACATTGGCTAATTATGATCGTGACAGTTTTACGGATGGAGGAATCCGGAGTACACGGAGAGAACCACCCAGCAACGACGAGCAAGTGCCAGCTTCCCAACATCGTAACTCCGCACTGCGGCACATGCAGGGTTAGATTGGTTGAAGACATGCGCACCATCGACGTGCAGTGCGCCTTAGTACACGGCGTTATCGTGCCCCCATGTGGACAATCGGGGTTACGTGGCTTCACGTTGCTTCACTTCGGTGATCTGACGAGAACCGGTTACCGCAACGCCACCGCCCCCTCCCCCTCCCCATTTGAATAAATAATCTGTGCCTGTTAATTGAGCTTTCTCATTTGCCATGATGTTGAGTTTGAATTGTTTACCGTTGTTTGGGCGACACTGGAGGATATAAATGTTTCTTCTTTAACTGGGGCAGATACTCCAGTCATGTTGAATAAATCATTTATATCGTTCATTCGTCTTTACCTCGGGTCTACCATAAGTCCATGGAAAGTGTTCCTGTCATGCTGTGCTCGAGTTACAATAAAGGACGTATAAGCGAGTTGTAATTCCCAGCCAAACCTCAATCGTAACACTGTAACAGTTATTCAAGATTCTGATCCAGTTCGCATTGTGCAAAAAGAAGTTCTTGTTCAGGGGCGGCGGAACCGGGGGAGGGGTGGGGGTGGCTGGAGCCAGGCCATGCATACATTTTAACAGAACCAATGACTGGTGAAACAAGGGACGGATCTAGAGCCTTCCCATATTTTCGCCAGCCATGTTTCTCTCGTACTAGTGTAAGGTTAGCGTGTTTAATGTTTGTCACAAACTGTGACTATCATACAGCTGGTTAAGCAGTGGCTTGGGTATGAACATCTTGACATTTTTTTAACGGCTCTGAAAGTGTGAAATCTTTCAAATACGTGTCCTGAAAAATTTCAAAATATCCGCTCAGATGCATGGAGAGGGGGGTTTTGGGACCCTGGAATTTAAAATGTTCATACCGCGGTCTGAACCATGGTCGGCCCGTCATACCGACAACCATCGATCGCCCTAAACACCCCCCCCCCACCACCCACCCCCAAACACACTTTGAAATTCGTTACGACGCCCCTGTACTTTAAATCTCTTATATTAATATTGATAAATGCAAAACGTTTCTGAATAACTTTCATGTGGAGAAGCGACACATATATATTACGTTGCCTAAATGACTCCCATAGCAATAGTAAAAGTCGAAGTTATTGAAATCAACACCTCTTGAGGCAAATCACAAAATGAAACACAGTATACAGTATGCAGACGATATAATCATCACAGTTGGGCTTGAGAATAATGCAGAGACTCAAGATATGGATTGGAAAGCAAATGTAACTTCTAAGGCCGACTTGGCTATAATTTGCCAACCCCTTGTGAACTTCAAGTACGCCTGATCTTCCATGTTTTCTTGTGAAGAACCGTCCAAATTATGAGTACACGAGCTATAAGTTGCATTTGATACCCCCTCACACTCAGTTACGTGGGTTTGTTTAATGATCCGCGATTCTTGACGCGGTCCCTTCGCCTGCTATGGTAGGATCTCAGTTGAACATATCCAGAGTTAAACCTTTACCCGACACCAAAAGCAGACATCGCATGCAAGCAAAATAATTTAATAATTATTTTTTTTTTATTTTTTGCATGAAAAACATAGCTTATGACCCATTTTTGGAATGAATAAGCTTAATGAGCTCGTTCCAAAGAGGAGTCGTTAGTTATGTTTTTAAAGCAAAAATGTAAAAATAATGAAAATTGAATGGTGAATATTGCTGGCTTGTTTTTGGCGCTACACTCTCTCAGGGGTTAACATAGGGATGTTAAATAAAAAAAAAATCCGATTTTAGGATCATACTTCAATAAAATCTATATCTTGAGAGCCTGGAGTGACTGTAATAAATACTCCGATTTCTGCTTTTGGTGTCGGGTAAAGGTTTAACTCTGGATATGTTCAACTGAGATCCTACCATAGCAGGCGAAGGGACCGCGTCAAGAATGAGGTAGCAACAAAACATGAAGAGTAATTATTGGAATGTCGTTCGAGAAGTGCCCCCCCCCCCCCCCCCACACACACACCACCACCACCACTGGACTTGAGATCCTAGAGGATTAGAGCCTCGCCGATTATGATCGCGAAATGTGTATTTCAGGCGGGGGCCTTTTCATCGGTGCACGGACTGTACTTTGAAGGCGAGGGCTTCCTCTTACGAAAGTGGAAGATAAAGTCGATAAGTATCTCACTATGTGCGGACAAGCCACGCTAGTAACTAGCACTCTCTTCAGAAGATGATTTTCTTGAAATCAGAAAGCGCAGTTGGATGAGTTTTGAGAGTGGACAGTGCCCCCAGCCCTCGATAAAGGAGTGTTGTGTACGCGAGCATCGCCCTCTTTGTCGAAAATTTCAGCCGCCACCCTAAGACCGATAGCGGCTTCTCCCACCCATATAATTCATTTGGGTAAAAAAATAACCTCAAATCAACAGAGTTGAGTGAATTCGACTCGTTTCTGTACGACCCTCACCTCTCCTAGATGTAACGTGGACAGTGCTAAATAACCGCCCTGTAACCGACCCGACTTTTTCATTTATAGTAAATTTATCTATTTGTCAATGTAAAATGTATATATTCGCCCAGAATCATTATAACTGCAATAAGTGAGGTATGTGTATGCGTTGGTAGAGGGGTTATCTGTCAGTTTATACGCCTATACTGGCTGTAGGTGTAGATGGGAAGACACGCTCTCGTCACCGTGTGGGGTATCCTCGACACGGTATGGGGCATGTTGTCCAGATGGAATCTACTAGCCGACCAGTCTGCCAACTTAATCCCAAATCTGTGTGTGGTCAGGTTCTCCAGCAGGTACTTCCACAGACGACAACTTACCAGCTATATTGTTGGAAAATTTTTCGAACTTCACCCATTTTTAGGCATATTTTTTATGATACCACCTCCAATTGGAATTTCTGAAGGGAAGTTAGCTTTCGTTTGCTAAAATGCATAAAACAAATTCCCAATTTTTATTTGCCATTTTACATTGGCCTAGCTCCACATCCCATCTATTTTTGCTCTTGTGGAACGTAAGTTCATACTGATTTTTGAAACTTTGTCACACACCCACACATGTAAACGCGACTTTGTTTTGCCGCTGAACGAAGCTGGAGAAAACCACCGAGCTGCGGCGAGTAACTATTAGACTCTAACTTTTGAACCCGGTAGAAACGGAGTTGATAGTATCAGAAGACAAGTATTCTACCGCGTACTCTTGTGCTGTGTTCAGTAGTACACAATGACACTAAGAGCCTTACACATTGCAGACGATGAAATGGGGATTATCACCGTCTCGGCCTACTTTTAATCAGAACGAACCAAAATCATAATAATAATCATCATAAATTCACCATCCCCAACACAGTCCACCCCCCCCCCCCCCCCCGCCACGACAGGAATGAGATCCAGCCACCCATCCATCAAATCCACTTTTGGGTACCCGAGGAGATGGAGGAGGACAGACCACCATACGACTTCCAGAACATGTCCTGGGATGAATTTACCAATCTTGCAGACGACTACTTGAGAACGGAATACGGCACAGTAAAAATCAACTCCATCGGCACAATGGAACAATATCAAGACAACTTAAGATCACATATGCCAGAAACCAGCACATGACCCTGAACTGTTTCACTAACAATTAAGATACCATAAACAATGAAACCAGGATTTCAACCGCTGATCGTCCTCCAAATTCCTCATACTTTTCCCTCCTTCTCCACGCCCATGTACCACAAAATTAGGCAGCTGGGGAGGGTCGCAAGGAGCTTGCCCCACACTGTCCCACGTGCCTTCGGCGCACAACAATTATTTGATCATACCGTCCCCTGAATTCCAAAGTGTGCTTTGTGTCAATTGGCACAGAGACCACATTGGAACTCAGGGGACGATATGTCGAATTTAGAATGCGAAGCTCTTCATGGAGACTTCGTGAGCTCAATTCAACTGACCCAACTTGCCCTTTTCGTTGTAACATAACACTGTTGCGTGACTGCAGTTCGCAATTACCGGGATATTGATTTTCTATTGATAATTCGGATATTAAGTTTGTCACACGCACAAACGAACAAATCTTTATTTACATCTGAATAGCTGCAATCCACTTTGATTTTACGGGAATACGGGCTTTTTGTAGTTTTACGAAAATACTTCGAGAATCTCTTTCCCTGTCCAAAAAGAAGTCTGCGACGTTAGCTGAACTCGGTTTGCATGTATCGCGATCAACGATATTTGACTGCTATCACCGATACGTGTATCGTCAGGCAAAGTATCATGGTCTACCTGTGCATCAGTGTTTCCGTACACCTCCAGCCCCTTGTCCAAACGTGGCCTGAAATGCCATATTTTAATTTTTGGATTTGGTTCGTCCTTAAAAGGTTTTATTGAAATCTGGGCATCAAAGAAGTCCTTTCTTATTTCAAATCCCCTGAACTCTGGGTGTGTACGGCCAGAGTCTGGCCCGACATGTTTTTATTCCAAAGGACCCCCAATCGGGACAACACAAGCCAGTAAGGCTTTCAAAAGCACCACAGGCTCTCAACATATGGGTTTTATTGAAATATGGCCAAACAGAGGGCTTTTCTTATTTGACATTCTCACCCCCTGTGAACACAGGATGATTGCGACCCAACATGCTTTTCATCGAAGCAATCCTCAGTCATGAAAATAAATGTCACAACTTTTAAGAAAACCTCATGTGAACTACGGATGTAAATGAGCCCAACACAAGATACCAGTAGTCACTAGTGAACTCTGAGCCCCCCCCCCCCCCCCCGGACTCTCAAGAAGTAGGCTTTATTGAAATTCGCCTAAAAAGTGGAATTTTTCGAATTTTACCATCCCCTTCTGAACTTCCGAATTGTTCAACTGGTGTCCAACCCGACCAGCTTTTCATGTTAACTAGTTCAAATTCAAATTCGTGAATACACGACTCATTAATTGCCATTGAAACCACCACAGACTGCCTTGTCATGGGGGTCTCAATGCAATTTTGGCGCAAAAGCTAACTATTCTTATTTGCCACCCTTTGTGGACATTTAATGTGTTCAACTGTGGACGGGTCCTAAAAGCCGACTTCTCTTATTTGTCACCCCATGTGAACTCCGGATGTGTCTAACTAGGATCCACCCGCCCTGGATTTCCTTCGAACTAACCCAAATCATAAGAGCATATGTCGTTAGAAACCTTTGATACCGGACTCGGCTACCAAGATTAAGTTTTTCAGTGAAATCCAGACCTGAGACCGGAGTAATATTATTGGACAACAACTTGTGAACTCCAGATATGTTAAGCCATGGTCTGACATGGCCTGGTGTTTAGGCAATCGAGGTCGAATCGTAACACGGGTCACTAGTTAAAGGACCATTCCCGGTTCTCGTAATACTGCGATGGTTGGGAAAGTTTTTATTGAGTGGGCCCCGTCGTGAGATACACTTCACAATGTTTCCAGTTAGAAGGCTTATCTGCACCTTCCAAACCATCGCAGACGAGGCCTCTCACCAAAAGAGTAGCTGGCTTTACTCAGGTAAGCACCCCCCCCCCCCCACCCCGCCGTCCCTCGCAAATATTTGGGCAGTGTATTTCAGGCATAGGCCCTATCAGTTGAAAACGCACAGAATATTGCAGAACGAGGACTTCCATTGCAAGACGAGGACGACGTAGCGGTAACTAGGTCCCCATTCGAGCAAAGATGGACAGTTCAGTGCACCCCCACACCCACAAAAACGAATCGCGCATTATAGGAGTGGGCCCTGTCGTCAAAAGCTGATCGGCACAGTTTAGACGTGGCTCCCGATCAACAAATAGTGGAAAGTCCGACGGTGCCTTGTAGGGCGTGATTCCAGTAGGTAAAAAGCTCACAGCTCATTACAAAACTATATTCTAAAATCAGTTGAGTTATTTATTTATTTATTGGTGTTTAAGGTCACATACTTATGCACGATGGCTAATCGTGACCGTTGCAGTTTTACAGATTTTGGAAGCTGGAGTAACCGGAGAGACCCATCGAGCATTGACGAGCAACTGTCAGCTTTTCAACTTTCCAACTTTTTACAGTGGTTAAAAACATGTGCAGTACTTGACGTTATCGTGCGCCCATGTAGGCAACCAGGATAAAGTGCCTTGCCCAAGGACACAGCGCGGGTCGTCCCGGACGGGGATCAAATTCGTCGGGACCTCTACCATGGAAGTCCAATGGTGATCCACTGTGCCAAACGTCGCCGTGATCCTTCAGTTTGATCAAACTCGACTCTGATGTTCTATCTATTGTTGTAAGCTGAAAATCAGGTGATAGAAAAAGGTATTTGTAATTAATCCCTTCGACTCAATCAGCGAGCGTCATTGTATTATTAAGCAGAGCAGACGATTAGCCAGTAAATCGCGTATTGTTGTTCTCAGTTAGTAAATGATTATGGCGCTTTGAATAAATAAATATTTATTTATTTATTGGTGTTTAAGGTCACATACTTATGCACGATGGCTAATCATGATCGTGACAGTTTTACGGGTGGTGGAAGCCGAAGTACCCGGAGAGAACCACCGAGCAACGACGAGCAGCTGCCAGCTCTCCAACATCGTAACTCTGAACTCTGCACCGCGGCACAGCCAAGGTTAGATTGGTTGAAGACATGCACACCTTCGACGTGCAGTACGCCTTAGTCCACAGCGTCATCGCGCCCCCATGTAGGCAATCGGGGCTAAGTGCCTTGCCCAATGACACAACGCGGGAGAGCGAAGCAGTCGCTGAAATGGTCACCCGTCAAACTACTAACCGCGCTCGACGTTGCTTAACAGCTGCCAGCTCCCCGACATCGTAACTCAGCACTGCAGCACAGGCAGGGTTAGATTAATTGAACACATGCGCACTATCGACGTGCAGTACGCCTTTGTGCACCGCGTCATCGTGCCCCCATGTGGACCATCGGGGTTAAGTGCCTTGTCCAAGGACACAACGCGGGAGTCCGAATCGATCGCTCAGACGGTTACCCATCTGAGGACTAACGGGCTCGACGTGGCTTAACTTCGGTGACCTGACGAGAACCAATTACCGCAACCGCCCCCCCCCCCCTCCCTTGAATAAATAATCTGTGCCTGTTAATTGAGCTTTCCCATTTGCCATGATGTTGAGTTTGATTTGTTTACCGTTGTTTGGGCCACACTGGATGATATAAATGTTTCTTCTTTAACTGGCAGATACTCCAGTCATGTAAAATAAATCATTTATATCGTTCATTCGTCTTTACTTCAGGTCTACCATAAGTCCATAGAAAGTGTTCCTGTCATGCTGTGCTAGAGTTACATTAAATGCCGTATAAACGAGTTGTAATTCCAGGCCAAACCCCAATCATAACACTGTAAGAGTTATTCAAGATTCTGACTTCTGAAAGTATGAAATCTTTCAAACGCGTCTCCCGAGAAATCTCAAAATATCTGCTCAGATGCATGGGGGTGTTTGGGGGCTCTGGAATTTAAAATGTTCGTAACGAGGGCTGAAACATGGTCGGTCCGTCGTACCCACCCCTACCCCCTGAACACACCTTGAAAATCGTTACGACGCCCCTGTTCTTTAAATCTTGTATATTAATATTGATAAAATGCAAAACGTTTCTGAATAACCTTCATATGGAAAAGCGACACACATATATCACGTTGCCTAAATGACTCCCATAGTAGTAGTAGAAGTCGAAGAAGTTATTTGAAATTAACATCTCTTGAAGCAGATCGCAGAATGAAACACAGTACAGACGATATAATATAACCATCACAGTTGCCCTTGAGAATAATGCAGACACACATGATATGTATTGGAAAGCAAAAGTAACTTCTAAGGCCGGCTTGGATATAATTTGCCAACCCCTTGTGAACTTCAAACACGCCTGATCTGCCCTATTTTCTTGCGAAGAACCGTCCAAATTTTGAGTACACGAGCTATGAGTTGCATTTGATACCCCCTCACACTCAGTTAAGTGGACTTTTTTAATGACCCTGGGACCGAAATCTGACTATTCATTACGGACACTTCAGGCTCTCAAGATATAGATTTTATTGAAGTATGAGTCTAAAATCGGATATTCTTATGTAACATCCCTATGTTAACCCCTGACCCAAGGTAACGCCAAAAGCTAGCCAGCAATATTCACCATTCAATTTTCTTTATTTTTACATTTTTGATTTTAAAAACCTAACTTACGACTCCTCTTTGGAACGAGCTCATTTTAAGCTTAAGCTTATTCCTTCCAATGATGGGTCATAAGCTATGTTTTTCATGCAAAAAATGAAAAAAAAATTATTCAATAATTCTGCTTGCATGTGATGTCTGCTTTCGGTGTCAGGTAAAGGGTTAACTCCGGATATGTTCACCTCATTGTAGCAGGCGAAGGGACCGCGTCATGAATGAGATAGCAACAGAACATGAAGAGTAATTATTGGAGTGTCGTTCGAGAAGTGCCCCTCCCTCACCAAGCTGAACTTGAGCGCATGGAGGATTAGAGCCTCGCCGATTTTGATCGCGAAATGTGGATTTCAGGCGAGGGCCTTTTCATCGGTGTACGGACTGTACTTTGAAGGCGATGGCTTCTTCTTACAAAAGTGGAAGATAAGGTCGAGATGTAGCTCACTGTGTACGGACAAGCCACGCTGGTAACTAGGACTCTCTTCAGATGATGTTTTTGAACACAGAAAGCGCAATTGGATGAGTTTTTGAGGGTGGACAGTGACCCCCAGCCCTCGATAAAATGCTGAGTGCTTTATACGAAACTTTCAGCCGCCTCCCCAAGATCGAAAACGGCTCCCCCGCCCATATAACCCCCCCCCCACACACACACACAGCCACCACACACACACACACACACACACACACGCATATATACTCGGTAAGAGCGACTGTGTCTTTGAAGGTAATTTAAATGCCCCCTCCCTCCCCATTCGATAAAAACAGTTTATGTGAATAGCAAGATGCACTCCTCCCTTCGCTCATCGCTATAACACGATGTTTTGCAGACGAGAGCCTGCCTCATCATAAACGGACGGCGTGGATGATGTTAATGTTATCGGGAGAGTGACCGGCAATTTGAGCCTCCTCTCTGGTAAAAGCGGACGTGCATCTCACGACGAGGCCCACTGAATAAAAACCTTCCAAGCATTGCAGGTGAGGCGTCTCGTCAAAAAAGTCGAAAGTAGCCGGCTAAACTCGGATAAGACCCCCCCCCCCCCCCCCCGCCCCCTCGAAAAAATGGACACTTTATCCCAGGCATAGGACCTCACGGTAAAAAGCACACTGCAGAACGAGGACCCTCCGCCTCCTTCATAAGACGTGTACGGTGCAGTGGAGACTAGGTCCCCATCCGATAAAAGGCGGACAGTTGAATGCATGCACCCCCCCCCCTCCACCACACGCCCATAAAACGAACCAAGCATCACAGGTGAGAGCTCTCCCGTAAAAGGCGGATCGGAACAGTTCAGACGTGGCTCCCGCTCGACAAGTAGTGGACTGTCCGACGGTGTCTTACCGGACGAGGTTTCGTTAAGTAAAAAGCTCACAGCTCATTGCAGAATTATACACTAAAATCATTTGGGTTAACAATTTCCCCAAATCAACAGAGTTTAGTGAGTTCGACTCGTTCCGTACGACCCCCAGCTCTCCTAGATGTAACGCGGAAGTGCTACAATAAGTGAGGTATGTGTATGCGTGATTAGAGGGGTTATCTGTCAGTTCATGCGCCCATACTGGCTGAAGGTGCAGATGGGAAGACACACTCTCTTCACTGTGTGGGCTATCCTCGACGCGGTATGTTGGCCAGATGGAATGTGTACGTCGACCTGTGTATGGTCAGGTTCTCTAGCTGGTGCTTCCATAGATGACTACTTACCTGCTATATTGTGGGAAATGTTTTTTTTTTAAAATTCACCCATTTTTAGGCATATTTTTCTTGATACCACTTCCAGTTGGAATTGCTGAAGGGACGTTAGCTTACGTTTGCTAAAATGCATAGAAAATATTTCCAATTTTTATTAGCCATTTTACATGGGCCTAGCACCACATCCCATCTATTTTTGATCTAGTGGATCGTAAGTTCATACTGATTTTTGAAACTTTGTCACTCATACACACATGAAACGCGAGTTTGTTTTGCCGGTGAACGAAGTCGGAGAAAACCACCGAGCTGCGGCGAGTAACTATTAGACTCTTAACTTGTATAGACCTCCCATTGTTGTGTGTGTGTGTGGGGACGGGCTACTCCCAATCCCCACCCCGCCAATTGGAGGGCCATACTCATCACACCTCAGGCCTACGTTATTTCCTCCCATTGGTGGGTTTCGGGAAGGGGTCTACCCGAGAAAATTTTGAAAATACCCTCAGAGTGAATCTGGGCGCTTCTGGTGCTTTAATTTTCCCATTTTGAGTGGGACACTAAATTTAAGGGGTAGGGGCAGACCTGAGAATTTATTGGCATCTGGGGGTAACAGTGGGCCTTTCGTATTTGCCATACCCTTTGAACTCCGGGTAATTATGGCCAACCAGCGTCTGATGCGACCTTGTATTCCTTGATCCGAGCCGAAATCAGTGAATCATTAGTAACCGCTGAGACCACACCAGACTTTCAGATATTGTTTCTTATTGGAGTCCGGTTCGAAAAAATGGTTTTCTTTGTAAGCTATCTCTTGAGAACTCCGGGTGGGTTCCACCAGGGTCCGTCCCGGCCCACTTTTCATCAGAAGGAGCTCAAATCATGATAATAATCATCATGATTGCAGTATCCCTAACACAGTCCACACTCTCGCCCCCCCCCCCCCCGCCCCACCCCTTTGCATCACACAGGACAGAAGGCGGGAAGAAGGTCGACGAGATGGAAGTTAACCGACTTAAACCTGGATCACCTACCGGTTCTGATCAATCCAACCACCCATCCCTCAAATCCACTTTTTAGGTACCCGAGGAGATGGAGGAGGACAGACCACCATACGACTTCAAGAACATGTCCTGGGATGAATTTACCAACCTTACAGACGACTGCTTGAGAACGGAAACGGCTCAGTAAAAATCAACTCCATCGGCACAATGGAACAATATCAAGACAACTTAAGATCACATATGCCAGAAACCAGCACATGACCCTGAACTGTTTCAATAACAAATAAGATACCATAAAAAACGAAACCAAAATTTCAACCGCGGATCTTCCTCCAAATTCTTCATACTTTCCCCTCCTTCTCCACGCCCATGTACCACAAAAGTAGGCAGCTGTGGAGGGTCTCAAGGAGCGTGCCCCACACCGTCCTTACGTGCCTTCGGCGCACAGAAATCATTTGATCATACCGTCCCCTTAATTCCAAAGTGTTCTGTGTGTCAGTTCTCACAAAGAACACATTGGAACTCAGGGGACGATATATCGAATTTAGAATGTGAATCTCTATTACATGGAGACTCCGTGAGCTCAATTCAACGGACCCAACTTGCCCTTTTCGTTGTAACAAACCACTGTTGCGCGACTGCGTTCGCAATTACCTGGATATTGATTTTCTTTTGATAATTCGGATATTACGTTTGTCACGCGCACATATAAACAAATCTTTATTTACATTTGAATAGCTGCAATCCACTTCGATTTTACGGGAATACGGGAATATTGTGGTTTTATGAAAATATTACGAGAATCTGATTCCCTGTCCAAAAAGAAGTCTGTGACCTCAGCTGAACTCGGTTTGCATGTATCGCGCGATCAACGGTATTTGACTGTTATCACCGATGCGTGTATCGTCAGGCGAAGTATCACGATCCACCTGTGCATTAGTGTTTCCTTACACCTCTTGTCCGTTGTCCAAACATGACCTGAAATGCCATATTTTAATTTTTTGGTTTGGTTCGTCCTTAAAAGGTTTTATCGAAATCTGGGCATCAAAGAAGTCCTATCTTATTTCAAATCCCCTGAACTCCGGGTGTGTACGGCCAGTCTCTGACCCGGCATGTTATTATTCCAAAGAGCCCCAATCGGGATAACACAAGCCAGCAAGACTTTCACGGGCACCACAGGCTCTCAACATATGGGTTTTATTGAAATATGGCCAAACAGAGGGCTTTTCTTATTTGGCATTCTCACCCCCTGTGAACATAGGATGATTCCGACCTTGCATGCTTTTTCACCGAAGCAATCCTTAATCATGAAAATACATGTCACTTATAACTTTTAAGAAAACCCCAGACTTTCGATATGGGTTTTGATAAAATCCGACCAAAAAGCGGATTTTCCGATTTATCATTCCCATGTGAACTCTAGATATGTTAAACCATTGTCTGACCCGGCCTGGTTATCATGGGTACCAGCTGAAATTATAATTTCGTGAATGGTTTGTTACCTATCAGACCACTCCAGACACACAAGATATGAATGAATTGAAATCTGAGCCTACAAAACAGATTTTCGTATACCCCTGCAAACTTAAGATGTGTTTTTCAAGAGCTGATTCGACCTGGGTTTTTTCACCCAAGCTAGCGAATCAAAATGACCCGGGTACTTAGTTGCCTTTGAGATCATTCCCAGTTCTCCAAGATATCGGTTTTATTGAAATCCTGGTCGAAAAGTGGACATTTATTTTTATTTTCCCCGCCTTCTCCCCCCTTCCAAGACCCCCCCCCCCCCCCCCACACACACACCCTATGTATTACGGATATGCTTAACTAGGGTCCGATCAGACCTCGTTTTCATGCAGGCACCCAAGATATGGATTTTTTGAACTCGCGGCCTAAAATCACACTTTTTTATTTCACATTGTCATATGAACTACGGATGTAAATGTGCCCAACATAAAATAACAGTAGTCACTACTGAATTCTGAGCCCTCCCGGACTCTCAAGAAGTTGGCTTTATTGAAATTCGTCTAAAAGTGGAATCTTTTGATATTTGCCACCCATGTGTGAACTTCCGAATTGTTCAACAAGTGTCCGACCCGACCTGCTTTTCATCTCAACTGGTTCAAATTATGAATACACGAGTCATTAATTGGTCCTTGAAACCACCAAATGCTGCCATGCAATGGAGGTCTCAATGCAATCTGGACCCAAAAGCTAGACATTTAATGCGCTCAACTGTGGGCGGGACCTAAAAGCGGACTTCTCTTATTTGTTATCCCCCGTGAACTCCGGATCTGTCTAACTGCCCTGGATTTCTTGCGAACTAACCGAAATCACAAGAGCATATGTCGTTAGGAACCTTTGATACCGGACTCGGCTACCAAGATTAGATTTTTTATTGAAATCCAGGCCTGAGACCAGAGTAATATTATTGAACAACAACTTGTGAACTCCAGATGTGTTAATCCATGGTCTGACATGGCCTGGTGTTTAGGCAATCGAGGTCGAATCGTAACACGGGCCACTAGTTAAACGACCATTCCCGGTTCTGGTAATTCTTCGATGGTTGGGAAAGTTTTTATTGGATGTGCCGCGTCGTGAGATACACTTCACAATGTTTCCAAGTGGAAGGCTTATCAGCACCTTCCAAACCATCTCAAGGCCTCTCTCCACAAGAGTAGCTGGCGTTACTTGGATAAGCACCCCCCCCCCCCCCTCCCGCCGTCCCTCGCAAAAATATGGACAGTGTATTTCAGGCATTGGCCCTATCGGTTGAAAGCGCACAGAATATTGTAGAACGAGGACCTTCATTGCAAGACGAGGACGACGTAGAGGTAACTAAGTCCCCATCCGAGCAAAGATGGACAGTTCAATGCACGCAACCTCTCCCTCTTACCCCCCCCCCCCACCCCCGCCCATAAAAAAAAAAAAACGAATCACGCATTATAGGAGTGGGCTCTGTCGTTAAAAGCTGACAGGCACAGTTTAGATGCGACTCTCGCTCGACAAAAAGTGAAAAGTCTGACGGTGCCTTGTAGGGCGGGGGTTCCAGTAGGTAAAAAGCTCACAGCTCATTACAAAACTATATTCTGAATACAGTTGAGTTTTTTATTTATTTTGGTGTTTAAGATCACATGCTTATGCATGATTCCTAATCGTGACAGTTTTACAAGTGGAGGAAGCTGGAGTAACCGGAGAGAACCACCGAGCATCGACGAGCAATTGTCAGCTCCTCAACATTCCAACTCTGTTCAAGCTCCGCCCAGACAAGGTTACAGCGATTGAAAACATGTGCAATACGCCTGAGTACTTGGCGTTATTGTGCGGCCATGTAGGGAACCGGGATAAAGTGCCTTGCCCAAGAACACAACGCGGGTCGTCCCGGACGATGATCGAACTCGGGACCTCTACCATGGAAGTCCAACAGTCTACCACTGTGCCGCTGCGACCCAACAGTTGTGTTAAAAATTAACCCAAATCAACGGGGCTGAGTGAATATGACCCGATTGTGTAGGACCCCCCTCCCACCACACACACACTTTCTTGCTATAATGTGGACAGTGCTAATTAACCACCCTTTA
Source organism: Pictodentalium vernedei (assembly GCA_031216915.1). Lineage (NCBI taxonomy): Eukaryota > Metazoa > Mollusca > Scaphopoda > Dentaliida > Dentaliidae > Pictodentalium > Pictodentalium vernedei. The sequence continues at coordinate 53,340,521 of CM062288.1, read as the reverse complement.
ACCGACCAGGCTTCTTCATTTATAATAAATTTCTCTGATATTGTAAAATATAAAGTTTCGTCCAATATCATTAACTACACAAAACGTTCTTCATTTAATCTCAATGTCAACAAGGAAAAATGTTGGTGTGTTTGAGTGATTGTGTATGTACCTGGGTCGAGTGGTTATCTGCCGGTTCACAAACCTATACTGACTATAGGTGTAGATTGAAGGGGACACTCTCTTCACTGAGTGGAGGATCCTGGTGTACTATGGGGTACGTTGGTCAGATGGAATCTACTCGCCGACCAGTTTGTCAACTTAATCCGAAATCTGAGTGCTATCAGGTTCTCCAGCAGGTACTTCCACATTTGACTACTTACCAGCTATATTTTTGGAACATTTTTCGAACATCACCCATTTTTATGCATATTTTTCATGATACCACTTCCAGTTGGAACTGAAGTTAGCTAATGTTTGCTAAAATGCATAAAACATATTTCCAATTTTTATTACCCTTTTACATTGGCCTAGCACCACATCCCATTTATTTTTGCTCTTGTGGATCGTAAGTTCATACTGATTTTTGAAACTTTGTCACTCATACACACTTGTAAACGCGACTTTGTTTTGCCTACGAACGAAGCCAGAGAAAACCACCGAGCTTCGGTGAGTAACTATTAGACTCTAACTTTTGAACCCGGTAGAAACGGAGTTGATAGTGTTAGAAGACAAGTATTCTACCGCGTACTGTTGTGCTGTGTTCAGTAGTACACAATGACACCAAGAGCATTGTCTAAGGACACATTGCAGACGATGAATGGGGATCATGCTCGGAAACGACGCCGTGATCCTTCAGTTTGATCAATGAACCATTGTGTTCCGCTTTTTCAACGCTGATGTTCTAGCTGTAACAGTTATTCGAGATTCTGATCCGCTTCGAATTGTGCAAAAAGAAGTTCAGAGACGGCTGAACCGGGGGGGGGGGGGGGGGGGGGCAGCCCCCCCCCCCCCCCCCACACACACACACACTTTTTTGCCGGGTCATGTTTTGTTGTATGCATATATTTTAACACAAACAATGCCTGGTGAAACACGGGGCGGATCCAGAGCCTCCCCCATATTTTCGTCAGCTATGTTTCTCTCGTACTGGTGTAAGGTTAGCGTGTTTGATGTTTGTCAGAATTGTGACTATCATACAGCTGGTTAAGCAGTGGCATAGGTCCGAAAATCTCGTAAAATTGTTAAGGGCTCTCAAAGTGTGAAATCTTTCAAATACGCCTCCTGAAAAATCTCCAAATATCCGCTCAGATGCATGGAAATGGGGGTTTTGGGACACTGGAATTTAAATTTTTGTACCGCGGCCCGTTTTACCGACGACCATCGATCGCCCTATGCAGCCCCCAACCCCACTTTGAAAATCGTTCCGGCGCCCTTGTTCTTTAAATCTCGCATATTAATACTGATAAAATACAAAACGTTGTTTCAATGACCTTCACATGGAAAAGCGAACATATATATTACGTTGCCTAAATGACTCCTATATTAGTAGTAGAAGACGAAGAAGTTATTGAAATTAACATCTCTTGAGGCAGATCGCAGAATGAAACAGTACACTTGACCTTAAGAGCAATGCAGACACTCAAGATATGGATTGGAAAGAAAATGTAGATTCTATAAGGCCGACTTGGCTATAATTTGCCAATCCCTTATGAACTTCAAACACGCCTGATCTGTCCTCTTTTCTCGTGAAGAATTACACGAGCTATAAGCTGCATTTGATACCCCCTCACACTCAGTTAAGCGGGTTTTTTAATGACCCTGGGACCGAAATCTGACTATTCATTACGGACACTTCAGGCTCTCAAGATATAGATTTTATTGAAGTATGAGCCCAAAATCAGATTTTCTTATGTAACATCCCCATGTTAACCCCTGACCCAGCGTAACGCCAAAAACTAGCCAGCAATATTCACAAAAATCACCATTCAGTTTTCATTATTTTTACATTTTTTGTTTTAAAAACATAACTTACGACTCCTCTTAGGAACAACCTCATTAAGTTTATTCATTCAAATGATGGGTCATAAGCTATGTTTTCATGCAAAAAATAAAACAAATAATTATTCAATAATTTTGCTTGCTTGTGATGTCTGCTTTTGGTGTCAGGTAAAGGGTTAACTCCTGATATGTTCAGCTTAGATCCTACCCACCGAAGCAGGCGAAGGGACCGCGTCAAGAATGAGGTAGCAACAAAACATGAAGAGTAAATATTGGCGTGTCGTTCGAGAAGTGCCCCCCCCCCCCCCCCACACACACACATACAAGCTGAACTTGAGCGCATGGAGGATTAGAGCTTCGCCGATTTTGATCGCGAACTGTGCATTTCTCCCAACATGTATACTCGGTAAAAGCGATTGTGTCTTTGAAGGTAATTTAAATGCACCCCCCCCCCCCCCCCATATTCAATAAGAACAGTAGCAAGATGCACCCCCCCCCCTCCCCTCCTTGTTATAACACGATGTTTTGCAGACGGGAGCCTCCCTGATCAAAACGGGCGGTGTGGATGATGTTAATGTCATCGGAAGAGTGACCGGCAATTTGAGCCTGCTCTCTGGTAAAAGCGGACGTGCATCTGAGGACGAGGCCCACTGAATAAAAACCTTCCAAACCATTGCAGGTGAGGCGTCTCGTCAAAAAAGGTCGAAAGTAGCCGGCTTAACTCGGATAAGACCACCTCGAAAAAATGGAGACTGTGTTTCAGGCATAGAACCTCACCATAAAAAGCACTCTGCACATTGCAGAACGAGCCCCCCCCCCCCCCCCCCTCCTCTTTCCGTTATAAGACGTGGACGGTGCAGTGAAGACGAGGTCCCCGTCCGATAAAAGTAAGACAGTTGAATGCATGCATCCCCCCCCCCCCCCCCCCACACACACACACATACACGCATATGTATTCGGTAAAAGCGATTGAGTCTTTGAAGGTAATTTAAATGCACCCCCCCCCCCCCCCCCCACACATTCGATAAGAACAGTTGTTGTGAATAAAAAGATGCCCCCCCCCCCCTCTTTATAACACGATGTTTTGCAGACGAGAGCTTCCCTCATCAAAAACGGTCGGCGTGGATGATGTTAATGTTATCGGGAGAGTGACCGGCAATTTGCGCCTCCTCTCTTGTAAAAGCGGACGTGTATCTTACGACGAGGCCCACTGAATAAAAACCTTCCAAACCATTGCAGGTGAGGCATATCGTCAAAAAAGGTCGAAAGTAGCCTGCTTAACTCGGATAAGACCTCCCCCCCCCCCCCCGAAAAAATGGACACCGTTTTTCAGGCATAGAACCTCACAATAAAAAGCACACTGCACATTGTAGAACGAAAACCTCCCCTCCCATTCAGAAGACGTGGACGGTGCAGTGAAGACGAGGTCCCCATCCAATAAAAGTCGGACAATTGAATGCATGCACCCCTTCCCCCTCCCCTCACGCCCATGAAAACGAACCACGCATCACAGGTGAGAGGCCTCCCGTCAAATTATTCGTAGTGATCGCTTTTGCATGTTCATGACTTTCTTAGTGGCCCTGGAACTACCCCATATCTGGACTTCGTATAACAATTGGCTGTGTATTAAGGCGTAGTATAGTGTTTTCATGGGCCCATGGGGGAGAATCCTCTTGACTTTGTTAAGACTATAGTTCGCGAGTGCTATTTTGGAATAGGAAGGGATTTCATTGCAAAATTCTAGCATGGCTCAGTATAATGTCTAGATGAAAACGTCGTATTTTAGCCGTGACGGCCGCTCAAGCCGCTAACCTAGTTTTATTTAGCACAGCCTACAGTTCATATTTATGAAGCGATTTCATTGTAACGTAGAAGGATAACTCGATATGATATCTAGATGAGACTGCCCTATTTTGTTCACTATAGTTCAGCCGTTACCGCCGCCTGGTCATGTGACCTAGATTAATTTAGCACTGTTTGTATGAAGGGATTTCATTGTAACTTGGTAGGATAATTTGGTATGATATCTAGATGAGACTCTCCTATTTTGGTCGTAATCGGCCAACCTTGACCGCCGAGCTGTCGCGTTACCTAGATTCCTTAAGCAAAGTCTACGAGTAATATTTATGAAGGGATTTCATTGTAACTTGGTAGGATAACTCGTTTTGGAATAAGTTGACAGTAATTTAGTAATTTTGGTAGACGTACATTAACAGTGAGGGCCACGTTAACCCAGGCCTTACTTCTTTAACATAGTCTAAACCACAAATTATTCTTATTGAAAACATAGCATATAGGGAACAGAAATTAACACATTCACAACTATCATTGTCGTATTTCATAATTCTTTCATAAACATTCAATATTATCCTTTTCACCAAACACTACACACAGCCAAGCTAAGCTACAGTGTTATGGATACTTTCATTTGAACCATTGACACACATACATACACACAAACGCGATTGGTTTGCTGGTTAACGCAGCCGGAGAAAACCGCCGAGCTGTGTTAAGTAACTATTAGACTCTCCAACATTTTAACCCTGTAAAAACCGGACTGACAGTATCAGAAACCAATTATACACCCGCGTGCTGTTCTGTTGTGTTGTGTTCACTTGTACACAATGGTACCACACACCACATGGGAAAAAGACACTAAGAACATTGTCTAAGAACACATGACAGATGATGAATGAGGATCATGGTCGAACCTTCACCGTGATCTTTCAATTTGAAAATCACTGTGCTGATTAATGAACCACTGCGCTTCTCAAACTCGGCTCTGAAGTTCTGTTTGTAACAGATATTCAAGATTCTGGTCCACTTTGTTGAAAAAACAAATAGGAGAAAACCGCCGAGCTGTGTTAAGTAACTATTAGACTCTCCAACATTTTAACCCTGTAAAAAACGGGCTGACAGTATCAGAAACCAATTAAACACCCGCGTGCTGTTCTGTTGTGCTGTGTTCATTTGTACACAATGGTACCACGCACCACATGGGAAAAAGACACAAAGAACATTGTCTAAGAACACATGACAGATGATGAATGAGGATCATGGTCGAACCTTCACCGTGATCTTTCAGTTTGAAAATCACTGTGCTGATTAATGAACCATTGCGATTCTCAAGCTCGTCTCTGAAGTTCTGTTTGTGACAGATATTCAAGATTCTGATCCACTTCGTTGAAAAAAACAAATACTTGTTGTTTAGATGTAGTCTATTTAATATTGATAAAATGCAAAACGTTTTGTGAATGACTTTGATGTATAGAAAGCGAAAATACATATAACGTTGCCCAAATGACTCCCATATGATAAAAATACATATACAGCACGTTGCCCAAATGACGTTAAACAGGGTTGAAACTCTGGCTGATTTTCACCCAAATGAGTCAAAATCACGACAAACATGTCATTAGTTGCTTGCTATTTTAGGCCACTCTATGATCTAAAGATGTGGTCATTTTTTAAATCAGGCCAAAATGCATATTTTTTTATTTTCTATCCTCTTGTGAATTGGGAATGGATTCAACCAGAGGCCAACGCGGATTAGCTTTCTTGCCAACGACCACAAATCATGTTAACGTGAATCATTACTTATCTTTGAGACAACTACAGGATCTCAAGTTAAGGATTTTATTGAAATCTGGGACTGAAATGGATCCTTTCCTTGTTTGCCACACCTATGTACCCCAGATGTGTTCATTTATGATCCGACTCGCCGTGGTTTTCATACAATTTACTTGACAACACAAGTAATTAGCACCCTTGAGACCACTCCGGGTTCTAAAGATTATAGGCTTTTTATTGAAAGCTGGGCCTGAAATGGGATTATTCTAATTTGCCATCCACTTACCAATACCGAATGTATTTCGCCAGGGTCGGAATGGGTCTGTTTTCATACAAACAAACCCAGATTATGACAACGTCGATCATTATTTTTATTTCGAGCCCCAAATCGGCCTTTTCTCACGTGTCATACCATTGCAAACTCTGGATGTGTACAAGCCGCGTCCGAGCATGTCTGGTTTTCATCCAACTGAACCCGCCTCAATGACAAGACGAGTCATGGTAGTTTTTGCCAGCACTGCTGACTCTCAAGATATGGGTTTAATTGGAATGTAAACCATGGCTAAGGCGGACATGGCTATATTTTGCCAACCCCTAGTGAACTTCTGATTCACGGGATCTGTCCTGTTTTTGTAACGAACAGTCCAAATTATGAATACACATGTCATACCTTACATCTGAGACCCATTCGCACTGAGATAAGTGTCTATTCTATAGGGGCATTCCAGACTCTAAAGATAAAGATTTTTTTTTTAAATCAGAGCGTAAAATCGAACGGTTCTTATTTAACATCCCCATGATGTTAACTCCGGATATGTTCAATTGGAATCCTACTCAACATAGCAGGCGAAGGGACAGTGTCAAAAATGCGATAGCAGGAAAACGGGAGAATTGGAGTGTCGTTCGAGAACTTTAGCGAATGGAGGACGAGAGCTTCACCGATTTTGACCACGAACTGTGCATTTTAGGTGAGGGCCATTTCATCAGAACACAGACCGTACTTTCAGGCGAGGGCTTCTTCTTAACAAAGTGAAATGTTAGGTCGATAGGTGGCTTAGCACGAGCGGTAAAGCCACGGTAGTAACTAGTACTTTCTTCAGAAGATGAGTATTTTACAAGCAGTGAACGCAGTTGAATGAGTTTTTGAGAGTGGACAGTGCTCTCAGCCCTCGTTAGAATGCGGAGTACTTTGTACATAGTCGGTACAAGCGATCTTTTATTTGAAGGTAATTAAACGCCCCCCCCCCCCCCCCCCAATCGTTGAAGTGAAAAGTGAAAACAGTTGGTGGATAGAAAAAAGCACCACCCCTCCTCGTTCTAACACGATGCTTTGCAAACGAGGGCATCTCTCTTCAAAAACGGACGGCGTATTTGACGTTATTGGGACAGTGACTAGCAGATGAGCTTCCCCTCTGGTAAAAGCGGACCTCCATCTCTCGACGAGGCCCATTGACAAAAACCTTCCAAACCATCGTAGATGAGGCTTCTCGTATAAAAGAAAGGTCGAATGTAGCTGGCTTTCCTCGGATAAGCACCCCCCCCCCCCCCTCCTCCGCCCTCCTTCCTCGCACAAATATGGGCACTGTGTACATTCAGTCATAGGTCCTCTCTGTAAAAAGCTCACGACACACTACAGAACGAGGACCCCTTTATAAGACGTGGACAGTGCAGTGGAGACGCGGACAGAGTTGAATGCATGCAAATACCTCCCATCCCCTCAGCCCATAAAAACGAACCACGCATTACAGGAGAGGACCCTGCCATCAAAAGCGGATCGATACAGTTCTAACTTCCCTCCCTCTCGACAAATAGTGGACTGTCCGAAAGCGTTTTGTAAGACGCGATTCCGTTAGGTAAAAAGCCCACGGGTCATTGCAAAATTACACTCTAAAATCAATTGGGTTAAAAATTAATCCACAATCAACTGTGTTGAGTGAATATGGCGCGTTTCTGTACGACCTCCCTCTTCCTGATGTAACGTGGACAATGCTAACTAACCACCCTGTACCAGAACAGATTTCTTCATTTATAATAAATTTATTTCTCTGTTTCTTATTGTAAAATAAAAAGTTTCGTCCAATATCATTAAGTAAAATAATTTCTTCATTTTTCAAGGTAAACAAAGAAAAAGGTTGGTGTGTTTGAGTGAGGGTATGTGTATGCTTGGGTGTGTTGGGGGGGGGGGGAGGTATCTGTCAGTTCATAAACCTATACTGACTGTAAGTGTAGATGTGAATTCACACTCTCTTCACTGAGTGGTGTATCCTCGACGCGGTATGAGACACGTTGACCAGATGAAATCAACTCGCCGACCAGTCTGCCAATTTAAACCCAAATCAATGTGTGAGCAAGTTCCCCGGCAGGTACTCTGACAGGTGTCTACACTTATCGGTTATATTGTGGGAAATATTTCGAGCACCACCTATCTTTAGCCATATTTTTCATGATTCTACTTTCAGTAGGAATTAATGAAGAGATGATAGCTTACGTTTGCTAAACTGCATAAAATATTTTTTGCCCTTTTACTTTGCCCTAGCACCACATGCTATCTATATTTGTTCTAGTGGATTGTTCGTTCATACTGCTTTTTAACTTAACTTGACAATGTCAAGATAAGCTATTGCCACTACGCGCACGGAAGTCAGTCTGTCTGTTCAGATTTCCTTTAGCACAGGAAACAACTCGTAGTTCTTGTCCGATCACCACGAAATTTCATATGCGGGTTCACGGTCATGTCTGGAAGAGACTTTCTCCTTTTGATGGCGATCAGGCAGACTTGTCAAATGCCCAAGCCTGTAACCCGTAAACGTTTAGTACAGTCTAAAGATCGTATTTATGAAGGGATTTCATCGTAACTCGGTAAAAAAAAAATCCATGTAATGTCTTGACGACAATGTCCGATTTTTGTCGCGATCGATGAACCCTGACGGCTTCGCGGATCCGAAGCCCGAAAACCTTCAACATAGTCTAAAGGTTGTATTTATGAAGGGGTTTCGTTGAATCTTTTAGGATGACTCCGTGTAATGTCTAAAAGAGAACGCGCCTTTGTGGTCGCGATCGGTCTACCATGATGGCTACGCGGGCTCGAAGCACGAAAATCTTTACCACACTCTACAGGTGGTATTTTTGAAGGGATTTGATTTTAACATCGCAGGATGACTCTGAAAAAAAACTGGATGAGAACGTCCTTTTTGGTTGGGTTCAGTCAACCGTGTCAGTCGCAGGGGCTCATTACCTAGATTCCTTTAGCCCAGTCAGATTGCATTTACGAAGGGATTTTCGATGCAAAATTGAGGAATGACTCAGTATAATGTCTGGATGAGAACATCCTATTTTGGCTGTGATCGATCAGCCGTGACGGCACACAGACCTATGACGTAGATTTGTTTAGCACAGCCCACAGTTCATATTTAAGAAGCGATTTCATTTTAACTTGGACGGATAACTCGGTATAATGTTTACATGAGTCTGCTCTGTTTTGGTCAGGATCGTTCAGCTTTTATCGCCGCCTGGTCACTTGATCTAGATTCCTTTAGTACTGTCTACAGGTTGTTTTTTATGAAGGCATTCCACTGCAAGTTGGTAGGATAACATGGTACGAGCTCTTAGTGAGACTTTCCTATTTTGGTCATGATCGTCCACCCATGACCACCGAGCTGTCGCGTGAACTAGGTTCCTTTAGCAACGTCTTCGAGTTATATTTAACAAGGGATTACATTGCAACTTGGTAAGATGGCTTGTTTTGGAATAAGTTTACTGAAACTTGGTAAGTTTGGTCGCCATACATTAACTGTGAGTGCCACATTAACCCAGGCCTCACTTCTTTAGTGCAGTCTAAACTTCAAATTATTCTTATTGAAAACATAGCAAACAGGGAACAGAAATTAACATATTCTCAATTATCAAACTTCTTGTATTCCATAATCCTCTCATAGACATTGAACCTTATCCACTTCACAAAACACAACACACAGTCTGGTTATGCTAAAGTGTCAGTGACACTTTCATTTGAACCATTGGCAAACATACATACATGTATACAAATGCGACTATTTTACTGTTTAACGCAGCCGGAGAAAACGACCGAGCTGCGGCAAGTAACTATTAGAGTCCCCAACTTTTTAACCCGTTGGATACCGGGTTGACAGCGTCAGAAGCCAGTATACCCCCGTGTACTGTTCTGTCGTGGTGAGTGCATCAGTATGCAATGGTACCACATAGTATATGGGAAAATGATTCCAAGAACCTTGTCTAAGGACTCACGGATGGCAGATGATGAATGAGGATCATCAGCGAACTGTCACCTTGGTCTTTCAATTTTAAAATCACTCTGCACACCAATGGACCATTGTGCATCTCAAACGCGACACTGATATTCCATTTGTGACAGATATTCAAAATTTTGATCCACTTCGTACTTTTAAAAAAAAACAAATCCTGGTTGCTTGGATGTAGTCTATTTAATTTTGATAAAATGCAAAACGTTGCGTGAATGGCGTTCATTTAGAAAACGAACTTATATATAACGTTGCCTAAATGACTCCAATATGATAAAAATATTTATTACACATCCAAGCAACTTTAAATCCCTGTATTTAACGGATTGGCCGCTATGGCATAAATTATTATGTATTCAATGGGTAGTGTACAAGCCGGAACATTTTTCCCCAGCACCGTTTATAGTAGTTCCTTTCCCGTCGAGTCATTAGTTACACTTCGAAAAGTTCCCAAATGTTGTCATACAATTATTATCGACAGTCTGTCGCATAGTGTTAAAATGAAAACGTCCAAAGCAAAATTAAGTCGGTTCACAAAAAAATTAGTTAACAAAAAATTAGATAAGAAAAAAAACAAAAAAAAAAAACCCAATCATTTCCAACCAGAACATTAATCCAGTCCAGTGGCCGTCTGGTTTTGTGGATCCGTTACATCTAAATTGGTCAACTTAATTTCGGTAAATCATCGTACATCTTGACATGCTTCGAACTTCTTTTAAAAATGTTTCTCCCAGCTGTTTTGCAAATCAAATTTGTACTTATATTTTTACTAACAGTAATAGCCACCAAATTGTTAGGCGTGAATGGGCACAAACCGAAGAGAAACAGCGATACGATTTTCAACAAACACTGGTTCCGAAAAGGTTTTTTTTATTATTTTTTATCGATCCGTCAGCCAAAACAAACAGACTCTTCACCTTTGGGTTTAAAATTAAAATTTGTTTATTTAAATTAATTTTAATGCATGGGTTGTGTAATAAACACAGAACGCGATGTGTGTTTGAATTGGTGGATGTTTTACATAACGACGCATGAGTGCGATAATGTTCTATCTGTACTTTGGCGCGAAAATGAGATATTGGTGTCAGCATATTGGCCGCTCCATTCTGCGCCGGCAGATGAAAAAATATCTGGGGTTTATTGGTTCGTATTCACGCAAAACGCTATGCGAAATTATTCTATCTCCAAAAAATGGCAAAATCATGCGTGCTTAAATTTTTTATGTGCTTGCCCAATGAAACTCTTCGAATTGGATCACATGCTGAAAGCTAACGAATGGCGTATGCGAATTTACAGAACGAAAGATAAATATTATTAAGATCTCAAATCGGTAATATATTGCGCCCAATGTAATCAAGTTGCTCCACAAATGTATAGTTTATATCGTTTTCTTGTAATTTAGATATTTCTGAATGTTAAATTTTCTGTATAACATTTATTTTGAGGCAGCACGGAGATAGAACATTTTAGCATGAACAAAATTACTAACTGCCATACACCCGTGTATGATAGAACAGTCTAGTATTGAAGACTACAGTATTTGTTTTACAAACTCGATATGTAGTTGGAACGCATCTGTTCTTAACTTCAAATATGGAGAATCTGATCGCTTGTAATTTCATAAGGAAATTTCGAATGCATGGTTGCGGATTCAACATTGACGTGATGGTGGGTCAATAACGGCTCATACGACATTGGCAACACACAGGATCTCTGTTTGTCTACTGGGATAGGTATTGTCCACGATATTACACAGACATCCACTACCCAGGCACCCGACGCCTAAGTTTTATTGTGGATAATATTATACCCTCTTGTCCTGGGGCTTGAAAAGTGGAGTTAAAAAGGAGGGGCCCGCATAGGGTGCTTACCAGCTGAATCCGCCCGTACACAATAAATTTACACAATCTGCCAATTTTGATGGACTGTGTCGGTGCGCTATGGGAGATTGGGCTTGCTCTAAATGTTTTGTGTTTCAAGTAGGTTTTAGTCGATACCCCCCCCCCCCCCCCCGCCCCGGCGAGAGCCATGGTAGGTGAAGCAGTACTCTTTATTGTGGTAAACAAGTTCCAATTCACTGGTAAAATAATCCGGTAACTATTGCCTGTGATGGATGTCCTCTAAAATGGATGGAATGTGTTTATATTTACTTATCGGAACAGATATGAATAATTGTGGCCACAAGAGAAGATTTAAAGTCAGGTTTTTCCAATCGTTTATACCCCTGTTGCCCATTTTAAAGGACTCCCGCCCCCGACACTGGATACCGGTTAACATTTTACCGGTAAAAGATACCTTTTTTCACCACAGTAAACAAGCACCGCTTTACTTTACTTCAAAGTAACCTTAACACAGATAAATAGGTAAATAGTCGATATTTTAGTCGCAAAATGCAATGTGACGTACTGTGCGGCCCGGGCAATACAGGGATTTATTATTTTGTCGAACAACTTTTACTTAAAAACCCCGGATCAGTTGATGGATTTGCCATCAGATTTAACTTTAGATACTATAGAGCAGAAACTTTCAACTCCTGGGCAATCGAGTGTGCAACTCCCACAACCAGAAAGCGTTATCTGTCTCTGAAATTTTCAGCCCAGTTGGTTTGGTCCGTGGACTCACAACTGTGAGACCTGATCATACCAGAGTCGTGCAACTAAAAGAGAAGGATTTCATGGACTTCCAGAAGGCTGCGTGTCAAATGAAATTCACGAAAGTCCTATTTACCCAAATAAAACATTTGGTGCTCGAGAAGGGAAAACCATTTCTTCAGCAGAGTTCATGGAAGTTTTCCTGATACGCGAAGAGCAACGACAAGTCTATGTGTGACCGCGTGATTTGCCAGGGGTCACTGTGATCGGCAGACGCCGAATTCTGCCTAAGAATAAGACAACGGACATTATGCCCATGTTTATGCCGTTACTGGATAGGGAGTTCTATAAAGCAATCTTCGCGTCCATAAGCTTAAAAAGTGATGTCACTAGGCCCTTTTTCGTTTTTTGGACGCGAAGATTGCTTCCATGGTACTGACATGACAATAGTGACATTAAGGTTACAAATGTCACACAGTTAGAATTCGTGAAGATGGTCAACGAAAATGTGTTTACCAACATCTTTTCCACACATTGTTTTTTAAATAAATGATTTCTGTTGTTCATCTACACACTAAAAACTAAAGTGTTAAAACTGACACTTTCAAGGTGTTAAACCCATTCCAACTCTTAGGGTTTGATTTTTAACACTCAAAGTGCGATGCTTTAAGCACTCAGACTTTACAATCGTCAGACATCTGAAACTTGAATGAAGGGCACTTCCCATGTGTCTAGCATTGGTGGTTCTTCCAGAATCGTCCATAATCTGATTTGCGCTTGGTGGGTACATAATTAAAAGGAACACAACGCAGATGACGCGGACCAGGCTGGAGAGTTCTAGCCTGATCCGCGACATCTGCGTTGTTTCCTTTTAAGTGTCGCGACATTACACTTGTCAAGTGGTATCATTGTAACACCTGTCAAGTTCTGGGATATCTACACTTGAACAAAGTGCTAGTTCAGCACTCAGTAAGTGTTAAATACAGCACTCCAAGTGTAGTTTTTAACACTTTAGTTTTTAGCGTGTACGCGATTTCTAAAAGGCAAAATGTTGATTTATCTCTTGTGTTCGACTGGGGACAAAGGCGAAATTCCTTTGTTTTTTGTTCATTTTCAATTAATGACCTGAACTTTGAGAAGGCATAGGTTTAGCCTTCAAGTCTTGTTTATTTTTCTTTTTATGAGCTTGGTTGTTGGTTCATTTTTGGTTTGTTACATGTTAAAATTCAATTTTAGTGGGCATGGTTTTCGCCCTCAGAGTTGCGTTCAGTTAAACGACAATTATTCTCCGTCAGGTAAACCGACAGCCTTAGAAATTCGCCACGGCTATCGCCAATGCGATGGTAAGAGCCGTGGCTGGACGCCTGACCTCTCACCATGGCATTGCCGATTTTCACGGCGAATTTCTAGGAGTGAACCTTGTTCATAATTTTGTTTCATTTCATGTGCATGTGTTAGCATTCTAAGTAAATGGGAGTTTTTTAATATGCTAAACTTCAGGTGAAGATGTTTTGTGCACTCAATGTATTCGTTTAACTCCACCGCTGATAGGACACTTTTGGCTCAGACCAGTCTTGAATAGGTTACACGAACTCAAAGTACGATGTCTGATGTGACCAATCAGAACAATGCAGAAAATAATACCAACCAAAACATTAAACATTAGGATCACCACTCGTATATATAATTTTGACCATTTTGAGGACGCTTCACATTCAAAAGTTTGCCCATTAGGTTTTGGCAATACAGTTGCATCGTAATCTATTTCTATTTTCAATATTCTGATTGTTCGTGCCAGATAACCTCACATGAATTAGTGTACCGCCTAACGATTTTTAGAGTTTTATATCGTTTTCTCTATTAGACCCCATATCCTCTGGTCTGCTTTACCGTGCAGGTCACCAGTGCAAAACCATATTGTGTCTATAACCTGCAGGCTCAAGATGAAACGAAAACAGTCTGAGAAGTACATTTTGCACCTGCCTGGAGAATCGAACACCTCATCTTGAACAACTGGGGCATATATAAAGTTTATACTGTGGCAAATAGAATTCAGATTGAAAGTAATCCAGGATGCTGAAATGTCTGCATTGCACCATCATACGAATTCTGCTTGTGGCATTATCTTTGCCAAAATTGTCCAAAGTGAGGTGTAATATTCATCATACGCCTACTTTCGCAGACGTTTTTCTCGTTCTGAGTCCTCGGGTTAGATTCAAACTGTTACTCACTTTTTGGAGCGATGGAGTGAATTGCTCATCCATTTGATTTGATATTTCTGGATTCGATTGCCAATTACCTCTTCGGAATGCCCTTATAGAGATGATGAGCGAGATAATTCTTCCTCTAGCCTTCTAACGATATAAAACAAATAGATCACGTTTGGTAAAAAGGCGTTTCCTGAAGCCCGCATGACCCTTCTAATTAATCCTTTATTACTTCAAAATAGTAACAGCGTGACTGATCTGCGTTGTTATTGCCTAGCGCCTTTTCAACACGACTTCACTGAAGTTCCAGGGGGAACTTGGTAACTCAATAGCAACTTTGCACACCGTGGCCCACAGGATAGTTTACCGTTGACACACAGTGTACAAATTTGTAGCCTAGTTTTCAAGCTCTACTAGACTGACAGGAATGCACAATGATGGATGTCCACACAGTGAGAGTCAAAGTTCCAAATGACTCTGTATGTACTGCACATGCAGTCTTGTGCCCTAAAATACGTGACAGCATCAGCGAGCACATTGTTGTTTAAGTCTTGTTAACCCTTTACCTAATGTAACGGCCAAAACCGGTCAGCGCTACCCACGAAAATCGCCATTCAATTTGTTTATAAGGCGCTCGTTCCAATGAGGGATCATAACATATGATTTGTAAGCAAAAAATGAAACGTTTTAGTTATACCAGGATTTGTTTCCAAGTGTCGTCTGCAACTCACATTGGTAAAGGGTTAAGAAGGTATATCAGCTGCGAATGACAGTAACTGTTAGTGACCGAAGCCAGATGGTTCACAAGGTACTGCATTGCGAGATATCCCTGCATGTCGACCAATTAGTTGAATGAAAGTAGTTTGCGTACTTTGTTTTTCTTTGTTCTTATTAAACATTTTGATATCTTATCATCTCTTTCTGTCCTCACTAGCTTCCCCTTTACAAGGTTGGCCCAGTGTACAGCCGTTTATGGGTTCGGGTAGGGGCGTAGCCAGGATTCTATAATGGGTGGGGGGGGGGGGGGGGGGGCTAGCCATTTTACCATGATTTGGAATGTTGATGTAGGATTTCGGGGATCCTCCCCTAGTCCTAACTAGGACCCTCCACCGTTACCCCCTCCTCCCACATCCCGCCAGGGAAGTGGGAGGAAGGAGTAACGACGAATGGTCTGAGTTAGGTAAGATAAGTGGGAGGAGGGGTTAGCGACCGGTGGGTCCTAGTTAAGACAAGTCCTCTCCCGAGAGAATGTTGCAAAATTCAGCGCTCGAAGATCGCATCTGAAGCAATTGTAGCATGTAAAGCATCAAGTAGAGAGCAGCTTTGGGGCTCTAAGTTATGTGAAACTTCCATTGGGTCAATGTTTTTTTTTATGGGGGGAGGGGCAGCTCAAATTTTGGGGTGTACTGGTTCCTTCAGCACCCCCCCCCCTCCCCACCCGCTACACCACGGGGGGAGGGTGCAAATGCATTTTCCTGAAGTTGGATGTCGATACCTAAGAGATTATGGTTTAGCGAGAATGCGGGGGAACCCCCGCTATCTCATCCATCAACACCAACCTTTTGCTATTTCCGGGAATGTACATACAGCTAAGATAATAATAAACACAATAAGGTTATTGCTTCCTATCCTTTCTATTTTTTCAGTTAGACTAATTTAGCAATACAAGTGCGCCATAATTGTTGTGCTAAAGTGTTCTATGTACTCGGACATTATAGCACTGAGCAAAAATGGTAAATTGGTTTATTCTGCAAACAGAAAAATGCTTATTACATTGGATCCGACATGCCTACTTTTATAATATAATTATCTGTAAAAACATTTGTCAAATCTACATTATTTTGAACGCCCGACCAAAATCTGGTATGGTTTTATATGAAATGTTTCTGGGGATACATGAACTGAAGGTCAAAAACTTCAAATCCAATTTCCCACAAAAAGGTAAAATGGTAGATAGATTATTGCACTCATGTGTCGATAACTCGTTGGAATGGTGTAATCACATTTCGTTCGAGCCTACGGCTCTCGCGAAATATGCTTACGCCATTCAAACTCGTTATGCAAAACACCCACCGATTTGGCTCGAGCGAAATATGATTACGCCATTCCAACGAGTTATGTAAGTCACCCACCGATTCAAACACACATCGCGTTCTGTCTATATACAACACGTTGTCCAAATGACGTTTACCCGTATTTCAGATTCTGCCTGCTTTTCATCCAAACAAGTCCAAATAACGATAAAGGTGTTATTAGTTGCTATTTGGGCCACCCCGTGCTCTCAAGATGACAATCACAGGCTCTCAAGTTGAGGATTTTATTGAAACTTTAACCTAAAATGTGACTTTCCTTGTTTGCCACCCCTGTGTACTTCGCATGTGTTCAATTTGGATCTGATCCGATGTGGTTTTCATGCAATTTACTTGATAACACACGTAATTAGCACCTGTGAGACCGCTCATGTTTCTAAAGATGGTAGGTTTTTATTGAAATCTATGTACAGAAAACAGGTAACAGAAAACAACATATCGAAATTCTTGTCGTATTTCAAAATCCTCTCAGAGACATTGAATATTATCCATTTCACAAAACACTACACATGCAGGCTATGCTAAAGTGTCATCGGCACTTCCATTTGAACCATTGGTACGCATACATACATACAAACGCGACTACTTTGCTGGTTAACGCAGTCGGAGAAAACAACCTAGCTGTGACAAGTAACTATCAGACTCTCCAACTTTTTAACCCGCTCGATCCGGGATTGACAGTGTCAGAAGCCAGGTAAACATCCGCGTGATGTTCTGTTTTGCTGTGTGCATTAGTACGCAGTAGTACCACATAGTACATGGTGAAATGACTCCAAGAACCTTGTCGAAGAACTCACGGATGGCAGATGATGAATGAGGATCATCAGCGAACAGTCACCGTGATCTTTCAATTTTAAAATCATTGTGCCTATCAATGAACCATTGCGCTTCTCAAACTCGACTGATATTCCATTTGTGACAGATATTCAAGATTCTGATCCACTTCGTTCTTTAAAAGAAAAACAAATACTGGTTGTTTATATGTAGTCTATTTAATATTGATAAAATGCAAAACGTTGCGTGAATGGCGTTCTTTTAGAAAACGAACATATATATATGTATCTAAAGTAGCTGGCTCTCCTCGGAGAGCCCCCACCCCTCGCAAAGACAATGTATTTCCTCTCGGTAAAAGCGCACGGTACACTGCAGAACGAGGACCTCCTTTATAAGAGCGGAGGGAACCATTAAACTGGGGCGAGTAACTATCATACTCTCCAACATTTTATTCCGGTGGAAACGGGGTTGACAGTGTCAGAAGCCAAATATATCACCGCTTAGTGTACTGTCATGTGTGCGCATTAGTAAACAATGGCACCACACGCCACATGGACAAATGACACCAAGAGCCTTGCTTAAGGCCACATTGCAGTTGAGGAATGAGGATCATGAGCGAACCGACCTCGTAATCTTTCAATTTGAAGTTCACTGTGCTGACCAAGGAACGATTGCCCTTCGCAAACGCAACTCTGATGTTGTATTTGTGACAGATATTCAAGATTCTGATCCACTTCGCACTTTTAAAAAAACAAATACTTGTTATTTAGATGTCGTCTATTTAATATTGATAATAATGCAAAACGTTGCCTGAATGGCGTTCATATAGAAAGCGAACATATATATAACGTTGCCTGAATGACTCCCATATGATAAAAATATATACAACACGTTTCCCAAATGACGTTTAACCGGATTTCAGTCTCTGTCTGCTTTTCTCCGAACAAGTCCAAATAACGATAAACATGTTATTTGTTGCCATTTGGGTCACTCCGTGCTCACAACATGTGGTCTTTTTTTAAATCCGGCCAAAATGCATATTTTTCTTAAATTTCCCATCCTCCTGTGAATTGTGGATGCGTTAGCGAAGCACCGACGCATACTGGCTTTCATGCCAATGACCCCAAATCGTGTTCACCTGAATCATCTCTTATCTTTGAGACAACTACAGACTCTCAAGATAAGGATTTTATTCAAACCTGGGCCTAAAGTGGGACCTTCGTTGTGTATCTCACGAGCCCCACTCAATAGAAGCCCCCCAGACAATCGCAGTTGAGGCCGCTGGTCAAAAGTATCTAAAGTAGCTGGCTCTCCTCGGAGAGCCCCCACCCCTCGCAAAAATGGATAATGTATTTCCTCTCGGTAAAAACGCACGGTACACTGCAGAACGAGGAACTCCTTTATAAGACCGAGGGAACTACTGAACTGGGGCGAGTAACTATCAGACTCTCCAACATTTTATTCCGGTGGAAACGGGGATGACAGTGTCAGAAGTCAAATATATCACCACATACTGTACTGTCATGCTCTGTGCATTAGTAAACAATGGCACCACACCTCACATTGGCAAATGACACCAAGAGCCTTGTTTAAGGCCACATTGCAGTTGAGGAATGAGGATCATGAGCGAACCGCCCTCGTAATCTTTCAATTTGATGTTCACTGTGCTGATCAAGGAACGATTGCACTTCGCAAATGCAACTCTGATGTTGTATTTGTGACAGATATTCAAGATTCTGATCCACTTCGCACTTTTAAAAAAACAAATACTTGTTATTTAGATGTCGTCTATTTAATATTGATAATAATGCAAAACGTTGCCTGAATGGCGTTCATATAGAAAGCGAACATATATATAACGTTGCCTGAATGACTCCCATATGATAAAAATATATACAACACGTTGCCCAAATGACGTTTAACCGGATTTCAGTCTCTGTCTGCTTTTCTCCGAACAAGTCCAAATAAGGATAAACATGTTATTTGTTGCCATTTGGGTCACTCCGTGCTCACAAGATGTGGTCTTTTTTTAAATCCGGCCAAAATGCATATTTTTCTTTAATTTCCCATCCTCCTGTGAATTGTGGATGCGTTAGAGAAGCACCGACGCATACTGGTTTTCATGCCAATGACCCCAAATCGTGTTCACCTGAATCATCTCTTATCTTTGAGACAACTACAGGCTCTCAAGATAAGGATTTTATTGAAATCTGTGCCTAAAGTGGGACCTTCATTATTTGCCATCTCTGTGTTTTGCGGGCGTGTTCAATTAGGATCCGACCCGCCGTGATTTTCATGCATTTTACTTAATATCACGTGTAATTAGCACCCTTAAAACCACTCCAGGTTCTGAAGAATATAGATTTTTATTGAAATCTAGGCCTGCTTGAAATCGAACAATTCTTATTTGCCATCCACTTTCCAACACCGAATGTGTTCCGCCAAGGTCGGAATGGCCTTGTCTTTATGCCGTCGAGCACAAATTATGATAATGATCATTATTGTAATTTCGAGCCAAAAACCTGACTTTTCCTTCTTGCCATACCCTTGCGCACTTTGGATGTGCACACGGCGCGTCCGACCATGCCTGGTTTTCATCCAAATGGACCCACCTCATGGTAAGACGAGTCATAGTTGCCTTTGGGGGCACTGCAAAGCACACCCCTCACCACCCCACCCCTAAGATGTGGGTTTAATTGGAATTCAAACCCTGAGTCAGACTTGACTATAATTTGCTAATCTTTTTGTGATATTCGGATATGTTTGATTTGTTCTGGCTTTCGCGAAGAACTGTCCAAATTATGAATACACGAGCCATTAGTTGCATTTGAGACCAATCCACACTCAAATAATTTTTCTTAAATGATTTTGGGAACCAAATAGGACTATTCATTAGGGGCAATCCAGGCCCTCAAGATAGAGAGTTTATTAAAATCCGAGCCTGCAGTTGAACTTTTCTTTTTGTTAAACACCCTTTTGTTAACACCGAATATGTTGAACTAGGATCCTACCCACATAAGTGTGTGTATGGATAGCGTCAAGAATGCGCTAGCAGGTAAACGGGGAGAGTAATTGTAGGAGTGTCTTTGAAGAAGAGTCCTCCCATCCCTGCTGAACTTTGGCGCACGGAGGACGAGAGTGTCACCAGTTATGCATTTCAGACGAGGGCCTTTTCATCAGACCATGGACCGTAGTTTGCAGTGGACGGTGGATGGCAAGGCCGATAGTTAAGTACTCGCGTGAAAGCAACGGTAGTAAGTAGCACTCTGCTTAGAAGATAATTTTCTTTCTCTCTGGAAGCGCAGTTGGATGAATTTTTGAGAGTGCACAGTGCCTACACCCCTCGCCCACAAGCGGAGTGCTTTGCACGCGAGCAGCACTCCCTTTATCGAAGATTTCATCCGTCCTGGTAAGATCGGCAGCTGTTGGTTCCACACAACCATCACCCCCTCCCCACACACACGCATTTACAATCTGTAAAAGCGATCGTGCTTTTAAAGGTCATTTAAATGCAGGCCGACCTGCCCCCAGAAAATAGTACGCCGTGTTAAATGCCCGAGGCTGAAACCCCAAAACTTTTAGTACAGTCTAAAGGTCGTATTTATGAAGGGATTTCATCGTATCTCGGTTCAAAGACTCCGTATAATGTCTAGACGAGAACGTCCTATTTTGGTCGTGATCGGTCAACCCTGACGGCTACGCGGGCCCGAAGCCCGAAAAACTTTAACATAGTCTAAAGGTCGTATTTAGGAAGGGATTTCATTGAATCTTTATAGGATGACTCCGTATGATGTCTAGACAAGAACGCGCCCTTTTGATAGCGATCGGTCCACCGTGACGGCTACAAGTCCCGAAGCCCGAAAATCTTTACCACACTCCACAGGTCATATTTATGAAGGGATTTTATTTTAACGTCGTAGGATGACTCTGCGTAATTACTGGATGAGAACGTCCTGTTTGGTTGGGCTCAGTCAACCGTGACTATCGCAGAGGCGCGTTACCTAGATTCCTTTGGCCCAGTTTACAGATTGCATTTATTAAGGGAATTCCATTGCAAAATTGTAGGATGACTCAGTATAATGTCATGATCGACGCCTATGACGTAGATTTGTTAGCACAGTCTACAGTTCATATTTGTTAAGCGATTTCATGTCAACTTGGATGGTTAACTCGGTATAATGTTTAGATGAGTCTGCTCTGTTTTGGTCACGATCGTTCAGCCGTTATCCCGCCTGGTCAGTTGACCTATATTCCTTTAGTACTGTCTACAGGTTGTTTTTATGAAAGGATTCCATTGCAAGTTGGTAGGATAACGTGGTATGATCTCTAAGTGAGTCTTTCCTATTTTGGGCATGATCGGCCAACCGTGTCCGCCGAGCTGTCGTGTGAACAAGATTCCTTCAGCAACGTCTTCGAGCTATATTTAACAAGGGAGTTCATTGCAACTTGGTAAAATGGCTTGTTTTGGAATAAGTTTACTGAAACTTGGTAACTTTGGTCGCCATGCATTAACTGTGAGTGTCACATTAACCCAGGCCTCATTTCTTTAGTACAGTCTAAACTTCAAACTATTCTTATTGGAAACATAGCATACAGGGAACAGAAATTAACATATTCTCATTTATCAAACTTCTTGTCGTATTTCATAATCAATTCATAGACAACATTATCCATTTCACAAAACACAACACAAAGTCAGGTTATGCTAAAGTGTCATTTGAACCATTGGCACGCATACATACACACGAACGCGACTATTTCGCTGGTTAACGCAGCCGAAAAAAAAACAACTGACCTGCGACAAGTAACTATTAGACTCCCCAACATTTTAATCTGGTGGATACCGTGTTGAAAGTGTCAGAAGCCAGTGTACCCTGCATGCTGTTCTGTTGTGCTCTGTGCATTAGTACGCAATGGTACCACATAGTACATGGGAAAAAGACTCCAAAAACCTTGTCTAAGGGCTCACGGATGGCAGATGATGAATGAGGATCATCAGCGAACAGTCACCGTCATCTTTCAATTTTAAAATCACTGTGCCATCAATGAACCATTGCGCTTCACTAACTCGACTCTCATATTCCATTTGTGAAGGAAATTCAAGATTCTGATCCACTTCGTACATTGAAAAAAAAACAACAAATACTGGTTGTTTAGATGAAGTCTATTTAAAATTGAAAAAATGCAAAACGTTGTGTGAATGGCGTTCATTTAGAAAACGAACATATATATAACGTTGCCTAAACGACTCCCATATGATAAAAATATATGCAACACGTTGCGCAAATGACGTTTAACCGGATTTCAGTCTCGGTCTGCGTTTCACCGAACAAGTCCGAATAACGATAAACATGTTATTTGTTGCCATTTGGGTCACTCCGTGCTCTCAAGATGTGGTCATTTTTTAAATCCGGCCAAAATGCATATTTTCCTTAAATTTCCCATCCACCTGTGAATTGAGGATGCGTTAGCGAAGCACCGACGCATACTGGTTTTCATGCCAACGACCCCAAATCGTGTTCACCTGAATCATCTCTTATCTTTGAGACAATTACAGGCTCTCAAGATAAGGATCTTATTGAAACCTGGGCCTAAAGTGGGACCTTCGTTGTGTATCTCACGAGCCCCACTCAAGAAAAGCCTCCCAGACAATCGTAGTTGAGGCCGCTCGTCAAAAGTATCTAAAGTAGCTGGCTCTCCTCGGAGAGCCCCCACCCCTCGCAAAAATGGACAATGTATTTCCTCTCGATAAAAACGCACGGTACACTGCAGAACGAGGAACTCCTTTATAAGACCGAGGAAACCACTGAACTGGGGCGAGTAACTATCAGACTCTCCAACATTTTATTCCGGTGGAAACGGGGTTGACAGTGTCAGAAGCCAAATTTATCACCACATACTGTACTGTCATGCTCTGTGCATTAGTAAACAATGGCACCACATCTCACATGGGCAAATGACACCAAGAGCCTTGTTTAAGGCCACATTGCAGTTGAGGAATGAGGATCATGAGCGAACCGACCTCGTAATCTTTCAATTTGATGTTCACTGTGCTGATCAAGGAACGATTGCACTTCGCAAACGCCACTCTGATGTTGTATTTGTGACAGATATTCAAGATTCTGATCCACTTCGCACTTTTAAAAAACAAATACTTGTTATTTAGATGTCGTCTATTTAATATTGATAATAATGCAAAACGTTGCCTGAATGGCGTTCAAAAAGAAAGCGAACATATATATAACGTTGCCTGAATGACTCCCATATGATAAAAATATATACAACACGTTGCCCAAATGACGTTTAACCGGATTTCAGTCTCTGTCTGCTTTTCTCCGAACAAGTCCAAATAACGATAAACATGTTATTTGTTGCCATTTGGGTCACTCCGTGCTCACAAGATGTGGTCTTTTTTTAAATCCGGCCAAAATGCATATTTTTCTTAAATTTCCCATCCTCCTGTGAATTGTGGATGCGTTAGCGAAGCACCGACGCATACTGGTTTTCATGCCAATGACCCCAAATCGTGTTCACCTGAATCATCTCTTATCTTTGAGACAACTACAGGCTCTCAAGATAAGGATTTTATTCAAACCTGGGCCTAAAGTGGGACCTTCATTATTTGCCATCTCTGTGTTTTGCGGGCGTGTTCAATTAGGATCCGACCCGCCGTGGTTTTCATGCATTTTACTTAATAACACGTGTAATTAGCACCCTTAAAACCACTCCAGATTCTGAAGAATATAGATTTTTATTGAAATCTAGGCCTGCCTGAAATCGAACAATTCTTATTTGCCATCCACTTACCAGCCATGATCGAACCAATTGCCCCTAAATATGACATAATCACATGGAAGCCGCCGAGTCTAACGAAAACTTTTATCAACTTATCTGACGAAGACACAATCTCCACTGCTTTGATATAAAGTGGTTGGTCAAACGTCACTGGACAAACGTTCAGTCCCTGTTTCTCACATTCAGTTTGTGCAAACATGAGAGCAGTGTAAATTGTGCTCGGGTTGGATGGATCAAAATTAATAAAGGGAAGTATCTCGACATCACTTGTTTCATAATCATCTGATGATGTGACAATGTGCATATATCCAGCCCAAGATGGGCAAGGTACTCTCAGTACATGCGTCAAAGACCAAAGACTGTCGACTGTTTTTGCGAGTTTCAAATCTTTCGGATCAGATTCACCCAAAGTTGATAAATCCTTCATCACAATTTCGTCAAGACCCGATTTGCTTGGTTTACTGTAACCTTTCAAAGGGATGTACCCGAATTCACCAGAGCCAACATTCGAATGATCACCAGTTAGTCGTTTTATCGGAGACTCTTCTGAGTGATCTCTGCTTGGAGTTATACAGGCGATGCCTCCCATACTATGGAAAGTATTCTTGCTATCTAGCGTGCGCACATTACAATCGGCGTTATCGAAAACGAATTGTGTGAAGTTCGCAAGTCTAGGCGACGGACCTTTGCTTATCATGACAGAATGAACGTATTGTTGAACTTCCCGGTAGCTAGAAGAGAACATTAGTCCATTCAGAATGTCGATCAATTCCCGAGATGCGAATTTCCTATGTATGTAAACTGCTACCGACAATAATACTGGTGACAAAAATGAACGGGGCCGACAAGAACTTATTAGAGACTGACCTATGGCTGTCACGCGTCTCTGGTTGGCTTGGATGTTTTGCCCACGCTGCGACGGAGCAACAATCCCTTGTAACAAGGTTTGGAGTGTATCGGGCAGTAGATCACTAGATACAGATAACGAATCGGGTTTGGGATAAACGTCACACTCGTAATTGGCTGACCGAATGTCATCGCGGACTATAGCCGATGCTTTCTTGACGATGCGCATACGTTCATCAGTTTCATTGGTACATTTGTCTGAGTACCACGAATCATATAGTATTTTGTCTGATGAATCTCTGAATGTGGCAACATTTTTTAGGGACCTCAGTGTTGTAATAGAGATTCTACTACCGAAATGCTCAAGCAGTTTGGTTTTAAGATGTTTAATTGTGTAACCGACTTCGTCACCAAGATACGATTCAAACGTCTCTGCCAATTCGCTCAAGGAAAACTGACACTCATCGCTGTTCTCCATAAAGGTACACAATTCATGGAATGCAAGTGCTTTCTTGTCTGCAACAGACCTACCCCGTGAAAGAGTTCGCTCAGGCTTATCTCTGACAAATCCTGTCCAGCAATCATGGTGATACCGACCTTCCTCGGCCACTAGATCGATAGCACGACCGATCCGAGTAAGTACAGACTCACCCCATTCATCACTACGTTTCAGACAACGGGTTCTGATACTATCAACAAAAGTCAATGTTTCAACGGTGTGGACTTCTCTTCTACGTTGAACGGGTATATGAGTTTGTTTGTCGGCGGATTCTCCACAGAACAGACAATGGAGTTTAAAATTGAAAGCATCTTGATCAGAGCGCAATTTTTTTGTCATAGATGGACCAGCTTCGTCAGATTCAGCTGCATCTAGAGACATTCTCTTACTTTTTCTTACAGAACTTTCCCGTGTATAATTCTTGTAGCAGAATTTGTGAATTTTCTCACCAACTGTGGGTTTCTTCGAACCGGCAAAAAGATTATCGCCAAGCTCGACGCTTACAGCAACCAACTTTTCTATACCCCGCTCACCAAGTGTAGTTATTCCGGACGAGCCGGTCAACTCATCGTTACATTTGATACATTTATCCATTGCCAAAGTCACAACAGAAAAAAGATGATAGACACAATAAACTCAAGTACAATACCACAGAACAGATATCAATGTGCGGACCTGCTTCGTTGTCACCGTAAGGTATCAACAGGTAACGCTAAGTGATATGCCAACAACATAACTGATCAGTTCTACAAATAACACAAGACTCTAATAATCAACAACAGGCAAAATTACATATATATCTATCAAGGGATCATTGGTTTCAATATCTAGGCATCAAATGCGGAGTGTCCAATACTGAACAGAGCAAATTGTGCAATGGACAGACCTGGAATGCGGAATTAAACAGCGTTTCCTGATGAAAGTCGTTCAAGGCTATTTTGCATCAAATTAAAGAGCGTTGTCTGTGCATAAAGACCTGGAATGCGGAATTAAACAGCGTTTCCTGATGAAAGTCGTTCAAGGCTATTTTGCATCAAATTAAAGAGCGTTGTCTGTACAATACAAATTTGTTTATGAGTACACATCAAGGGCGTGCACACATTACATGCCAATGCATCTTGAGTGTAGGCGAACACCACATTATGTGATTTAATCGAACATGGAAATTGAAACAATGATGCTATAATACGGTATTTGAATGAGAAAAGTCGATGCCGTTTGAATTTGAGTTTAGGGGGTATGGTTAATATTTCACACGTTTCACCAGTTCATTATGGAATAAATGACTATTGTTATATATCATTATAAAGCCACTGCTTTTCTGCAATTTTTGATAGATAATTTAACTCCCAAAGTAGTCGTAGATTTGATTTAATGGACGTTGTGTACCGTTGTGTGTATGAAAACAATAAATTTTTTTTCGTAATTTTGTACATTTTCGTGAATATTTCACCATTGAGTGTGAGGATTGGTACAAAGTTGGCATTTTCTGTTGGGAATATGTATTCTCAATATAATTCAGCACGATATTTATGATTCTCACCCTACTAAGGCGAATAAGAATGAGAAATATGGAGCTGGGTCGAATTTTAAAAAAAAAAAAATTTTTCATCAAAAAAACGCTATAACTAAAAAAGCTCATCTCGGATTCGCGGGGACTTTTCATACTTTATCCGCAATGTGTGTCCCGGAAACATATAAAAAAAATCAGCTTTCTCCGATTTTTTTCCTTACTTTCTCATTTTTATGTCTAATGTGCCTGGACTAAAATTGAAATCTGGCGCATGAATTGAAAAAATAGGCCCCGAGGCTAGAGCGTATTTTAAATAGTCCTGATCGGTCCCTGCTTACTGCTTACGTAAGACAGTCAAGCAAACCCCCCGCCACCGATCATCAGTTTAGTTTGATGGTCCATTAACAGAAGAGATAATTGGATAATACGATAGGAAGCTGATATCTCATATTTGCTACTAACATAAGCTGTTCAGTGATTGTAGTCTCATCGGTCGTGTGCAGAGAAATGCGACACCTGATACCGATTTAGTATCGATATTCGTTATTGTGCTGCCGACAGAAAACTTACTGCAAAAACTTGTCGACATTTCGCATCTATAAAAGTCAGCCACACGGCAGCCATTTCTGTCTACAACTGTATTTTGTTATTTGAGTGGTCGGTGATATTCTGCTCAATGAATGTGTATTTTGTTACGCTTTGACGATCTCTCATTCAACGTGTGTGTAACTCGTTCCGCTCATGTGATCCTGAATCATTAATCTAGTGTTGAAAAGAAATCGTAGTTTTTTCAGTTCACATGTCTCCAACCGAGCTATATCCACCCAAGCTGTATAATGTCGGAGGAATTGGAATTAGAAAGTGATACAACTGACGCGAAAAAAACGCCATAGATCTGTAGGTGAAACGCCTTCTCCAATGGAGACTAAAAAGTCCAAGCCCTGTAACCAGCCAGACCATGATTATCCGAACTTGGATCTTGGTGATGACTTTGAAAGTATGAGTGACTCTGGCGATAAATCGTCCTTTAGTACCTCCCTAATACGGGCCCTTAATAACCCATTAGTTTGGGCCACATTAAAGTCGATCTTCACCGAAGCCGCCCAGAGCGTATCGAACAGCTTGAATCATCAGTTACTGATCTTCAGAAGAACTAAGACTTAAAAATAATACAATTACGGAGTTACAAGAAAAGGTGGATGACTTAGAACAATACGACAGGAGGACAAACTTAAGGTTACCAGGTATTCCTGAGGGTCGAGAGGACAATACTTATAATATCATTATTGACATCGCTGACAAAATTGGTGTTCCTCTGACCCTTAATGATATATCCCGTAGCCACCGTGTGGGACCAAAAACGGTCAATGGCAACACTGTAAACAACCGACCGATAAGTTTCAAGCTTAATAGCTACAGGTGCAGAGATAGGCTATGTAGAGCCGAACCAGGCTAAAAACTCTCAAACCCGAATCACTTCCCAGAGTATCCAGATCTAACGCTTCCATTCATCCGGGCATCTTCCTAAACGGGGATTTAACTCGAACTCGATCTTCCATAGCCACTTGTCCGTGATCAAAAAGTAAAAGAGACTTGGACTTTCGACGGTGTTGTATAAGTTAGACTTACTGATGACAGAGTGAGACGCCTGGCAATCCCCAACCAAATAACTCATCTAGAAAATAGTTTCAGGCTAGTCTCAATTATTGACTTGAATGAATCTCAGATTACAACACAAAACGCCGCCACCTTACCACTTATCGATTCACCTTAACCTCCAGTCGACCCTCTTCCTTGCAGCCCAATGCCCCCAGCGCCAAATAAATCCGGCAGCTATAAGGTTCTCAAATAAGTTTGTTTTATAAACTAATTAATCCAAGTACACCCCAGAGATGCAACCAATCACATTGATATCTTCCAGATATGTCAGCTTTGAGTCCTAGAGTTCTTGATACGCATTTGTCCTTTACCTAATAAAACGTAACGGTCACAATCACCGGCTAAATTTGCTGAAATCGTCTCACTCAACTTATTACTTGTTCACTATTTGCCCCGGAAACATGGCTTGTGACCACTCATTGGAGCGAGCTCGTCGAGCTTGCTCCAATGAGCGGCCATGCTGCTGGGTTTTGGGGGCGAGGATTGAAAATTATTTCCAGCTGTTCCAAAATTGGATTTGTAAGTGTCGACTCCTGCATGGTGCTCAAGTCAGATAACTGGTTAATCGACTATATATTTGATTGGCATAGATCTCATTCCGTGAGAATATAGCGGATCAAATGCACACTTCAGAATTAGACTGAAGAAAGAATACACTGTGGGGTAATTTTCTCAAAGCAATATAAAAGCAGCAGTCTGTGGCTATTTGGGGACTTAAGGATTAATCGTCCTGGGTGGCGCGTGATGTGTCTCCTCTCGTGGGTTGCGGAGAATAGTGTTCCTTCGTGTCATACTCGGGAGGACTCTTCACACGCCAATCGGCAGTATTTATTTTTTTTTCGTTAACAGCTTGCTTGTGTTTAGAATTTTTCTCTACAACCTACTTGCAAAATATACAAAAGCACACTCAATCACTTTGGAGCTAATCACACCAACCCATTAACGGCACGTTGAGAGCAAACCTCTCGTAGGATGCTGTCTGCTCCTGGAATCACCACAACATCTGTGGACTTAAACCCTCGCCTAACGTGAGTGTCCGAAAACGCGTCCAGGAAGAATTGTTGAATGACTAAAACGTTTCATTTTTTTGTTGTCTGGCGGACGTAGTTTGTGGGCCCTCGTTGGAACGGGCCCAACGAGCTAGCTCTAGCTCTAGCGGGGGGGGGGGGGGGTCGGGGGTGGGGTCGGGGCTGTGTTTTTGGGGTGGGTAGCGAAAGTTATAGGGGTCTGACGTCGCTTTTTGCTAGCAACATGGTCGTTGCGTTGAGTAAAGGGTTACCAAACAAAGTGAAAGACGTTCACAGTGAACTCTTTTTTCCAATACAGCTGATGGCAAGAAATTTAGACAAATTATAGACTTATACCACGTTTATCTTCTTGAAATTTTCCTCACGTTTTAAATATATCAAACATCTCGGATCACAGACTCAGTAAACCTATGATCATTCTCTCACTATTTCTAGTTTTAATGCGCCCTTTCGCTGTTGAAAGGCCTCACGTATTCTATCTTCTATCCAATTCTTTTTATACCTCTTCTTTATTAACTCTGAACATTTCTTGTACTCCCCTGGAAAATCGTCGACTCTACTGCCTTTGCCACCCTGTTCTCTGTCATATTCAGGCTGAATGTGTGTTTAATTGCCACCGCTGTGTCCTTGTCCCACTGTTGGAATGCATTCTGGTCGTCTATCAGATATATGTAATAGATTATGGCTGATATTCTTACATATAGAATGAGAGTGGGATCTTTCCTTCCGATTGCTCGATCTGGTTTGAGCCGCAGTAAACGTCTGTACTATTGCGACGTATTGTGTGTAAATCTTCTTTGCTGTTTTGGCACCAAAGGTATAACTATTATGAGCCTGATTCACAACATATTTTATAGCTGCTTGGTGCACATTAATAGAGCAAACTCGCAGTTTCTAGCTAATCAAGTAATGTGTTTTTATCCAAATCCCAAACCCCAACACGATCGTCAAGGTTCTACAGAATTGTCGCGAAAATGGCTACGTGCCCTATTACTTCTGAGTGGCGACATTGAAACGGATCCAGGTCCGCATTCCCCGTCTGATCTAGGCTCACAATCCTCATCTTCGTCATTATCTGAATCTATCGGCTCCTGTGAGGTCGAGGTGCCTAAATCACAAAGTCCCGTCATAACTTTATTTCATATGAATATCCAAAGTATAAAACCCAAACTTGACATTATACGTTGCGAAATAATGGACTATGATATTTGCGTCTTCACTGAATCGTGGCTCAGTGAGGGTGACAATAACTCCGATCTTGACGTACCAGGCTTCCACGAACCAATAAGGAAAGATCGAACTACAAGAGGCGGTGGGATAATAATTTATATCAGGAGCACACTCTCTTTTAAACGCCGCCTCGACCTGGAACTAGATAATGTGGAATGTATATGGTTACAGGTCTTCAACCACAACAAAACCTTCCTGCTTGGATCATTTTATCGACCACCAAATGCCGATGTCGGTGTATGGGACCTGATCTCTTCATCTGTAGAGCGGGCACTAGATCTCAACATGCAACATATTTTAATTACAGGTGACTTTAATGATAATCAACTTACATCCCACCATGGACCTGTCCAAAACATCCTACAACAATATAGTTTGTCTCAAGTTATCAATCAACCGACGTTTTTTACTGAAACCTCAACTTCTCTTCTTGATTTGATAATAACCAATGACACGGAACTCATCGTTCGACACGGTGTCGGCGATCCCTTCCATGCTGACCTAGTTCGTTATCACTGTCCTGTTATTGCTGAACTAAAATTCCCATCCATGCGTCGCCAGTCGATCAAACGTCGAATATGGTTATTCGCGGAAGGTGACTTTAAGGGCCTTAACAAGGGTATCGACGAAACGAACTGGGGAGAAATATTGGCAGCTGAAACCTCATCTGATATCGTTGATAAACTGACAAATCTTCTCATGGAGCTTACGGCGAAGTATATCCCCAACAAACTCATCATAACCAGACCCAACGAGCCCCTGTGGATAAACACAAGAATCAGACGCCTCATTCGCCAGCGTAAGCGCCTTCATAGCCTGGCCAAGCTGATAAATACCCCGCTTGCCTGGGACAAATATCGAAAGAAGAGAAATGAGACAACCTCAGCTATACGAAATGCCAAAACTAAATTTAATGAGAAAATCGAAAATACTTTGAAATCTCACACGACGCCCTCCCATACGTGGTGGAAAACCTTAAAGCTACTATTCGCCAAAAAATCATCTACCATTCCAAACCTCTCGCACGACGACCGTCTACTATCGTCAAGTGAGGAAAAAGCTGAAGCCTTTAATGATTACTTTTCTTCAATTTCAAGTGTTGATACTTCTAACGCCTCACTCCCAAACCACTCGTTTGACCCAACACGCCCGACCATCGACTGTATTACCCTGGAAGAAGATGAAGTATTAGCAGCCCTACAGTCTCTTAAAGTTTCCAAAGCCTGTGGCCCTGACAATATCAATCCGAGAATACTCAAAGAGTGTTCTGTTAGCCTAGCTAAACCATTGGAAACAATCTTCAACCGCTTTATTGCGGACTGTACTTTTCTGCATCAATGGAAAAAAGGCCAACGTTTCTCCGATCTTCAAAAAAGACTCACCCGACCTTGTAGCAAACTATCGCCCTATTTCTCTCTTGAGCTGTATTGGGAGAGTTTTCGAAAGGTGTGTGTCCAACCGTATCTCCGACTTTCTTAACGCTAACGCCCTCTTGTCTCGATTTCAATCGGGTTTCGTACCTAATGACTCTACAGTACTTCAACTTAGTGAAATTTACAATACAATCAGTAGTGCTTTGGATGAGGGGAAATAAATAAGATTTATTTTTTGTGACATCAGTGAGGCGTTTGACCGAGTGTGACATGAAGGGTTGCTTTATAAACTTGAGAATATGGGAATCACGGGAAAACTGAATGTGTGGTTCTAGTCTTATTTAAACGGTAGACAACAGCGAGTCGTAATTGACTCCCAGTCTTCAACGTGGAAAAATGTCCGAGCCGGTGTCCCACAAGGATCTATATTAGGACCGCTTCTATTCTTGATTTATATCAATGATATCGTGGATGACATCTTTTGTAATATACGTTTATTCGCAGATGACACCTCGCTGTACCTTATTGTAGAGGATCCTATTCGCACCACAGAGCTCTTAACTAATGACATAGAGAAAATCGAAACAAGGGCTAAATAATGGCTCGTTAATTTAACCCATCAAAGACTGAGTCACTGTTAATCTCTCGTAAACAAGCAGGAACCCTACACCCATCTCTCAAAATGTCAGGCACAGAAATTAAACAAGTCGATAGCCACAAGCACTTGGGCCTAACCTTTAATGCTTGCGGGACTTGAACAAATCATATTTCAGAAATAACCACGAAGGCTTGGAAGCGAATATCACTTCTCAGAAAATATAATTTTTTCTTGGATCGAAAAACACTTGAGAAAATATATTTTGCTTTCATACGCCCTGTTCTCAAATACGGTGACACTGTGCGGGACAATTGCCCTGTGTCTGAGTCGACAGAATTGGAAAAAGTCCAACTTGAGGCTGCACGAATAGTGACTGGTGCGACACGAAGTGCCAGTAAGGCCTTGCTGTATGCCGAAACTGGCTGGGAAACCCTGCAAGCTCGTCGAAAGAAGCACAAACTGAAACAGTACTTTAAAATGTATCATCATCAAGTGCCGGACTATCTGTCCACATTATTTCCCCGCCCCTCGTCGGCATCTCACAATTATAGTCTGCGCAACAATTCGGACCTGTCCATCCCATTTTCTCGAACTAGTTCACATCAGAATTCATTTATTCCATCAACAACTAGACTACTGGAATACCATTCCTATCGAAATTCGCGAAAATAACTCTTTGTGTCAATTCATGTCATTTATTAATAAAGACAAAATGTTTGTTATCACCACAAATGCCGTAAATCTCAGATATACTACTGTAGACTACGCCTAGGCTGCAGCAACCTCAATGATCACTTATTTAATAATTATCTGACTAGCTCGCCGCTCTGTGGCTGTAGTGAGCGTGAAACGACTCATCATTTCCTCCTTGAGTGCCCACTTTATAATGTAATAAGAAGCTCCACGTTCGGCAGTTTACCCTACACATTAGATACTAATGTCCTCTCAAACAGAAGCATCCATTACAGCGTTGAAATAAATACAAGGATATTCAAATGCCTCCATACATATATAGAAGCAACCGGTAGATTTGGTAGATACGGACAGCAAGTTTAAAAGCTTAGCCTGTAGACTATCAACAGGCAATGACCGAAATAACATTCTTTGCGGCTCGGACCAGTTCCAGCTCTAACTTCAACACAGCTTATCCCTTCAGCCTGGATTGCCTCTTTTCTTTGTCTTCTCTTACTCCTCCTAATCTTCTATGTATCTCGATACAGCGTCTATTTCCTAACATTCCATTTCTGTATTTGCTATTAGATCTAATACTTACCAGTGTCATTATACAAATGCAGTATAGAAATATTTCATACATATATACGTTTTTCGCCATGGATTATGACCTATATTAGTGTAATGTTCTGCGTGGAAACAGCTTACATAAGCCCCAAGCTTGCTGCTGAATCCACTTTCATGTATACAACTATATGTTATAAAATCTTTATGTTCTTTCCTGTACTATTACACTGAAAATAAATATTGTTTAAACCAAGTACTTCACTTGACCCAATGATAGTCAGTGATAATGTCAAAGTCTTGAACTGTGATATACTGGACCTCGGGGTCTCCGACCACAAGGCAGTTTTCATGACAATTCAGACTGTTTTTACAAAGCAGAAACCAACAATAAGACAGGTCTGGAATTATAACAAAGCCAACTTTATTAAAATGAATAATTTTATATCCCTGACAGAGTGGCAAACAATTATTAATAGTAACAACAGCCTAGACACTTCACTTCACAACTGTCTGACACGTTTCTCGAAATAGCAAAAGAATGTGTACCGTGCTACGATATTACTGTCCGCCCATCCGATAAGCCATGGTTCGATTCTGCACTGCGTCGGGAAATTCGGAAGAGAGACCGCTTAAGGCAACGAGCCCTAAAAAGTAATAATTCCACTACTTTCGAAAAATATAAACATATCCGTAATAAAGAAAATAATATGAAGAAAACGGCAAGATCTACATACTTTTCTAAATTAGACACTTTTCTCTCAAAATCGCAACCCGAAAACTTTTTGGCATACCGTTAAACAAATATTATGTAATTTTGATAGTAAGTATCAAGTTCAGCACCTTGAAACTGTGACTGACGTTGGACATTTGGTAACTATTTCTAGTGATCAACAAATGGTTAACTTGCTTAATACAAATTTTCTGAAAAATAGCGAAATCCACGAAGAAGGACATGACTTGCCTATGTTCCGTTCCAAGAGCCCAAAAATTATTTCCGACATTAATGTTACGGAAGCGGATATCTATGAGATACTAAGCCTGCTAGAAATCAATAAAGCAGTCGACCATGACGGCATCAGTAATCGAATGCTGAAGGAGACACGGCAAACATTATGCAAGCCACTCCTATTATTATTCCAGCAGTGACTTACTTCTTGCACGTACCTATCAGACTGGAAGCTGGCGACAGTTATACCAATCTTCAAGAAAGGCAATACCCACGACCCTAACAACTATAGGCCCGTTTCTCTTCTTATTTGTCTGAGTAAAGTCATGGAAAAGGTTATTTTCAAGAAGTATTCGGTCACTTTCACAACAATAATCTGTTCTTTAAATACCAAGCTGGTTTCCAACCGAAACACAGTACTGTATTCCAGCTACTAGAAATCTACCACAACCTAGCCTATGACAACCGTCTCTTCTCACAAGAGGTTTTTTTGTGACATATCAAAAGCATTTGATAGGATCTGGCATAAGGGGCTTAGTTTTAAATTGAGGCAATATGGTATTACAGGATCCATCCTGGAATGGTTGAAAAGCTATCTGAAAAATCATCAACAACGAGTAATAATAAATTCTGTTTTTTTCTATCTCCCCGTTAAGTGTGGAGTACCACATGGATCAGTGCTGGGACCTTTACTCTTTTTGATCTACATCAATGACATTTCTGAATATATGTCCTCTGCAGGTTCGTGTAGGCTATTCGCAGATGACACGTGTATAACAAAGAACAATTCTGATCTCGATCAGCTCAGTACAGATATTAATCTTGAACTTAATGTTGTATTAGAATGGACTCAGCAGTGGCTCGAAAATTTTAACCCATCAAACATTAAGGTTCTGCTATTTACCAGGAAAGCAGTAGCCGTGAGTCCAGGTGTGAGATTTGGAGGGACACTTCTGGTTCTCACAGCTGAACATACACCACTCAGATTAACATTACAAGCTGACTTGAACTGGCATACGCATATTTCCAACATATGCAAGAAAGCCAACTCTTGGCTTTCCACGTTGAGAAGTCTTAAATTAACCCTGAGCAGAAAAACTCTAGAAATAATGTACAACTCTTTTATACTTCCAATATTAGAGTATGCAGACGTAGTATGGGCCGGAGACCCCGATTACTTACTTTCCAGACTAGATAAAATACACACGGAAGCCGGGAGAATAATAACTGGACTCACCAGGTCGGTATCGTATTCGAAAGTATGTTCCGAACTCGACTGGGAACCCCTAGAACAACGACGAAAATTGCATAAGATGGTGATCTTCTTCAAAATGTCCCATGGGGATGCACTACAATACCTCCGTGAACTATTACCCCAGGCATTTCAGGACTACTCACCATATAATACACGTGCTCGTCCGAATTTCAAAATTCCTCTCATGCACACTGAATTATTGAAAAATTCTTTCATCCCATCTTGTATCTCAGAGTGGAACTCGCTTCCCACTGAAATAAAGAATCTGTAATCTGTAAGTAAATTTACTAAGCATTTCAAAAGTGAGGTATGTAGGCCACCATCGTATTTTGGATATGTTCAAGAAAGATGAATATACTGCATTGCCGCCGACTACGTAATGCATGCAGTGATTTAAATTTTAACAAATTTCAAAATTATATTCATGACATACGAAACTGCTAATGTGGCAACGGAATGGAAGACGCATAACACTACTTTTTTGTCTGCCCAAGGTATTCCAATGAAAGATTAATACTACAACATGACCTGGCCAACATCACTATTAATTCTGTTACGGATATCCTTTACGGTATCCCTAACATGTCCCCATCTGCAAATGACCATCTATTTCGGGTAATACAAAAGTATATCAAAGCAACTAATCGATTCAATACTTTTGAGAATATTCCTTCAGGTAGTAGTTAGTTCTATGTTGCCAGGCCCCGGAAAATAATGTAGTGTTGGTCTACTGTGGTGAAACAGTGCCGCTTCATTGGAAATATTTGCTCTGGTAGCCATTGAGTGGTGTGCAAGTCGTCTAAAGTAAATGGAATGATTAACCCTTTGCCATATGTAGTGGTCTAAACCTGTCAGCGCTATTCACAAAATCTCCAATTTCTTCTTTTTTTCCTTCAAAATATAGCTTGTGTCTCCTCACTGGAGCGAGCTCGTCCAGCTCGTTCCACTGAGGAATCATGAGCTGTGTTTTGGCACAGAAGATGGAAAAGGGATAGTTATTCGAGAGGTTTATTTGCACTTTTCCTCCGCCTTTCTTGATGGGCCAAGGTGTTAACTACGATTGGAGGAACTTGACGACTGTCCCGTAGCGTGTTTATAGAATAGCTACACATGTTGAAACTGATCATATATATTAGTGTCACATATATACTATTGTCACGTGAGAACCATAGGGTTCTATCTTCCAGTGGAAGAGAGAGCATTGTGGTTGTCAGATGACGATATATCGTTAGGCGTAGCTTACCTACTTTATATGTGAAGATAAAACACTGCATGCACCTTGCAGTGATGGGGCTCTTTTGGAGCGTTGCGGATTGGTGAGTTGGCTGGAGACAGTTTGATATTTGTTTGATGAGTACATGGTACCAGTCCTCCCTCTTTTCTTCTTTCTCTTTTCTTGCTCTGAATATCTACCATCTTAACACCATTGCAATCTTGAATAGCGTATTGTTTATTAAGATGTGTATATATTGAAAAAAATGCTGCATTTACTTGTTAATCGTATACAAAGGAGAGGACGTGTTTTACGTGTTGAGCACTTGTTGTCCAATCCTTTTTGTTTATTTGGAGAAATAAAATATGTTTAAACTAAACTAACTTTTAGATTACAATTAATTCATCGCTTATATTGGATATTTTACTTGAATCATTTTGTAGGTATTGGTGTATTTTCTTCAATACGTAATAGGATAGAGAGTAATTTTTTTTACAACTCAAATAACGGATAGCGATCTTGTATTTGCAAATTCGTATTCGTACAAATATATGAAATATGATTTGTGTGAATATGAATTTACAGCTAGGGACTGTCTCTTATTGTAAGTTGATAAGCATTCGGAAAAACTCAAAGTACTGGCGCCATAGTGCCATGCTTTTTTAAAAAATCGGAGAGATATTCATGAGACAAACAAATGTAACTTGAGTGGATATTTACAATAACAACAAGAGAAGGGAGAAATGACAAATTACATCTTTCCTTATACAGAAATGAACAGCCTTTTTCAAGGCTGCAAAATATTGGAAAGAGATTTTTCTTTTTAAACAAATAAAAGTCTCAGAGAGAGAGACACAGGTCCATTACCCATTCTGTGAGTGATTGTTGATAATGACTAATGAGTGTTGTATCAATGAGAGATATCCTAAAAGTTTTGGAATAAAAAATGTTGCAATTACGCCAGAGTGCCTCCAGGATTGTCTATGGGGAAAAACAGTGGTGAAAAACGCAGATTTAACAGTGAAAACTCCCATAGACATTGGTTCGCAAGAGAAAAATCCAGGTCTGGGGTCTGGGGTACATAAAATATTTTCTTATATAATAAAAACTTACAAAATAGAAAAATAATTTGCAAACACAAAAAATATTTTCTTAGAAAATATTTTTGTGTTTGCAAATTTATTTTTACAAAAAACTTTTTCATAAAATTTATGAAAAAGTTTTTTGTAAAAATAATTTGCAAACACAAAATATATTTCCTCAGGACATATTTTTTTGTGTTTGCAAATTATTTTTCTATTTTTGAAAACAGAAAAAATATTTAAGCTAAACAAAAATTTATTTGCAAAACACAAAAACATTTAAGCTAAACAAATATTAATTTGCAACTACCAAAAATAAATTGATGTACAGTGGAAACTTATAAGCCAAAACATGTACTATAGGAGTTGGTCATAAGCATGACACAGGGGCATTATAGCACCAAGCATTTTTAACATTGAGTTTTTCATATAGACCCAAACTTATAGGGACAACCCTGAATGCACTGTGCCACCAGTGCATTCAGGTTTGTCCTTATACGTTTGGGGCTATATTTAAGGTTGTTGGTGATGCTGTTGCAGTAACTGGAGGTACAATATAAATGTGTTACACTAGTTATGGTGATCGGACATGAGATGACCCTGTTGAAAGTGCGGCTAAACCCCAATGAATAAATAAAGTATTCAAATACATAAATACATAAATAAATAAATAGCTACTGCACAAACAACTACAACAAATACTACACCAAGAACCACTATCTTCAGTTTCGGAAAGTCCCAAGTACTCACCAAAAGTGCGCAAAACAACCATTCTTCTCAGTCTTGAAAAGCCTCCAATTGTCCTCAAACTACTGTGGTAAGTTCACAAAGGCCCACGTCAGTTCACAATGTCTCACAGCAAACCACAAAAATCCTCATGTGTCTACAGAGGCCTACATTAGTCAACATCAGTCCACAAAAAAGCCCACTCTACTCCAGTTTAATCGATAGAGACCCACATAAGACAACATAAGACTATGGCCCACATTCGTCCAAAAGGGTCTCTATCAGTACCCACACTACTGGATTATGAGTTTCGTAGCTCCGAGCTTCAGCATGTATTACCACGACAATGACGTCGCAGCCGGATCGCTCATGAGAGCTGCCATGCTAACCAACATGATATTCTTCATGCACGGCGACATCACATCATATGAGAGCCTGATAAAATGTTAAACCACACGCTATGCCCTTAAAAAAGGCATTAAAACCTCACGCTATACTGGTGAAAAGCATTTAAAGCACATGATATACTAGTAGTGGTTGGTGTTATACGAGTTGGTGCTGTAGTTGTTGGTTTAATAACTGTAGTGGAAAGTGTGTATTGATTAG
The DNA here is from genome assembly GCA_031216915.1 of Pictodentalium vernedei. Lineage (NCBI taxonomy): Eukaryota > Metazoa > Mollusca > Scaphopoda > Dentaliida > Dentaliidae > Pictodentalium > Pictodentalium vernedei. Next base: position 53,300,424 of record CM062288.1, on the reverse strand, counting down.
ATATAGCTATTATAAGTTATCTCCCCCTACATGTATATTGTATATGGAGATTTAATACCTGGATGTCAGTTTTTTAAAAATCGAGACGCGGACGAGGTGTTTAAATGAGACAGGCGAGGTGTTTAAATGAGACATCCTGGTATTAAATCTCCATATTCCATATATGTTGGCGGAGATAACGTTTTTGTCTTGTTTGAAACGCAAAACAAACAGAGTGAAAATAAATTTGTGGACACATTTCTCAGCTCCGCAATCACTTGGACCAAATTCGTGATAATTATTTTGTTTATATATTCGCAGAAGACAACAGAGTTACATCCCTTGGGTCGTTAAGGAAACGAGTAAACAGTATTTTGTTGACATATCGTCCCCTGAGTTCCAATGTGTTTTATGTGCCTTCTGGCACATAGAACACATTGGTACTCGGGGGACGAATTATTTGATCTCATTTTATTTTTATGATTGAATTGTCGGACATATGATGATATTTGTGACTATTTTCGGGTTTTTTGGTTCGATTTTATTTCAAGGCGAGCAAAAACGGAAAGCTTTTATTTAAACCATATACCCCCGATGTTTCGCGTGCGCTTACACCTTGGATGTTGCACGTTCTCATATACCTTGGATGTTGGGTGCACCCTTTGTCATGGCTATTTGCCCAAGGCATTCTGACCAATCAAAAGACAGAATTTATCGGGATATAGGGACAAAGATATTTGTGAGTAATTGCTGGTGCACATGATAATGTAGTAGGTGGTGATATTGTCGAGGTTGAGGTTGCAATGGCTTTTGTAATAGTGGTTGGTGTTTAGAAGTTGATATTCTAGTGGTTGATGTAGTAAGTGTGGGTGCAGTAGTTGTAATTGTTGATATAGTAGTAGTATCTGGTGTTTTTGCACTTTGGTCGTTGGTGTAGTGAAGATTGTAGTAGTTGTTGGTGTTGCAGTGGTTTGGTTTTGTAATAGTTGGTGACATACCTACTGACTCAACAATGTTGGTTGGTGATGTAGTAGTGTTGGTGTTGTAGTTGTGGGTTTGATTGCTGTAGTTGTGGTTGTGGATGTCGTAGATATAGTGGTTGTTGTTGTAGTTGAGGTTGATGGTATTGTGATTGTCGGGGTGATGTTGTAGTTGTTAGTGTTGTGGTAGGTGACAATATAGATATTGGTAGAGTAGTCATGGTTGGTGCAGCAATGGTTCGTATTGTAGTTGTAGTTTTTGTTACCTGGTGGCTGTGGAGGTCGGTGTGAAAATAGTAGATGTAGTAGTTGTAGTGGTTGATACTGTAGTGTTGGGGAAATAATGGTTGGTGTTATTGATGTCGTGATTGAACTTTCAGTGGTTCCTTTTATTGTAGTAGTAGTAGTAGTAAGTAGTAGTAGTAGTAGAAGTAGTAGTTGGAGTAGTAGCTGTTGGTACAGCGGTGGTTTGTATTGTCGTTGTGGTGGTTAGTATTACAGTTGTTCCCAAGCAGTTATAGTGGTTGTTTTAGTAGTTTCTGCAACACCAACTAACTAGTACATGAACCATTATAACTCTATAGCAAGAACTGCAGCAACTACATCCGTCACTATAACTACTTCATTCACAAACAACTAAATCCACTAGGACTCCAACCAATACAAAAATATCTAAAACTACGACACCAAAACCAACTACACCAACTTATACTACACCAGCCTCTACCACATCAACCACTACTACTATTTCATCAAAAACAACAACCATTATACCAACTTTTACAACATCATCAACCACTACTGCACAACCACTATGACTACAAGGCCAACCACTACTATTAAAACTACTTCACGGACCACCACTATACCCACCTCTACAACACCTACTGCACCAACCAATACAATACCAGCCTCGTCAACAGAAATAAATTTTACAACTACTACAATAACCACTACAATACAACAACTGGTACACGAACCACTATAGCTACTACACTGACCATTACACCATCCACTAAAACTGTAACAGCCACAACAACACCAACAAATTCAGTCACTAACTGCACCATTAAACCCGCTACAATGCATACCACTACACCTATTACACCAACAAAAGAACCTTGACATCACCCACGATAGCTACAACTACAACAACACAACAACTACAACTATTACCGTTTCAGCAGTTACCAATACAACTAATACAGCAGCCCAACGAACAATAACACCAATGACCACAACTACACAACACCAAACCAACCACTATGACACGAAATACCACAACTTTCAATATGAATACACAGTGTGTAATATCATACAAGACCACTTCAACTGCTACACCAACAACCACAGGAACATTATTTCGAGGCGAGCAAAAGCGTAACCACTACAACTACTACACGTGTCATTACACGAACCACCACAAACACTACACCAACAAAGGTAATTACAACACTGACCACTACAACACCAACGACTACAACTTCGACACCAAAAGATACAACACTAACAACTACAACTACGACGCCAACAACCACAGCAGCAATCACCATCACTACTACTCCAACTGCTAAACCAACGACTTGGCAAACCACTATAAGTACTACACCATCCACAGTCACATGCACTTTCCTGTAGTCCTAAGTGATCTTCAAAAGTCCTAAAACCGACTTGTTGTTTTTCCCCTTTTGTTATCGGTGAGAAACAATGACACCCAAGTTCCCACAAAATTGGAAAACAAACCCATGCCCATTCTTTCCTCTGTGAGAACCTGGAGAGAACAAAGAAATCCTCGAGGGGATGAAAACACGCAAATACTATTGTCTAGGTTCTCACAAAGTCACAAAGACAGCCCCCCCCCCCCCCCCCCGCATCACACACACACACATCTACCCACAACATTTGCTCTGGAACAACCAATACTACGCGGGAATGTTACACAAAGGCCTAATTTTTCAAATAAAATCTTGCAATGGTTTTGAAGTGACTGTCACTTTGTGTTACACCTGCTCACACGGACAGAGCTCTGAGCTATTCTCATTTTTATTCAGTCAAAATTAGTCAAAATGGATATTCACCAAAAGTTTATCATTTATTTCTGCAAACATGATGTACGAAGGAAGGCGAATAACCGCGCCCGCCTCCAAACACTTCTTATAAAATACATTTTGCCATCGCTGAATACCACCAGTATATGAAGTGCCTAAAACACCGAATATGGGTAGACCCCCCTATATTTTACGCGTATAATACCAAAGGGATGGTTGTGGAATACCTAACTATCGATAAACAGGAGTTACATCCCCTGCATATCCACCACGTGAGAAACTTGGTATCCAAGCGAGCGTGTCGTTTGTATCAACAACGGTGGTTTCCGGCGAAGCCTGTGACTTTGAAAACGTGACTGAATGGCTCATATGTAGGGAGCGGGTTGGATGACTTGGTGAAAACTACACTGAGTCAGAAAAGAACGTATAATAAACATTGAGGAGCATTTGTTTTTAGTATCATCGACTTTAATCCCAAACAAATTCATATTTCGAATCTAGCTGTATGAATTTGCATAATTTCATGTTCTTCCTGTTGCCAGCATCACGCCATGACGTCGCAATCCAGATATGGGGTGAAAATGAAAAGTTCACACATGAAGTCAATAGCGTGTATGTCCACCGTTTACCTCTTGGATGGCAAGACGTCGAAGGTGCATGGACCTGATAAGTCTCTGGATGTCACCCTGTGGTATTGCGTTCTACTCGTGCCTTAGAACAATACGTAAATCGCCTAACGTCTGAAGATCATGAAGTCATACCCGACGGTCCAATTGATCATAAAGATGCTCGATTGCCGCAAATCTGGCGAAAGTGGGGGCCAGGGAAGAAGTTCGATGCTTTGTGCCTCGCGAAAGTCACGACATATACGCGCCACGTGACATCGGACATTCTCTTGCTGGAATAAATGCAAACCGACGTTAGCGTTAAGAATTTCGTCCCTATATCGCTGTCCATTCAGATTACCATCGATGAAGATCAGCTGCGTTCGATGGTACAAGGAAATTCCTGTCCAAACCATTACACTTTCCCGCCAAAACGGTCGCATTCCCGCAAGCTAGCATCAGAAAACCGTTCTCCTCGTCTGCCATTCACTCTTGCCCTACCATCAGCGTGCCGTAAACAAAATCGTGATTCATCACTAAAAATAACTGTGCTCCAACGCGAAGCTGAATCCAGCGAACACGCTGATGTACCCTTTCCATTCGGACGGTACGATGACGTTGCGCAAGGATTGCTCCGAGGTGTGGACGCCTACGTCGGATACCGTGTTCAGCGAGTCTATTGCGGACAGTTTGTGCACTAATTCTATTGTTAGTTCTTCCAGGAGTGGTTGCTGCTGTCCTCGTCGCCGGAATGAAGCGACTTCGCAAGTGTGACGTCCTGATGTGTTGGTCTTGTGCAGGGGTCGTAATCCAGTGGTTCTATACCTTCCAATGAGACGGTAAATAGTGGCCACAGTGACGCCGAACTCCGCAGTGATCTCATCTGGAGGTATCCCAACCTCATGCATACCAACGGCACGCCACCTCTGATTTTCGGTTAACCTTGGCATTTTTGAAAATGTCGGAAGACAAAAACTACCGTGTTTTCTCAATAACCCAGGCTCTCTATCACAACATAACACATAGCCCAAGAACATTAGGTTTCACTAGGGAAAAAAACCGGAGAAAGCTGATTTTTTTCAGGGAATGTCGAGTACATGTCACTGAACGATTAGACAAAAGTCCCCTAAAATCGCAGTTGAGCTTTTTTTCTACAGCCTTTTTTCGAAAACGCGTTTGAAAAAAATCAAAAAAAATCGCACGAACTTTGTAACCTCGAATTGATCCAACTGTATTTTTTGTTTACGCGTATTTCGAGCTACATAATGTCTAATATACATTTACCTAGAGGAAAATGTGCATTCTGTGACAATTTCTGCGAAAAATTATTGAAAATTCACAAAAAAGTATCGGATTTACGCAAAAAATGACGATTTTCCTAACGGATTTGCCCAAAGGGTCGTAGTACAGAACGGGATGTTAGGTGGACAGACGATAAAAAATCCACCACCATTTGAAGACTTTTATCATTGCTTACAAAATAGACATTATGGAAGACCCCCTCTGCTTCTGGCCGAGTTCCCCTTTTGGCATAAAATTCGTCAGCATGAGAACTCAACTATTTTCGGGCTTGGGACCGAACAGACACGTCTGTGTCTGGCAGCATTAGATCAATAAATAATATTTACAGAATGTACAAAAATCAATAAATAATATTTACAGAATGTACAAATCAATCAGCATGGATTAAGCTACATTGACTATTATCTACGCTATATACAGAAATGACATGACCTATATACATATTATTCATCGAACTCAGAAATTTCCGACAGGACAGTGTTTCTGTGGTTGTTACAAGAATCCGAACTGCTATTACACAAACCTGAGCAAGAGAGTCCTGCCTTCTTACACCCACACATTTTTGTATAAGCACTCTTGCAACCACAACTGATCAGATTCAGAAAGGTTATCGGGGGCACATGGCTTTGTGGCTGCAGTCGGTACAAGAAGTCCATTGTCTAGCGACCACCCCAATCCGTCGGAGGAAGCGAAGTGCCCAGCCATTGTTGGACCTGGAGATAACATCTGTAGACATGTTGTTGTGCAGCATCGCTGCTTGGTGGGAGTGAGGCTAGGTCGATGGGTTTATTCAGTTTAGATTTTGCTACATAACGCTTGTAAGTGACATATCTATATTGGTCGAGAGAGGAAACAGTTTTACGCCCGTATAAGATCAGGAGAAGTTGTTCCCCGGCAGCGGCTACTGCACTTGGTGTACTGTCATCCTCCAAAATTGTGTTGACATACTGTTGTGAGTCGCTAGTAACATCGGAGACAATTGTACTGAATACTTTCTTCTTACCAACTCGAAAGAGTGCAGAAGTAGTGTCACAACCACTTATAGAATGTGCTACAAGGAGGTTGCTTCTATGGTCACCCATTTTGGTTGCTATTTCACTAACTGAAACTAGTAAGTTTGGGGTAATGGAATACATCATGTGAATATTACATCCCGGTTGAACTCGAGAGGTAAGAATGACTGACAAGTCTGTGTCTGTTTCCACAACGACAACACTGTTGTCATCTTGAGCGATGTCAAGTGCAGTTTCGGCTATCAGTACATCAGCATCAGCCTCGGCCTGCTTGGACTGAATATTGATAGCAGATAGCTCCTGCATTAGAAAATCGATCAGTTGGGTTTTGTTCTTGGCATTTGCAAGGAAATCGGATTGGGGTGTGGTGGCTGGTAACTCGGGTGAGATATTGATATCAATGGAATACCTGTCTTTAGATCTACGGGCTTGTTCCATGCCCTTTGTCGACATTGTACAAGCATAACCATCAAAAACAACCACGACGTTCGCCCCAAAATGTCTCACTAGATAATTGGAATATGATGTACATATGTCCTTATATGACGACTGTTTAGGCCATACAACTGCCCTCAATAAAAATCCACCATCTACAACAAACAGAATGTTCTGGGATTTTAGTTTGCTCGGAACCGTATGTTTTGAGGATCTTACCGAGCGTGTTTTTCTGTGTCTTCCTCATTCCAGCAGAATCAAACAATACTGGTGGTTTCGGGGCGAGTTCATATTTGAGATACTCTTCCATCTCTGCTTGTGACTGAATAACACATGTGATGCGGTTGAATAGAATTGTGGGGTCAATCACTACCTTACTTCCACGGACTTTGATGCTATTTGCCATCGATGCGAAAGACTTCACAGTGTCAACACGTCGTAGTTTGATGCTGTTGAACGTTTTGCTTACAACATTCGATACGCAACATTCACCAATTTTGCGAACTTGGTCACAGTTCACAGTTTCGTCGGCCACAAGCCCGGTCGCTATAGAGACTAATCGTAGTGGATCTCTATTCTGAAAGGGGGAATGCACTCTGAGCCAGTTCAATAATTTGGTGATATCATTGGCATCAGTCAATTGTGAACTTTGACGGAGATCCCGATGTTGTTCGCCATGACCAGTGTGAACATGAACAAAATTTTCGAGAGCATTACATATCGGAAGGCAAAGAGGTAGTCCATGTACCCATTCGCAACAGTGCTATCGGTTATTCCCCTGCCATGTGTGAGACCACCAGGGAGCTTGAACATTCTCATTAAACACTGCTCTATGGTCTGAACAGAATGTATCCCGTCCCAGAATTTATCTGAGCGCCTTATGGTAAAGTAACCTTTCTCAGTGAACAACTTCAAATCATCCTGTTGCATTATTTATGTTAGCTCATTCATCTGCTGCAAATAGAGATGAGAACTTTTTGCGTATGCAAAATGACCACCTGCGTGAAATACTGGAATCATAATGCGAACACAATATGTGTGGAGTTCCCAGTCGCCTGTGCGCTCTGCTCGCAAGAACAACTGGAGAAGACCTATTTGCTCGTAGTATTGTACCCAAAGCTTTCCTGTGCGTCCTACGGACGCATTCTGGAGCAGTTCGTGTAATTTTGACAGTAGATGGTTGACACTTTCTTGATTGACAGCGTCAGCTGTTGTACAGTCACCTCTGGCAAGTCCACAGAATATTTCATTGACTTCTGTGCAGTCTATGTTATCTGGTGTTCGGCTTTCTTCAAACACAAGTTTTGTAATGGCAATTTGTGTTAGCAAATGGGCACGAACTGCTCTTGAATATGCATGACCACTGATCAAATGATGGATTGACCCACCAGCATAAACAGTCCCCCAAAGTTCATCCAAGCCGCTACCAGTCATGATCGAACCAATTGCCCCTAAATATGACATAATCATATGGAAGCCGCCGAGTCTAACGAAAACTTTTGTCAACTTATCTGACGAAGACACAATCTCCACTGCTTTGATATAAAGTGGTTGGTCAAACGTCACTGGACAAACGTTCAGTCCCTGTTTCTCACATTCAGTTTGCATCTTGAGTGTAGGCGAACACCACATTATGTGATTTAATCGAACATGGAAAATGAAACAATGATGCTATAATACGGTATTTGAATGAGAAAAGTCGATGCCGTTTGAATTTGAGTTTAGGGGGTATGGTTAATATTTCACACGTTTCACCAGTTCATTATGGAATAAATGACTATTGTTATATATCATTATAAAGCCACTGCTTTTCTGCAATTTTTGATATATAATTTAACTCCCAAAGTAGTCGTAGATTTGATTTAATGGACGTTGTGTACCGTTGTGTGTATGAAAACAATAATTTTTTTTTCGTAATTTTGTACATTTTCGTGAATATTTCACCATTGAGTGTGAGGATTGGTACAAAGTTGGCATTTTCTGTTGGGGATATGTATTCTCAAAATAATTCAGTACGATATTTATGATTCTCACCCTACTAAGGCGAATAAGAATGAAAAATATGGAGCTGGGTCGAATTTTTTTAACAATTTTTGTTTTCATCAAAAAAACGGTATAACTAAAAAAGCTCAACTCGGATTCGCGGGGACTTTTCACACTTTATCCGCAATGTGTGTCCCGGAAACATAAAAAAATCAGCTTTCTCCGATTTTTTTCCTTACTTTCTCATTTTTATGTCTAATGTGCCTGGACTAACAAAGAAAATCGGCGGTCACTCATTCAGTTTGACATTCTCGGGTAGCACGTGATATTTTGAAATCCGTGGCAAAATTGTATACGGTTGGGTGGACAACAACATGTCATTAAAATCTTGCACGACATGCAATATTAGAACTATTATATTTCATTCTTTATGTTATTGTTCACATTAGTTTCTATTATACTTTGTTTTTTGACAAGTATATATTTGATTTATGTGAGTTACAATGTATGTCTTTAATGTCTGTTGGAGGTTATTAAAGGAACTGCATAATTGCATAACTCAGTTTTTCTTCTTTCATTTTTTTTCATAGTGACATGATTTGTGGTGTTATCTACACAATAAAGGAATCTTGGTCCGTGAGGGAGGTTGGTACTTCTGCAGCATTTCATACTTCGGTCCGCTTTTTTGGATTCCTCAATTGGGCGATATGTGAGCCTATGAAAGAGATGGGGGGGGGGGGGGGGGGGAGGGGGGAGGGGGGGTGCTAACTAAGTACCACATTTTTGGTTTCTTGGAGCACCATAGTATAGTTACTTGAGTTGGGTTCTCTGGAGAACTACAATAAAGTACCAAACTTTTGGTTTTCTAGAGAACAAAACGAAGAACCAGACAGTTTTGGTTTCGCAATGTACCATTACAGTTTGGTTGCTTAGAGTATCAACAATGTTTTGGTTTTCTGGAGTACCTGGAGTACCACATTTGATATCACAGAGTACCTAGAGTTTTTAGAGTGTATATAAATATTGTCTCGTTATAACGAGATACTTTCTCGTTATAACGAGATACTTTCTCGTTATAACGAGATGCTAAGTCGTTATTACAAGATGTTTATTTCGTTAAAAGGAGGCTTTTTCTTGTTATATTGTTATTCATTCTAACAAGATGCTAGGTCGTTATAACGAGATGTGTTCTCTTTTTATACCGATATGTTATCTCATTATGACGGGATGCTAAATCGTTATAACGAGAGGCTAAGTCGTTATTACAAGATGTTTATTTCGTTAAAAGGAGGCTTTTTCTTGTTATATTGTTATTATTATAATCGTTATAACGAGATGCTAAGTCGTTATTACAAGATGTTTATTTCGTTAAAAGGAGGATTTTTCTTGTTATATTGTTATTCATTCTAACAAGATGCTAGGTCGTTATAACGAGATGTTTTCTCTTTTTATACCGATATGTTATCTCATTATGACGGGATGCTAAATCATTATAACGAGAGGCTAAGTCGTTATAAGGAGTTGTTTTCTTGTTATAAGAAAGTATCTCGTTAAAATGACATAAACAAATCTATGCGTCCTAGAACAGCCACCGTACATTTCTGTACCTTCAGCAATAGAAAGATGCACTCCGGTGAATTAGAGTCAGAAACCATACGACATTTTATGGCTGCAGCTGTGGATCAGTTGGCCACTGCTTTGAGGAATGACGGTGGAAGTGTGTTGTGAGGGCTAACCCTAACAAATGTTTATTTAACCAACCCCCAAAAGGGATAAATCGGCTGGCTGCTACTTCCAGGATAGGGTGGGGGGGGGGGGGGGGGGTGATAACTTGCGTCGGTACAAATACTAGATGGTGGCCTTATGGTCCTTTTATGGAGGACTCTTGTGAGATTCTGATCCAGCTAAAAAAACTTCCCAACAATTAGCGACGGTGTGCGCACGTAACAACTCGTAGCACCATTACGAAGACGTCAAAGGATAGTAGGCTACCAGTACTACCAGTCACATACCGTCAGGTGATGAATTCCACCAAGTGAGTTCCACCACGGGTAGGACTCCAGCCCAGGTCCCCCAATAAGGACTGGCGGCCTGTACATAACTATCAATCAATTAATGGTGCTACGAGTTGTTACGGCGGGCGCACATAACAACTCGTAGCACCATTACGAAGACGTCAAAGGATAGTAGGTTACCAGTACTACCAGTCACGTATCGTCAGGTGATGAATTCCACCAAATGAGTTCCACCACAGGTAGGACTCCAGCTCAGGTCCCCCAATAAGGACTGATCGGCCTGTACATAACTATCAATCAATCCTTTTCCAATTTTTTCCCAATTAGGAAATAGCGGATAAATGTTACAAACAGCTTACCAACACTTTCCGACCCACCCAGAAGGGAGATGTTGTATACCAGGTTCGTAATGACCCTCATTCATTGAGCCATTCCTCTACAGTCGTGTTCCTTGATTGTTGTAGGAAACATAAAATAAATTAACATGTCCCTTGTCGAGCGCATGTAATGGTTGGTGACCGTGAGGTGCCAAGTGTGAAAAATCGTTGCATATTAAGCTGTTCACTCGGATTAGTATACCGTGCGCACGGATTACAAAAAAAAAACAAACTTGAGCATGTCACCTCTTGGGCTCCATACTTTATAATGTTCGGATTTTTAGTACAATAATTTTCCTCGCCGGTGACTCATCCAAGTTCATCGTAAAATCTCACGATAGCACACGTTGAAACAAGAAGCCTTATAAATATTAATAATTGAGTAAACCCGATGCGCTGTGATGCTCGGAAAAAAGTTTGCCAAGCACCAAGTGTATCCAACTACCTGCTTTACGTTTTAGTTGTGTAATGAAAAGTGTATATATTTTTATTTAATTATATCTTTAATGATTTAAGTACAGAAATTAAGATTTTATTTGTGTTTGACATTATTTTTTAACTTATGAATACGATAACCATTGGAAATGGATATTATTGGTAAAAGAGGAAATTTCTCAACATGCCAAAAAGTTGCGATGTGAACTGGTATGGTTTCAATATCGAGGATGAGACACATTACTGTTAATTACAGCTTGACAACGCCTTCTCATGCTCCCAATCAGGTTCCTGGTGGTCCTTTCGGGGATGTTGTTCCATTCTTGGACCACATGGCACCAAGATCCTGGAAACTTCTTGGCTGGTCTGGATGGACTGAAATTTCAAGCTGCAACTCATTCCAGACATGTTCGATTGGATTGAGGTCAGGGGATCTTGCTGCCCAGTCCATACGCTAAATCCCGTCCCTCTGTCGGTACTCTCCGACAGCATGGGCAACATGAGGACGAGCTTTATAGTTCATCAGAATGAATCTATCACCCAATGCACCTGCATACAATCTGACGTGGACAACCAGGATCTCATCGATATACCGTTGTGCAGTCAATGTACCACGTTCAAGGACACAGAGCGCTGTACGTCCATCCCAGCTGATGCCGCCCCAGATCATGTTTGACCCTCTACCATAGCGGTCATGCCCAGCAATTTTGGCTGCATGGATCGCTTTCTTGGTCTTCTCCATACCCAAGAACGCCTAACGGTGTTGTCTAGGCAGTACTTGACTCATCTTTAAATAAGACAGGTCGCCAATCTTCTCTGGTCCACCCAACGTGGTCCATGGCCCATTCATATCGTGCATGGCTGTGGGTCTGGGATAGCGGAATGCAAATACATAGTCTTCCCGATCGGAGACCACCTTCGTGCAACCTTTCCCGGATAGTCTGCGTCGAAACATTTACCCCGGATGCATTCCGAAGGTCACTGAAGCTGAGTTGCTGTGGCAAAGCGGTTCCTATGGGCATGAATGATCAAAAATCGGTCTTCAGCTGCAGATGATGCCCTGTCTCTGCCACCACCATGCCGTCTTACTGGTGTGCCATACTGCTGAAATCTTGCCCAGGCTCTGGTGATCACCGTATGGCGCACACCAAGGGCTTCACCATCCTGACGATGGGTAGCCCCTTGCCCCACCATCCCTATAGCCTGCCACATTTCTGCTTCAGACAAATGTCTTCTTACATTCGCATTTGCCATATTCAATCATTACGTCACAAGGGTTTGTGTTGAAATGAAGATTGAATACCCCACAGATGCCATGTACATGTAGACAGTACACGATAACATCATGAAAATCAAGGGGTACATGCTTTCCATGACTGTCACGAAAAGTCTGCCTGCCAAGAGAGCTAATGTAAACACTTGGGACCATCTCAATACATTCCTCAATCATATCCACCAAAAATATCGCAAATATGACACAAACAAATTTCACAATGATGTGTCAATTATTTGGTGCTTAGCAAACTTTGAGTAGTATATACAAATACTTCCTTCATCAGTTTTTAAACAAACTTCAAGAGATTTTGTTTTCGCAATATTTCATTTCCGGGACTGAATTGAAATGAATTGAATTTATTTAACATCTTTATTATAAGTATACAATAATTTCATAGCAATCATATTTCAACATTCCCATATGAATATTGTTGGGGTACAACGTTGCAAGGTTGGCTGTCTTCCCATTTACTCCAAGAATAAATATAAGCAAATAAGTAATAAATAGAGGATATGGAATGAGTGTTTTTCTCATATAATATTTATGAAACGAGCCCAAACGGAAAATTCGGACGAGTTTCATAAATATTATATGAGAGAAACACTCATTTCATATTCTATTTATCATATGACACACACACGCACAAATTAGCCACTTAATAGGACTTTTTAACCCATCACCTAACTGGAGTTGCAGACGGCACTTGGAAAAAAATCCTCGTATAACTAAAAATTTTCATTTATTGCTTCCAAAACATAAGTTATGACCCCTCATTGGAACGTGCTCGTTGATCTCGTTCCAATGAGGGATCATAACCTATGTTTTGGAAGTAAAAAGTGAAAATATAAAAATAATTGAATGGCGTTTTTATTGTAGGTAAAATATTAATACAATATAACCCACCCTAAATAGGACATATAACGTAAATTCTCCCTACTGAAATTATGCAAATGTGACCCAGTTGTATTTTGTTTAGCCAATCAAATTGTCCAGTTTTGAAATTGACCAATGAAATCGACGGAAGGCTTTATTTATCACTGATTAACATGAAAGCAAAATATCAAATGTTTTAAAGTGAACAAAACGGACGAGTCATATGATAAAGCGGGATAAGACACTGGAACAGGGTAAAACACAAACAGAGGAAAAGGAAAGGAAATGAAAGGTAACATATGCACGTAGTCAAAGGATCGCGTCAAGATCAGAAATGACACTAGAAGCAGTTCAATGTAAATTTAATGTACATTCGTAGGCTGAATAGGGGAGACCATTACTACCATAGACATGATCAAAATTTGTGTCACCATTGCTTCCCATGGGAAGGTTGTTTGAGGTATATACCTACTCAAACACCGGCACGAGGTGACCCTGGTTGTCGAAAGTGTCGTTAACCCCCAATAAATAAATAAATAAATACATAAATAAACACTGTCTTTAAGATGGGGTTATGTGTAGAAATCTCATACATGCTTCCATTTCATCACCAATGGAGAATAATTGACATTCATATTAAATTCAGCATGACTGATGTGGACAAAGGAAGGTCAACCCAACATGACCTTGGACCTTGTTTGAGCCGATTGAATGTGACAAATGTGTACATATGGGTCTTTTGTATAATCTATAAATAGTTTTCAGGGCCGATAAAATTATAGTCACATTGGCTACAACAGGCAACCTTGCGTTTGTCACAGATTTGAAAAAAAACCTCTTCTTATAAATTATTTGAGATGAAAAGTATGGTGGGTTCAATTCAGTAGATTTAATTCATTCAAATAGCATCATGGCGTGACTGGCGCTACAGTATCCAATTCAGGAGATAGCGTTCATTCATTCAAATAGCATCATGGCGTGACTGACGCCACAGTATTCAATTCAGTAGATAGCGTTCATTCATTCAAATAGCATCAGGGCGTGACTGACGCTACAGTATTCAATTCAGTAGATAGTTTTGGGCAAGGTACTTAACCCCGATTGTCCACATGGAGGCACGATGACGCCGTGTACTAAGGCGTACTGCACGTCGATGGTGCGCATGCCTTCAACCAGTCAAAACCTACCCGTGCTGCAGTGTAGAGTTAGATGTTGGGGAGCTGGCAGCTGCCCGTCGTTGCTCGGTGGTTCTCTCTGGGTATTCCGTCTTCCCCCACCCGTAACACTGCCACGGTCATGATTAGCCATTGTGCATAAGTCTGTGACCTTAAACACCAATAAATAAATAAATAATGAATAGCAGATACCGTTCATTCATTCAAATAACGTCATGGCGTGACTGGCGCTACAGTATTAAATTCAGTAGATAACGTTCATTCATTCGAATAGCATCATAGCGTGGTTGACGCGACAGTATTTAATTCAGTAGACAGCGTTCATTCATCCAAATAGCATCAGGGCGTGACTGACGCTACAGTATTCAATTCAGTAGATAGTTTTGGGCAAGGCACTTAACCCCGATTGTCCACATGGAGGCACGATGACGCCGTTTAATGTGGCGTACTGCACGTCGATGATGCGCATGCCTTCAACCAGTCAAAACCTACCCGTGCTGCAGTGCAGAGTTAAATGTTGGGGAGCTGGCAGCTGCTCGTCGTTGCTCGGTGGTTCTCTCTGGGTATTCCGTCTTCCCCCACCCGTAAAACTGCCACGGTCATGATTAGCCATTGTGCATAAGTCTGTGACCTTAAACATCAATAAATAAATAAATAATGAATAGCAGATACCGTTCATTCATTCAAATAGCATCATGGCGTGACTGGCGCTGCAGTATTAAATTCAGTAGATAACGTTCATTCATTCGAATAGCATCATAGCGTGGTTGACGCAACAGTATTTAATTCAGTAGACAGCGTTCATTCATCCAAATACCATCATGACGTGACTGGCGTTACAGTATTCAATTCAGAAGATAGCTTTCATTCATTCAAATAGCATCATGGCGTGACTGACGCTACAGTATTCAATCCAGTAGAGAGCGTTCATTCATTTAAATACCATCATGACGTGACTGAGGCTACAGTATTCAATTCGGTAGAAAGCGTTCATTCATTCAACTAGCATCAGGGCGTGACTGACGCTACAGGATTCAATTCGGTAGATAGCGTTCATTCATTCAAACAGCATCATGGCGTAACTGACACTACAGTATTCAATTCGGTTGATAGCGTTCATTCATTCAAATAGCATCATGGCGTGACTGACGCTACAGTATTCAATTCGGTAGAAAGCGTTCATTCATTCAATCAAATAGCATCATGGCATGACTGATGCTACAGTATTCAATTCGGTAGATAGCGTTCATTCATTCAAACAGCATCATGGCGTGACTGACGCTACAGTATTCAATTCGGTAGATAGCGTTCATTTATTCAATCAAATAGTATCATGGCGTGACTGACGATACAGTATTCAATTCGGTAGATAGCGTTCATTCGTTCAATCAAATAGCATCATGGCGTGACTGATGCTACGGTATTCAATTTGGTAGATAGCGTTTATTCATTCTAATCGCATCATGGCGTGACTGACGCTACAGGATTCAAATCGGTAGATAGCGTTCATTCATCCCAATACCACCATGACGTGACTGGCGCTACAGTATTCAATTCAGAAGATAGCGTTCATTCATTCAAATAGCATCATGGCATGACTGACGCTATCGTATTCAATCCAGTAGATAGCGTCCATTCATTCAAATACCATCATGACGTGACTGACGCGACGGTATTCAATTCAGTAGATAGCGTTCATGCATTCAAATCGCATCATGGCGTGACTGACGCTACAGTATTCAATTCGGTAGATAGCGTTCATTCATTCAAATAACATCATGGAGTGACTGACGCTACAGTATTCAATTCGGTAGATAGCGTTCATTCATTCAAATAGCATCATGGCATGACTGACGCTACCGTATTCAATCCAGTAGATAGCGTCCATTCGTTCAAATACCATCATGACGCGACGGTATTCAATTCAGTAGGTAGCGTCCATGCATTCAAATCGCATCATGGCGTGACTGACGCTACAGTATTCAGTTCGGTAGATAGCGTTCATTCATCAAAATAGCATCAGGGCGTGACTGACGCTATAGTATTGAATTCGGTAGATAGCGTTCATTCATTCAAATAGCACCATGGCGTGACTGACGCTACAGTATTCAATTCGGTAGATAGCGTTCATTCATTCAAATCGCATCATGGCGTGACTGACGCTACAGTATTCAATTCGGTAGATAGCGTTCATTCATTCAAATCGCATCATGGCGTGACTGACGCTACATTATTCAATTCGGTAGATAGCGTTCATTCATTCAAATCGCATCATGGCGTGACTGACGCTACAGTATTCAATTCGGTAGATAGCGTTCATTCATTCAAATCGTATCATGGCGTAACTGACGCTACATTATTCAATTCGGTAGATAGCGTTCATTCATTCAAATCGCATCATGGCGTGACTTACGCTACAGTATTCACTTCAGTAGATAGCGTTCATTCATTCAAATCGCATCATGGCGTGACTGACGCTACAGTATTCAATTCGGTAGATAGCGTTCATTCATTCAAATCGCATCATGGCGTGACTGACGCTACATTATTCAATTCGGTAGATAGCGTTCATTCATTCAAATAGCATCATGGCGTGACTGACGCTACAGTATTCAATTCGGTAGATAGCGTTCATTCATTCAAATCGTATCATGGCGTGACTTACGCTACATTATTCAATTCGGTAGATAGCGTTCATTCATTCAAATCGCATCATGGCGTAACTGACGCTACATTATCCAATTCGGTAGATAGCGTTCATTCATTCAAATCGCATCATGGCGTGACTGACGCCACAGTATTCACTTCAGTAGATAGCGTTCATTCATTCAAATCGCATCATGGCGTGACTGACGCCGCAGTATTCACTTCAGTAGATAGCGTTCATTCATTCAAATCACATCATGGCGTGACTGACGCTACAGTATTCAGTTCGGTAGATAGCGTTCATTCATCAAAATAGCATCAGGGCGTGACTGACGCTACATTATTCAATTCGGTAGATAGCGTTCATTCATTCAAATCGCATCATGGGATGACTGACGCTACAGTATTCAATTCGGTAGATAGCGTTCATTCATTCAAATCACATCATGGCGTGACTGACGCTACAGTATTCAGTTCGGTAGATAGCGTTCATTCATCAAAATAGCATCAGGGCGTGACTGACGCTACAGTATTCACTTCAGTAGATAGCGTTCATTCATTCAAATCGCATCATGGCGTGACTGACGCTACAGTATTCACTTCAGTAGATAGCATTCGTTCATTCATTCAAATAGCAGAAGCGACAGTATTCAATCCAGGTAGTGTAGGGTAGTGAATTTCCAACTAGGGGGAGCAGAAGTGGGGACCCCTTCCCTGTCTCTCCCCCAGTTAGAAATTCACTACCCTGAAAAATGTTGAAAATGAAGCCATGAAAGGGCGCATAAAATTGATTCTAGTAACTGAAATGCCAACACATTTATGAGAGAATTATCAGGTTATTATTATTTGGTATTATTCTGGGAATTGAATATGTGATAAACAAATGCTGAAGCTGAAAACTTTGAGCAATTCATACCTCCTAACATTAAGTCAGATCTTAGCCGGGATGTTCACTTTTCGGTGTTTCATCATTTTGTAACTGCGAATGATGGAATTAATTCAGGATAACGATTTTATACGATGTGATTTTCTTGAAGTGCATTTCGAGGATTTTTTTATTACGATAAGTACACGTAGTATAGAAATCTCGTACCGATTGACATCATGCATACTTATGAAGCTCGATATTGCGTACACTGTAGTCGTAAATATATAGTAACAGTTGAAATGTTTGCCGATTGGAAACCGAGTTGGAATTTTGGTAAGTAATGGAGACATTAGCATCACCAAAGAAGCTCTAAAATCCAGATAGATGGGATTTCCAACTACTCATGAATTGTCTTCCAAATTTCCAAATATAGAAAAATTGTGGCCAGGATAAAGGGGGTGATATTTCCACCCCACCCACAACCCCACCCCTGTCGCCACGTTCCTGGCGACAGTATTTGCGGGTCTTGAAAATTCGTAGATTTAAACATTTCTAATACATTCCAAATACTAAACAGTTGGATTTTTTTAAGGATGCTTTCATTTCCCGAACAACATGTTTTAACCTTTATCTCTATTTGGCTATATCCACCCACTCTACTCGTAGAATTCAATATGTTTAACCAATCAACCGAATTTAACTCTCTGGGGCTGTGATATGAAATGGCACCTCACAAATACGTTTTTTTGCGATTAAACCAGTTGACGACACGGTAATTGGTCTAAATCCACCCACTCTATTAATATGATTTAACGAAACACTCGAATTCCACTGGGTATGATGGCGAATAGGTCACTTCAAAACTTCATCTTTCCGAGATAATGGTAAGCTTTATGGAACCAACACAACTTATATTACATATATTGGTCTAAACCCACGCACTATTTTATAGGATTCAACAGACTTAGCGAAATAATCCAATTTCACTGCATGGGGGCTTGATGTCAAATAAGGCAACACAAAAATACGTTTTTGCCGAGGGTTGACAGGCCAGGGGAGGTGGGGCGTGTTAGATGGAGGCATTTGGGAGCACAGGGTTAAACAATGCCTTTTCAGCTGAGAACTGCGACAAATCAGCCGCCGGTCAAAGTCACAAGTATCAAGTCTCTGATAAAACTGTCTGATCAATTCTCAGTTCTCTGTCACAACTGGCACAGCAGGGCGGCCGTGGATTGATCACTTTCCACGGGCGGGCAATATTTCCACGGACGCATTGATATTAGATTCCAAACACTAATTGCAAGAATAATCATCAAAAGTTTAATTAATGAAGCACCTGGCTGATAATTAAAATTGTGTTGATGATGATTTTTTTAATTAGTAAACGCATGCGTATACATGGCTGCCCACGTGTGGATTATGTCCACTCTAAGGCGCTTGTACTGTACAAGGGAGATCATCTAATCTGCTGCCCTATGGTTCAATTTCCGAGTAATTAAAATTAGTCTCAGAACGATGTTACCGCGGTATTCACTTCACCTTCACTGTGTGTTGTCGCAGATAGTCGCCGACTGCACTCTTCGATTTGAAGAGCGTATTTTCACCCCAAACCTTTGAAAGAGGTATTCGTCTTCAGATCGTCCTGCTGAGTGGAAAGTTGTCCCAAACTTTTGTTTTTGAGGCTGTATTTGGAATTCTCGATGTTTAAATTAAACACTTGGATCTCACAGACAAGGTAAAAAAAATATTTATTGACTCGCACCGATGTTGTATTGATTTGTCTGTACAATTATTCTAAATTTAGCTCGCCGCTGTCTGCTGTTGAAGAAATTTGATAAACAGAAATCTATTTGCAGTCTAGAATTGTCCTGCTGTTTGTTCCATGGTCGATGTGGTTCAATGTTTCAGTCGGATAGCCGGACTTTCTTGATTTGCTCAATCGTACTCCTTGTACAGCATAGTAGGAGCAGCTTAGCATTGGGTGGATTTGTCGACTATTCCAAACTATTGTAATGCAAGTTGTAACGAGTACTTTAGCTTACTATACCATTTTTTTCTGTGGTAGCCTGTTTACTGTGGTAACCTGTTTACTGTGGCAGCCTGTTTACTGTGGTAGACTGTTTACTGTCGTGGCCTTATATTGTGGTAGCCTGTTTCCGGTGGCAGCATGTTTACTGTGGTAGCCTTTTTACGGTAGTAGCCTGTTTATTGTGGTAGCCTGTTTACTGTGGCAGCCTGTTTACTGTGGCAGCCTGTTTACTGTGGCAGTCTGTTTACTGTGGTAGCCTGTATATTGTGGTACATGTTTGCAGTGGTAGCGTGTTTACTGTGGTAGCCTGTTTGCTGTGGCAGCCAGTTTACTGTGGCAGCCTGTTTATTGTGATAGCCTTATATTGTGGTACCTGTTTACAGTGGTAGTCTGTTTACTGTGGTAGCCTGTTTACGGTGGTAGCCTGTTTAGTGTGGTAGCCTGTTTACCGTGGCAGCCTGTTTACTGTGGCATCCTGTTTACTGTGGTAGCCTGTTTACTGTGGTAGCCTGTTTACGGTGGTAGTCTGTTTACTGTGGTAGCCTGTTTACGGTGGTAGCCTGTTTACTGTGGTAGCCTGTTTACTGTGGTAGTCTGCTTACGGTGATAGTCTGTTTACTGTGGTAAACTGGTTTCCATACTCTGATCTAACTGGCGCCTGTAAACAACGCCAGAGTAAGGGACTTTTTAGGATTGTCTCAATTTGCTTTGTATTTGTGTTGCGATCAGGGTGTCGCTAGGGTTGGTTGGGGTGTGCTTTCCCACCCAATAATTTTCCAGTCGGGACATTTCCGTCTGGATTGGAGTCATAGACCTCTATTTTTCTCTTGCCTGAAATCATGTATTTTATTAAACGCTAGCCTGTGAATTATTGCAAAATACCGAAAAGATATTTCTCGATATCCATCGTATGGATGGATTTCGAGAAATATCCCTCAGCAGCTTCCTAAATGACGTCACGCCTTGAAGGAACGATCAGCAGATCTTTGTTATTGTCTTGTAACTGTTTGCGGTCGAATTGGGCTGAATATTGCGCAGTAAAATGTCACGTAGCATATAATAAAAACAAAATATACGCTATTTTAGTGAATATCGTGAATTTGATAAACAGATTCCTGTGGACCTGAATGTATTTTTTTTCACTCGCACAAGCGATCGTGAAAAATAAAACTTTTAGGTCCACACTCATGAGATAATTCCCGATATTCACAAAAATAGCGTAGATATATCTATTTATTACTGGATTAGATTTCCTACTTGGACTAATCGTCCCCTGAGTGCTAGAATGTTCTATTCCCCTATGTGACATAGAACATTCTAGCACTCAGCCGACGTAATATCAAAGTCTGCCATACCAATTGGAGGCCTATACACAGAACGACACACGCGTGTTAATGGGTTAATCGATATGGCATGAGTGCCAGCGCGGAAGAATAAAACGAGAGACCACAGGCGTGTGTCGTTCTGTGTTTATTGCACGCCTTCACGTCTATGAAAACAATTATTAGAAGGACACTCAGCAATTCATTTGACAACTATCAACAAAAAGAACACATTTTATCGCCAACCAAATTTGCGAGGCGAACCCGTGTTACTATTTCGTCCCCTGAGTTCTAATGTGTTCTATGTGCCTACTGGCACATAGAACACATTGGGAAACTCGGTGGACGATTTTTCAGCTATCGCTAGCGATTCAATTTGGAATTGCGATGCACGATTTGTAGAAAATTCCAGTGAAATTTCGCTTCTAATTAAAACTAGTCCGTCAACGATTTCCGTTCCATACATATGTGGGGAACAGATTTTCATTTTCCGCAGGGTTTAGTGTTTCTGTAGATGGGAATTACGTAGAACAGGCGTGTAATAAACAGTAGGGTTCTGCGAAGCTACATGATTCGATTCGATTTCGAATATTAAGTTGCTATTCTGTTCGATTCGTAATCATATGCCAGATTCGTTTCCATTCGAATCTTTTCATTGGAATATAGTCACCGAAGTCAACCAACGTCGAGCCCGGTTAATCATTGGATGGGTGACCATCTGAGCGTTCAATTCGGACTCCCGTGCTGTGTCCTTGGGCAAGGCACTTAACCCCTACTGTCCACATGGGGACACGATGACGTCGTGTTCTAAGGCGTACTGCACGTCGATGGTCCGCATGTCTTCAACCAATCTAATCCTGCCTGTACTGCAGTGCGGGGTTACGACGTTGAGGAGCTGGCAGCTGCTCGTCGTTGCTCGGTGTGTTTCTCTCCAGGTACTCCGGCTTCCTCCACCCGTAAATCTGTCACGGTTATGATTAGCCATTGTGTAAGTATATGATCTTAAACACCATTTAGTTAAATAAATAAATTGGAATATAGCTTGGTATCAGTCATCTTTGTCGTCTCACAAAACGTATAGTTCTGATGTAAATGGTTCATAAATACAAAGACTGACTGTAATTTCCGCTATATTAGAAACATGGGCGCCCCAAATCAAACCACGAATCGAATCAGGGGCGTCTTTAAGATGACCGACTGGAGAAGGGGGTGATGTAAACCTGATTTGTTCTGACTGTTGTGGTTCAATCTCCAGCTGATAGAATATTCCAACTACATCATTAAGGCATGCCTTCGTCGAAGACATGCCTTGGTAATGTAGCTGGAATATTACCCAGTAAGGATTACAGTTCAAAAACAGAAATGGATGCGAGAATTATCGGTACTACACTCTAAAATCAATTGGATTAAAAGTCAACCCTGTTCATTTGGGTTAATTTTTAACCCAACTGATTTTAGAGTGCAGGCACTCTACAGGGTTAGCTGCTATAGCAACAGCTTATCGTTGACATTGCCTGTAAACTTTAAATTTGGTTTCAACTATGGTAGTCAGTAGTGAGAGCTGAATTAGCATGACTGATGGCATGGGGTGCTGTCCATGCTAAAATAACGGAAATTACACTCAGTGATGTGGGTTGATTTTAACCCAACTGTAATTATTGGCTTGAACCTTTAATAACGAAAGAAAAGAATGGGCAAGGACAAAAAGAAGACAACGAAAGGAACTTTTATCAGTCCTTAAACTAGACTTTGGGAGTTACAGTTAAAACTAGAAGTCCTGCCATGAAATGCGCACAAATAGCACGTCGATCTGCGCAGTAATCTACGCGTTATGACCATTACAGTTATATCAAATTCTGTACATACGGCCTGTGCTCAAGCAATGTTTCAGCCAATGGACCTCCGGGTAACCCGGAGGTCCATTGACAGAAACATTGCCTGTGTTTGCTATGAGTAATCAGGAAAACCTGCCGTGCTTTGGATTCCATTCGATATAGCAACTGCGCGAAATTCCTACGCGCAATTGGGCATAGGATACGCGCACAGTTCGTGAGAGTGCTTCTAGTTTTAACTGTATGTAAAATGACTTACAATAGCACAATAACAATACATTGGGGCCGTGGTCTGGAAACCTACTAATCTTGACGGGGACGTAGGAACCGGTAGAGACACTTCTTCCAAACATAGTTGGGGGATATATATATATAGAGCAGAATGGTCTAATTAACACCTTATGATACCCACGCCCCTGCAGCTCGGTGAAATTATTCACATATCTTATTTTTCTTTCTACTTATCGTTGCAGGTCAGTGATAGACCAGAAACTTCTCAGTTGGTTGATCAATACGTAAACATCTCGTCGTCAGTGAGAAGTTTGTCCGAACTACAAACAATAAACGAAAACCATTACGATAAGAGAATGAAAATTAAAAGGATGGGAATACGTTTAAAATCAAGACCAAGGGTATTTTGTTTGGTTTTAATCTTAACTGTCGTGGTATCTTCTTACCTCTATACAGATAAACTAAAACAAATAGTACGTTACCCACTTAGTTGGAATGTTGTTAATATTCTCGCCGTGGATAAGTCTAAGCCGTTACTGGTGCTGGGTATTTTATCTAAATCAAGCCATATGGAACATCGTAATGTTCATAGAAAGACTTGGATACAATGGGCGAAGACCGGTTTGCCGTTGCATGTGACTGTGCGTTTTTTAATCGATCGCCCAACTGACGAGTTAACGGTCGAGGCAAACCAATATGGCGATATTTTCTTTCTTAACACAAATTATTCAGGATATGCTATTAAATATGCTGAAAAAATGCACATATGGTTTACATTTGTTGTTAGGGAATTTCCCGCGGCTTCTCTAGTAGGTAAAATGGACGACGACGTGTTTTTGTGCACACCGCAGCTTTTCAACAGACTTAATAATTGTTTAGACAATAAGTTGTATTACGGATGGAAACATGACAAACACTCAGGAAAGAATATTCGCATGGATGGAATGTTCGTGGTTATTGGAAATGTTTTACTGAAACGTTTAATGGGAAGAAGATTCTGTTACAAAGATCACTTTGCATTTTGCAATGAGCGAGTAGATTTGGTTGGGACAGACTTTGGTGGCTTGTCGTTAGCATCATGGTTGTCCATTTATCCTGACGTGAAAGTGATTAGTGATAGGGGAAGACTTGTACACACATCTTTGAAGGAAAAGCTTGCACAGCTAATTACACCTAACTTCTGTAACAATCACCTTCTTCTACACAAACTTCCACTTGCAGACTTAATAAAAATGTACAGTTTTCATCAAAATTAAACTTTGTTCTAAACAATAGAAATTAATTTGTTGCAGGGAAATGACTGATAGCGCTATACGCAATTATAGTGGAATATTATCAGGGGCGTCGTGAAGATGACTGATTGGAGTTCAGGACAGGGGAACTCGATATGGCTCGATTGTAATGATTCAGGTCCGACCGATAAAATATCGAAAAACATCATCAAGGCTTGCATTGTTAAAGCAGATATATGGAATAAACGTATAGTGTTTTCAAGTAAAAAAAAAATATTCTACGAGTAGGATTAAGAATGAAATCGACGAGCCTCCGCCGAGTCGGTTTCATTCTTAATTCTACGAGTAGAATAATTTTTTTACTTGAAAACACTATACGTTTATTTTTCTTTATCCCATAAATCTTCTACAGGGCTGTCGCGGCAAAATCGTGCTATAATTCGCTACGAAACACAGCGAGAAGTGAGGGGTACATTGGTCCAATTCGATCGACCAGCAAAATTGGCAAAAAATAAACAAGGCGCAGTAATACATTTCTCTCTGAAAATAATTGCCCTACAAACTTTAGCTAAACTTGCAAAAATACTTTATTATATGAGCTGTGGATAGTGGTTTCTACTGGCATTGTGTAATACTTTTCAAAACGATTTAAAGAAATCAATAATCGAACTATTAATTATGGAAGACAAATGTGGTAGAGGCCAGAGATCAGCAAGTCCGTCGCTACTAGGGGAATAAATTCTTTTAGTTTTAAACCTACGGGAAAATGTATCACCCTACTTGGTGAATAAAGCAAAAATTTATCCAAGGCCTTTATTGTTCAAATAAACGGCCATTTATGGGATAAAATGCTACAGCATCCGATAATGTTACAGCCAATAATGTTATAAAGTACAGTACATCCACCGTGTCTGGTTGTAATCCACGCGTGAACAGTGGTGTCCACGCATGCGTTTACCAGGTAAAAAAAAACATAAGCAAAATTTTCATTAATGAAGCACCGGATTGTGCCCGGTGTTTCATTAATTAAATTTTATTTTTGATGATTTTTCCTGTAATTAGTGTTTGGAAACCAGGCCTGTCAAAGTACTGCCGGTACCAACATAGCCGGTACCGTGGCGAGACAGAGCCTGTCCCGTCGAAACCGATACCGGTACCAGGACAAGTCAACAGTTGTGTGACATAACAATCAGATGGGAGAAATTCGTATTTAAACCTACCCTGTACCCAGGATTGCAAAGACAAACATGGCATCGTACCAATTATTCTGCGGCGACATCAAAGTAATCATAAAGTACGAAAATCATGCTTTATGATTACCTTGATGTCGCCACAGAATAATTTCTTTGAAGTAACCGATTACGGTTCTTTCATTGTCTTTGATGCCATGTTTGGAAAGTTAAAATGATCGGCCTTATCGAGGTGGTGGTGCAGACAGAACATGCCCCTTTAGAGTGTTTTGATATGTTCATTCACAAATAAGCTGAAAGTATGTCGTGTAGTGTGCCATCACAATTCGTCCCCTGAGTTCCAATGTGTTCTATGTGCCAGTAGGCACATAGAACACATTGGAACTCAGAGGTCGAATTATTAGCCCTTTATCCTCGTTCAGTTAGGAATTTCGCCACAAAATAATTTTGGCCTGGTACCGGCGGGACAAAAGCTTAAGTACCGGTGCCGGTTGGAGCATGAGGGAACCGGTGGTACCGGTACCGGTCCGTGGAAATATTGCCCATCCGTGGAAAGTGACCAGTCCACGGTAAGCGTACTGCAGTTATAAACACCGATAATTTTATAATCGCCCCGATAATGTTACTTTTTGTAACCGATAGTGTTATAAAAATCAACTGATAATGTTATAATATTTTATTACCGATAGTGTTGTACAATTCAACCAATAATGTTAGAACTTCATAGTTGAGTTTTATGCCGGTCACTGACGGTCGAAGGCAACTTGGGCCTACCTGTTCTACCTTATATGATGGTCCACGGCCAAACGCACCGGGACGATCCTGGTACGACGCGAAAATTGGTGTCAAAATAAGCAAACTCTTTCACCCTGAGAAACCAACCAGATGTATCTAGTTCTGAGCACTACACCATATATTGTCCTCACTAGGCTGGGCGTTGCACTGTATAAATGAATGCATCTGCAAGTTATCTCACGAGAAACCCCCTCCCTGCTCCCATTTGTCTTTACCTTGGCGTCCCAATGACGAATCAATCGTAATGACTATCGCATTACTAGGATTAACAACACTCTCACCCCATGATACTAGGTAGGTTAATTGCCTGGGTTTCAATTCTCATTAATTTCCTTCCACGTAATTAATTCCTTTTAGCACCCTTCCAAGATGGAATTCAACTCCAGATCATTTCATTATCCGTGTTTCCTGGAGGCAAATTCTAACGGAGCCGACTATGGCCCGGTGCCTGTGACCCGTAAGACGAGCCACCACTGATAGTACTGTTAATGTCAAGCAGCCTCGATATAAGTGAAAGAGTGAAATGGAGCAGTCATTAAATGGAATGTGCACCCCCCACCCCACGCCCCTCCATCACCCCCACTGATTCCAGTCGGTAAAAATTATATGCGTACACCAAACATGGCTATGGCCACCACATCGTTAGCGACTTAGACGTATAAGATGAGGGCTTGATGCGGAATGATAAGAGAGGGTCTATGGCTTTTTTTTTTCTTTTTTTTTTTGGGGGGGGGGGGGCAATTCTCAAGCCATTCAAGGCAAAGAGAGAGTATTATTCAGGGCAATACAAGGCAAGACAGTACACTCGGTTGTTAAAATTCCGGCACTCCCAGCAAAATAAACTTCTATGACACCAGGGATGAATCCTTTTACCAACGGCATATCGTTCCCAAGTAGCATATTCAACAGAACCTTACACTGGGAAGATATCAAATTACGGTCAAAAATCTTTCTTTTGGCAACCATATACCACTGTGGCCGCAATGTGTTACTGGGAGTGACGCGGGTAGTGGAGGGTGTCACTGTGGGAGAAAACCTGGTAGTTTTTGAAGCTTGAACTGAGCAAATGAACGTTACAAAATGTGTAAATGAACAATGTGATGACCAATATGCTCATTTGCTCCTTCGAATGCTCGTTTGCTATATATTTTATGAACAATTGTTCATCTCATATTCCAGCAGCACACGTTTTTTCTTCTTGCAACAATATTCTGACATCTTCTCTTTAACCCTTTACCTAACATGAAAAGCAGACAACACTTGCAAACAAAATTCTTGAATAACTAATGTTTTTCATTTTTTTGTCTCAAAAACATAGGTTATGACCCCTCTTTGGAACGAGCTCGTTGAGCTCGTTCCAACGAGGGGTCATAACCTATGTTTTTGAGACAAAAAATGAAAAAAAATAATTGGCGAATTTTGAGAATAGCGCTGGCCGGTTTTGGTCGTTACGTTGGGTAAAGGGTTAACACGACCAACGCCTTTCCATATCCACCACTGTGTCATGACATGGACACGGTGGCGCCCTGTATAAGGCGTACTACACGTCGATGGTGCACTTTAGCACGACCAACGCCTTTCCATACCACCACTGTGTTGTGGCGTGGACACGGTGGCGCCCTGTATAAGGCGTACTACACGTCGATGGTGCATTTTAACACGACCAACGCCTTTCCATACCACCACTGTGTTGTGGCATGGACACGGTGGCGCCCTGTGTTAAGGCGTACTACACGTCGATGGTGCACTTGTCCTCAACCAATGCTAACCCTGATTTTGTAGTTCGTACGTTTGGTAATCCTGCTACCTCCATCCGTAAAACTGCCTGACAAAAGGTGACCCTGGCTGTCGAATAAAATAATCAAAAATGTACTTTTCTGCAATGTATTATAGTTTGAACCCATCCCTTTAACAAACACCAAACTTGTGTATTGTAGCAAAGCTTTTACACTGTGAATGAACAAAAGAATCAACCCACAATTATCCATTTACGACACTTGTAAATACTATATGCCCGCGGAATTTCGACAAACATATCTGGCATCAAGACGTCTCTAAGCATATTTAACCTTAATTGCAGAAGTCTTAACGCCCACTGGGATGCCTTGAATAACTTACTATACACTTTGCAAACTGACGCCAATTCGTTTGACATCATCGGATTGACAGAGATATTCAAATGTCCCGAAAACATATCTTATAATCTAGCGGGTTACCAAAACCTCTTAACTAATGTGCGGACTGATGATGGCAGGGGAGGTGTTGGCTTATTTATAAAGGAAGGTATAAATTATAAATTACGCCCCGACTTGACCGTTTTTATACCCCACGTATGTGAAACATTATTCGTGGAGATCATAGGTAGAAAGATTCCACCAACTATAATCGGTGTAATATACCGGCCAAATTCTCAGCCTAGGGCTGACCTAAACCTTTTCCTAACTCAAGTCAACACAATATCTGGCCTAATTAATTCAGAAAATAAAAATAATGCGTCTTACTTGGTGACTTCAATATTGATTTACTCAAGATCTCTGAACATAAACAAACAGACGATTTCATCGATAATATGTTTTGCCTGGGATTTCTGCCCACCGTGACAAAGCCGACCAGAGTGACAAAACACTCAGCAACCCTGATAGACAACATTTTTGTTAACAAGGTCAGAAGCTCCATATCTGGAATTGTTATTACAGACCTCGCTGATCACTTTGGAACGTTTTACTTAGAAACAAGTTGAAAAACAAATATTGACAAAGAAACAATAAACACAAGAAATATATCACAGGAAAATATTAACACTTTCTATGGGAAGCTTTCAGAACTTGACTTCAATAATGTATTAAATACTCACTGTCCCGACGAAGCATATAACATCTTCATAAATATATTCCTACAGGCCTTCAATGAGAGTTTCCCCTTAAAAGAAAGACAGCAAAAAAATCGATATGTCAAAAAACAACCTTGGATGACCAATGGCTTAATAACCTCCTCAGTAAACAAACTTAAACTCTACCAAAAACAACTGAAAAGCCCTACCGATGAAAATAAAGGTGCTTATAAACAGTTTTGCCAAGTCTTCAACAAAACAAAACGGAAAAGTAAAGCCTCTTATTATAACTCTATACTCAAAGAAAATCAATATAACCTAAAGAAAACATGGCAAATATTAAGTGAAGCAATCCAAAAACCCCATTCAAAAATTAAATTATCAGCAAGTTTCAAAGTTAATGATAGAAAAATCTCCAATGGAATTGAGATCGCGCGAGAATTTAATAACTTTTTCACTAGTGTGGGAGAATCTACGTCCGCACAGATAGCGGCTTCGAATAAACATTTCTCGAGTTACCTTCAAGAGGGCGGTCACTCGAGCAGCTTCTTCATTGAGCCCACAACCCCTGACGAAGTTGTCAACATAACTAAGAGAATGAAAACTAAAACAAGCAAAGATTGTAACGAATTGACCTCTAGACTCATCAAGGAAATTATTAATTCTATATCGACCCCCCTATCACATATAATAAACCTATCTTTCGAAACTGGCATAGTACCCGAGAAGATGAAATTAGCTAAAATAATTCCAGTATTTAAATCAGGTGACGCGAGTGTTCTCAATAATTATAGACCAATTAGCATACTCCCTATTTTCTCCAAACTCTTAGAAAAGATAATGCAGGTCCGCCTTGACACATTCCTAGTGAATAATAACATCCTTTACCAACACCAATACGGATTTAGAAAAGGACATTCAACTGTGCACCCGATACTACACCTTCTGGACCATATAGGAACTCAAAATAACAAACCCACCAAAGATAGTACAATCTCTGTTTTTTTAGACCTATCAAAAGCCTTCGACACAATAAACCATGATATTCTCCTCAAAAAGTTAGAGTTTTATGGTTTCAGAGGTGTTGTAAACAAATGGTTTCAGAGTTATCTCAGTGATAGAAAGCAATATGTAGAGTATCTGAACAAAAAATCATCACACACCACAATAACCTACGGAGTTCCACAGGGTTCAATTTTAGGGCCTGTTTTATTTTTAATTTATATTAATGACATATCAAATAGTACTAACTTGAATCTCCTTTCGTTCGCTGATGACACAACAGGCTATACATCCCATCATAATCAAGAAATCTTATATCAGTCTGTCAACACTGAACTAGAAAAATTAAATATGTGGTGCAGAGCCAATAACCTACTCCTAAACGCCAAAAAATCGAAATATGTCATAATCAGCTCGTCACATATCAAACTTAATAATAATAATAATATAATTAGCATCGATAATAATCCCATAATCAGGGTGGGTATTAAAGAAACAGAATCCTCTGTCAAATTTTTAGGAGTTCATCTCGACGATAAGTTGAGTTACTCCACCCACATTTCAATGTTGTGCACAAAAGTAGCAAGAGCAGTTTGGGCAATAAATAGAGTTAAAAAAATCCTACCACATAGAGCGTTAGTCACCTTGTTTTATGGGTTAATTCATAGTCACTTCCTGTTTGGTATCCAAATATGGGGTCACTCCATACATATAAACAAACTCTATCTCTTACAAAAAAGAGCAATCCGAATAATAAACGACAAAGCTTATAACTGTCACACAGATCCCCTATTTCTAAAAGATAAAATACTTAAAATTCAAGACCTTTATACACTACATGCATTGTTACTTGTACATGACTGGCATAACAATGCATTACCTACCACCTTTAATAATTACTTCACCTCTATTACAAACCAAGATGGAGTTGTGACTAGACAATCAGGATTATTAAAAACAAACACGCCTAGAACCAAATTTGTTGAATGGCTACCAGCGAACCACTTTCCGGCACCATGGAACAAATTAGACAATGAATACGGAATATACGCGATAAAAAATGTTTTTAAATTGACCTTAACCAACTTACTAACAGGCTCCTATCTCACTTCTGTCTCCTGTTCAAATCCTTATTGCCAAGATTGTAACGTTTGATTAAATACTCGCTTGACTCTGAATCTCATCACTTTGTCGACCAATAACATTGCTGACCAATAACTTTGTCGGTCAATAGTTTATTTCTCCATCGCTTGAAGGGAATTTCTCGTGAAGTGTGGACATTGCGCGCGATATGGTGATGTAACAATTAGCGTTTTTCAGTCACTCTCTGGATACTTCAATTGAGTCAAGAAAACTTAGCAGTGAGACATTGGCTCACCCGACACAATTCGGAAGATACACGATAATGGGACGGATCTGTGTCTGATGATTTGGTGTCTCGCTAGCCATGCCGGTCTTTGTATTGTCGTTTAGGATTTATGACGAATCTTTGGTTGTCACCCTGCTGCGCCTCCCGCCGATTTCTGGTTGCCTCCGGTGAGATGAGGCCTTCTAGCTCTTTTTCCCCTTAAATTAACTAAACAGAAAGCGATGGATATTCAGAACATTGTGAATTTATTTGGCCAATTCCACATTTCATAGAACAAGTAGTAATATTTACTAAAAGAGACAAATTATTTTTTTGTGATCAGCAGATCTCCAAGAGATAAACCCGACTTGTTTTAAAGAGATGGCAGGTAGACAGCCAATCTGGCTATGCCCTCTCCTTGTAATTTTTGTACCACATAATCAATACATATTGTTTATATTTGTATCACTATTTGTAACTCGCATATGCTTTCAAATTTATTGTATGCTATTAAGGTACATTTATTACTAAATAAATATTGAATTGAAATTGAAATTGAATTGAACAAATCTCTAACCTCCAAATTTCGCTTTTTGTTGTGTCGAATATAGGGTATGTGTCACTCTGGGAACTTTTGAAAAACAATGTTTTCTCTTGAGGCTCATAGTGTATTCCCATAAGTCCTGCAAATGCTGAAACGTCTAGAAGAATTGGGATGCTCGATGCTGAGAAATCTCTGAAATGGGATAAAATCAGCAAAGTGTCCTGTTTTGGATGGCTGATGCGCCCCAGATCCATCTCTTCTCTAAGACCTTGCTCGTGATGGGCTACTTTTATCCATGTTGAATTCAATCAAGATTTGTTTGGATCACTACCCCTAAAATTTCCATCAACTAGAATCAGTGAGAGGCAACATTCCAAATAATGACTGCTCCATTTTTGGATCTGCTTGTTTCATCCTAATACTTAGATGTGGAGTGCTTGGCATTAACTCTTTACCTAACATGAAAAGCAGATGACACTTGCAAAAATTTTTTTAAAATAACTATTGTTTTCATTTTTTATGTCTCAAAAACTTAGGTTATGACCCCTCACTGGAACGTGCTCCACGAGCTCATTCCAATGAGGGGTCATAACCTATGTTTTAGAGACAAAAAATGAAAAAAATAAAAAAAAATGAAAATTAATTGGCGAGTTTTGAGAATAGCGCTGACCGTTTTTGACGGTATACGTTAGGTAAAGGGTTAATGCCAATAACGACGGAGGCACGTTCTGTGGGTCAGGGAAGCCAGGGAGCCGACCTACAGGCCACAGGCAACCCTGGGACACAGGGCGTCGCGGGAGGATTGAGAATGGGCTTCCTATAGAACATAGATAGTAGTAATATTTTTCACACTGAGAACCAACCACGCAAGTGAGGTCATATCACATGATCCAGTTGGGCCAAGTGGGGTTGTCACGATAGCCCACGTGAACGACCATGTTGTGACGTCATTACCATAGCGATACGTGGTGTCAGTGAGTAGTGTGTGTTGTTAGGGAGGCACGTTTCCGCCAATCATTTTGTTTACAGGGGGACCGCCATCTTGATTTCTATTGTGGTAAATGGTTGCTATGTGATCCGACTTCTACTTAGTGAAGAGGGGTGTATTCGTAGGGCGTATTCGATTGAATAGGAGTACATCTAATTTCCCAAAACAAACTGACAACGACCGAAACTCATAAAAAACACCTCACATTATCGAAACGGACCCGCCAAAGCAGCCATCTCTGATGGAACGTGGTGTACAAGCGTGTAAATAATTATCCAAGGCAACCTGACAACTACCGAAAATCGTCCAAAAACTTTATTTAGCTCGGATTCTCCCAGAATCCTCGTTTTTCTGCCTGTCCTGATTTATTCTGTTGCTTATATTCGTCTGTTGTTTGATCTCATTTGCCTGCGTTATGACTTCCAAGATATGTCTGTGCTAGAATACAATGCGTAACAATGTGTGCACATCACATGCAGAACATAGGTACATGTCTTATGTGCCGATATGCAACACACTGCTCTTAAACTCATTTCGAAAAAAGGGATTCTTTAACCGCAGACGTTCTCCAAAAAAGGGATTCCAGGCTCCTATACAGCTCCTGGTAGTCTTACTCTCAGCTTTCACCATGTCTTCAACGCCCACTCTCTTCACCCAATAATAGAGCCTTTCAGTACTGATGACTTGTAGCACTACTGTAAGACTTGTAGCTGTTCCTCATCCTGTCTCAACTCAACGCTCGGCTATCTCTTTCTCTCCATTCATCAGTAGGTAATAAAGGCGGATTCAAGGACACGTGTACATTTTTTGTACATGTACACGTACATCGATGTACACCTCTATAGGATTTAGTGTTAAAATCGTGCACAAGTACACGAAAATGTCGTTTTTTATGGTGTCCTAGAATCCGCTTGCGGATTCTATAGCACTGGATTCTATATACACGTCGCTCAAGAGTGAAAAAAATGTATGAAATTTTAAGAAAAATGAGGTCGATTGTCTGGTCTAGAATCCGCAGATGGGTTTCCCCCATAGGATTCAGTGTTAACATCGTGAGCAAAAAACGTGTTGCGGATTCTGGGCCAGCATGAAAAAAACGGTTTGCGGATTCTGGGCCATCTGTATCTGTACACGATTTTAACACCGAATCCTATGGAGGTGTACAGGGAAACCCATTTGCGGATTGTACATCAAAAATCGACCTATGTACGGTACATGGAAAAAAGGTGGCTCTGAACCCGCAAAACCACTGCCACGTTTCCCGATCGTGTTTGGGACGGTATAGGAGGAAATGAAAAAAAGTGATTAATATATATAGGAGTGAAAAAAAATATATAAATAGTTATTTAAAAATAAATATATCAAATCGAATAGATAATAAAAAGAAAATACGTAAATCATGAGCGCTTCCCAGACTATTAGAGCAAGGTTTCTTTTAAAAATGCTGATGAGAGCCTACGCATTCTGCGTGAATGAACAACTAGGTCGCCTCTTGTTAGAACGATGCGTCGGATGTCGGGATCACCTAGACTTCGATCACGAGAATCATTCGTGTCTGGCGATGGAAAGGGAAGATATGGTCGTCAAGTATTTCGAACCGGCGTTCGAACGCGTTCAAATCGACGAAGTGATCACGTTTTAGAAGAGATTACTCTTCTGTAAGGATCGAGACAAGCCCACAGTTTCGGACGAACTGAAATTGGCGCGTAGAAGTCTGACTTTAGAAGACAAGGGATGCATCATGACATTATTGTTCAATGAAGCATACGTCTAAGTTTTTCTCGTTGATATAAAATAAGGGAGAATAGAAAATAAAAAATAAATACACACATAAATTTTTTTATCTAATATTAGAAAGAAAAAAAAACACAAAAATGAGAACCAGAAATAAATTGTATCCGACGTTAGATGGCGACGAGGACGAGAAGCCGAACGGCACCGTCGCTAGAAGAAAAAGAAAGAGGAGAGAGGTATCGCATCGATCAAATCAGTAGAATCCAAGCGTATCTAACTCGAGAGAGAGAGAGATTCTCGCCGTTCTCTCAAGAAGAAGTATTCGCGTTTCCTGAAATTCGTCAACGCGGTCGACACGACACTCATCACGATTTCCATGGGTTTACACGCGGCCGGCATCGGATTGTTGTCGACCGCGGTCGACATTCTGATCGTGTTGATGGTAGAAGGAGTGGCTCTCGCTGCCAGATTGTTTAGCACGCTCGGAAACTTTTTGAGTAGGGAATTATATCTGAAGGCGAGGAAACACGACAAGATTCGCGTCTTGGCCGACTCCAAGATCGACACGATATCCGAAAAGATCTCGATGGCATTTAAAGATGGTAGGATATCGGACGGAGAATACTTCACGATATTGGGCGAGAAAACGAAATACAAAGCCATGAAAGAAGCTGTGAGAATCAAGACTCGTCAGATCAGGAAGAGATAAAGGATTCTCTCATGGAAAAAGGAAGGAAAGAGGCCAGGGAGGAATTCAGTAGGATGATAGAACTCAAGAGCAGCGATTGAAAAAAAAAATATATATATAATAAGAACAGAATTTAAAAAAAAAAAATATTAAATTTATATATAAAATTAAAACGAAATTAATTTAATAACCCTCAAAAAATGTATTGCGTAAAGTGTAAGAGAGTTACCGAGACGAGTAATTCTCAAGAAGTACGAACTAAAAATGACAGACAGGTGCTTCGCGGAATTTGCGACGTGTGTGGTTCTATCAAGACTCGATTCGTCCAAAAAAAAAAGAACGCGAGCAATGGTAAAGGCATCGTGAATAAAATGATCAATAATCTACCTTTCGAAATGCATCTGCCTGGTCACAGTTTCACGGGGCCTGGAACGAAATTGAAAAGAGAATCAACGCCGATCTGACTCCTAAATCTTGGAGCAAACCTGTGAATAGGGTGGAGGCGGCCGCGTATGATCACGATCTGTGCTATGCCGGACATCCTGACACCAAGACTCGCAACGATGTCTGCGATAAAAACATGTTGGGGAAATTGAGAGACATATCGAATCCGACCAGGAAAGAGAAGATAGAACGTTCGCTGGTCGGCAATCAGATCGGTGCGAAACGTCGATTCGGATGTGGCGTTAAAAAAAAAAGCACATCTGAAAAGAAGAAGAAATGATTATTGACGAGCAAATTGGCCGAGGAGTTACACAAACCCATCGTGCGTAAATTTCGAAAGAGAAGGGTGTTCGTGAAGGGTTTGGATAATATTTGGTCTGCTGACTTGGTCGACATGAGATCGTTTTCGAGGTGGAACGAGGGTGTCAAATATCTATTTATAGTCATCGACGTGTTTTCCAAATATGGTTGGATCAGAGCTTTGAAGAATAAATCGGGACCTTGCGTCACCGAGACTCTGAAGAGCGTGTTCGACTCGTCTTCTCGAAAACCGAATAAATTGTGGGTGGATAAGGGAAAGGAATTCTACAACAAGCACGTTCATCGATTGGTCAACCTCTACGAAGAGAAAGCCAGCGTGATGGAACGTTGGAATCGAACGATGAAGGAAAAGATGCATAGATACTTCATGGCGAATTCAACCAAGAAATACATATACGCTCTGAACGGTCTGGTCAAAGATTACAACAACACGCGACACAGGTCGATCAAGATGACTCCCGCGGAAGGTAGCGATCCTCGAAACGAAAAACGGGTCTACGCGAATCTATATCCTGAGAGATCTAAGATTAGGAAGAAGTCTAGAACGCCGAAATTTGCGGTCGGCGATCGAGTGAGAATCTACGTTTATAAGAAGCACTTCAAAAAGGGTTATACTCCTCGATGGACCTCGGAAATCTTCGTGATAATCAAAATATTTCACACCGATCCGATGACTTACGAAATCGAAGCTTTGGATGGAGAAGAGATCATCGGAAAGTTTTACGAACAACAATTACAGAAGACAAAGTTTTGATAAAGAAAAACAAATTTCTTTTGTTTACTCTCTTTAACATTTTCTTGTTTACACACATATATATAAGAGAGAAAAATAATAATAAAAAATAATTAAAACTATTTTTAGATAAAAAAATAGCAAGCTAATTAATAAACAAAAAAAAACAAAAACCCTTTAAAAATGGCAAATATACTAGATATAGCACAAAGCATAGTGAAAGATGAGGTTCACGAATATGAACCGGTAACCGGAACGAGTTTGAACAATGCGGGAGAGATAAGAATCAACGTCGAAACTCAAGATCTATTCGTCCATCCTAGCGAGAGTTACATAGTGGTGCAGGGACGTCTCACCAAGGAAGGAGGTTAGCGACTACGCCGACGACGACACGGTTACTCTAGCCAATAATGGCATCATGCATCTATTCAGTAATATAAAATACATGCTATCCGGACAAGAGATAGAATCTGTGTTTCATCCCGGTCAGGCCACCACGATGTTCGGACTCTTGACGTATCCTGATGATTTTTCAAAATCCAGAGGACTTAATCAGTTGTGGATGAAAGACACCATCGGCCCTGCTATCGCCGGCGCCGCCGCGATATTTGACTACGTCGTCAAGACGCCCAGACCTAAAAGAACGTTTTCATTCAGGATACCTTTGAAACACATCTTCGGATTCGCAGACGATTACAACAAGATCATGTACGGATTCAAACACAATCTGACGTTGATTCGAAAAGGAAATGACGATGCGATAGTGAGACTCACTGCGACCGATGTGGGTAAGATAACTCTACAGAAGATATCGTGGTTCGTTCCGCACGTGGAGCTTTCGGTCGCGGAAAAAATGCGTCTCTACAAGATCATAGAATCCAAGAGTAAATTACCTGTGGGATTTAGAATGAGACAGTGCATCATGGCTAGCATTCCATCCTCCACGAATCACTTCGATTGGAGATTGACGGTGAAATCCGCTTCTGAGAGACAGCGTTTCATCGTGGTTGCGTTTCAGACTGATAAGGATGGGTCTGAGGAAAAGAATGTGTCGCTGTTCGATCACTGCCATTTGAGAAACATGCAAGTGTTTCTGAACGCCACGAGATATCCAGCAATCGATTACAATGCATCGTTCGACAAGAACGATTTCTGCAGACTAAACGGTGACGCCACTGATTTTAGAAAGAAGTATCACGGTCTAGGCGAATTGATGAGCAACCCTAACATATCTCCCGGCAAATACAAGTCGATGTATCCCATGTTCGTATTCGACGTCAGTAAACAGAGTGAACGACTCAAGAGTAGCATCTTAGACATTCAGATCAAGATGCAATTCGATAGGAACGTGCCGAGAAAAAACAAAGCCTTCACCCTGGTCCTGTCGGACAGAGAATTACATTTCGAATCGGATGGAAATAAGATGTCGATCATTCGATGAGAGACGTGTGTGAAAAAAAAATATATATATAAATAAAAATTAAAAATTTTTTTTTATAAAAATGAATGATAAAGAAAGAGAATACTTAAGAAGAAACAGACGTGTTTTGATTAAAAATATTTCAC
The DNA here is from genome assembly GCA_031216915.1 of Pictodentalium vernedei. NCBI lineage: Eukaryota > Metazoa > Mollusca > Scaphopoda > Dentaliida > Dentaliidae > Pictodentalium > Pictodentalium vernedei. Next base: position 53,261,585 of record CM062288.1, on the reverse strand, counting down.
AAGATTCGTTAGCCATAATTCTAGTCACTTTAGTCGAAAAGAACCTTTGATATTGACTGATTATATGAGACTTGAAATCGAAAGTAAAATCTTGATAGAAGATAATACCAGAAAACTTTTAGACACATTGACGTATAGAGGACTGACTGCTTTTCGAGAATTTATAAAAGCTCTTCGAAATGCTAAAATAGATGTCGACTCGTGTTTCGAGATAGGTGATCCAATTTCACGAGATGAAACATTATGAAAAATAACGTATTAAAACAAAACCAAAAAAAAATAAAAATAAAGTGATGAGATCTGGAGAGATTGAACATCTTTCTAAATCTCATTACTTTTTTTTTGTTTTTAATAATCACTCATTATTTTTTTTTAATTAATTATTTCCACGCATTCACTGTTTGTTCAAAGGATCTAGTTCGATCAGTAGACTCACCACGGAACTGGCAGATTCGGGATTATTGGTTTTCATAATAAAATTAATCCTGTCTCCGGCGTTCACTTTGAGAGGCGTGCCGAACGTGCTAACGTTTGTGTGTTGATTCTCAGTCTTTTCGACGCTGTATTTCTTATCACTCTCTACTCCATTCACCACGAGATTGACGACCACTCTGTTATTCAAATCTGAGGAAGCCAGAGCCATTCAAATAATTTCACCTCCCAACGGCATGGGATATCCCACCTGATCATGTTTCAATCCGCTACATCCGTTTCCGAAAGACCACTCGGTTTTTCCCTCCTCTAATGTACCGGCCTCCTCGGCCCACAAGGTGATAAATTTTCTAGCATATTTGAGTCTTTCCACCACCGAAATCAGGGTGCAGGCGTCCATCATGTTCACAGGATCCGGTAGATTTGTGAGCGCGTGTCCGCCCATGTCTAGTTTACCTTCCATGATGTTGCCCTTTCTCCAGACCGAGTTGTCATCCACGTACTTCCTGCTGACTGCGCTGGAATCGAATTTGGGATCGTGATTGAGTCCGAATGAATTCTCACCGTTCATGTTGATACCACCCTCCATGGTTCCGCCAGATTGTTTGTTCAAGTAGAGATCGTCCACTTGCAATTCTACATATTCTTGTGATCGTATCACAGCAGAATCTACATAGCCCTTGTTGACCGCGGTTGAGTCTGCATCCGTGTCGTCGACCTTCGACAGATTCAATATCTTGTTGAATCCCGCATTCAGATCCGATTTCATTTCTCGTTTGTCAGACTTTCTCTGTTCCAGATGTACGTAGTGTTTGGTCGCCACGTCCTTGGGATTCGTGGGAGTGGCCACATTCGTTATCTTGTTAGAATTGGTGTTCTATTTCGAGTGCATCATTTTCTGAACGTATCTATTTCTCAGATGTTCACTGAATCTCACGTGAGAGTCATCAGCTTATTTCTTAGTCGCGGCATCGGTGGGATCTAGGGGATTTGCGACGTTCACCAAACGTTTGGATTTCAGATCGAGATCATCGGTCATGGCTTTATCCACGTAATTATCTAGCATGATTCATTCGAAATCCGCGTTCCCCCTGTTGACGTATTTTTTAGTCGCAGCATCTGCAAGATCTATTGGCTCGGGAAGATTGTAGAGCTTCTTATCATTCATGTTCAAAGGTTCCTGTCGAGTTTTGTATCTACAAACGTAACGTACGTCCAAGTTGACAACGTCGTAACCATCGTCGACTTCGAGTATCTTCCTCTTCTTTTTTAGGTTGATTTTTTCGTCGTCACTTCTACCAAATTTATCGACTGGCATGTTGTTTTGAGATTTTTGTTTTAAAAATATATTTCAAATGCAGTTTATTAAAAAAATGAATTATTTCACTTATTTTTATTTTTTCGTTTTTTATTCGATTAAATTTTTTAAAATATTTTTTTATCTTTATACACAATGAAAAAAAATCTCTCTAATGTAAATCATTGAGAATATCTTGAAACCAATCTCCTTCAGACCATCTCTTGAGAACATAACGACACAGGTTACTGCAAAACACTTGATCTGGTGATTGCACTCGTTCCATGTTGTAACAAACCATCGATTTGTTGAAATAGTTCTTTATTTTTTCCGGCAGTGAGATTCCATAGCTGTCGAAATAATAATTCTTCTTCTTCCCATTCCTGAACCACGCCACCCAGTGAGTGCCTTCACCCGATAAATCGTCTAGATTTAAAATTCCGCATTCCGATTGTCGAGGTCTTCTCTTCGGCAAGGCATCTCTGGAAAACACACCTAGAAAATCTTTGATTTTCAAATCCTTCACCGCATTCGACAGATCGATGTTGGATAGGGGTTTGTTAGGTAAGACAACACCTTCTACGGATATCTCTATTTTCTTATTCATAAATGAATATATATATTTTTTTTATTTATTTATTTTATTATAATTCACAAAAATGACGTTATTTTTTTTTTCTTTTTTTCTTTTTCTTTTTAAACTAACTCTATCGACTTCCATAATCTTGAATCCGTCTAATTCCTCGACTTCCATAATCTTGAATCCGTTTAATTCCTCTTGATTTTCTGAAATCCTATCATCCTTAATCATATCTGGAATCCTATCATCCACAATCATATCTGAAATCCTATCATCTACAATTAGATCCAAAGTCCAATATCCACATGCTAAAGTGCTTATTTTACCGTCTAACATGAATCGCTTATCATCGTCGGCCGTCAGCGAAATCTTGTTGACTATTTCAGTATACAAGTCATGATTTTCGCTTCGAATCGATTTCATAGTCTTATACACCGGACCACTTCCTAACAGACAATCTTTATACTCTTGGAAAGAGATGTTTTTCTTCACCACGCATGCTTTAACCCCTTTGCACATCTTGATCTCTTCATGTTCTAGACGATAAGCATACAGTTTGGGTCTCAAGCCCACAAATTCGAGGATTTTTTTACCACCGCTCTCGTCCTTAAATTTACCTAACACCTTCTTGTCGTTCGATTGAATGTTGGATGGGTGATCGACGGGATAATTGCTCGTGTTGAACCACGCGGCCACGTCCGGATATATATCTTGGTATACATCTTTCATCTCTATCTCGTAAACTAAACTGTCGGTGAATAGTAGTTTGGCTTTATCACCAAATTTTCGTTTGACGTAATCATAGTGAAACTCGTACATCAATCGCTTGCTGATATCTAAGATGATCGGTTCAAGATAATACGGTTTGTCGAACTTTGGGTGCCTCTTCTGCATGTCAACGGCCACTAGATTTTCGTCGAATATGGTTCGGTGTTTGTAATTGGGTTTCGCCACTATTTTTTTAGCTCTTTTCTCAGAAGTGACGAGTCGAACGTCGGTTCTCTTCCTGATGTTTTCTATCGATTTACCGTACACGCAGTTGTTCATGAGTTTGAAAAAATCTTTTGAATCGAATGATGCGATGTATGTTGACTAATTTCATCCCGTAATCGACGTATTGTTTCAAATTCTCACTGTAGACGACGTAGTCACGTTTGTTAGATAAATTGGGAATGAGTTTTTCCTCGTCTCCTTCGTTCGGTTCCATTCGTTCGGGAGCCAGCAGATAATCATTGTGTAGATCGTGTAATTCTTCCAGATAGATCAAATCGACTTCTAAAATGCAAGGATAGTCTCTCCATTTTTGCATCTCTTCCTGTTCCGTTACCCATTCGAAATTTCCAATCGGTAAAGGATGACTCATAGCCCAACCATACAGATTATTAGCGACCCAATGCTGTATGTATTTATTCAACCGTTTTGAATCGAAACCTTCTTTCATGTAGTGATTGTTAGCTTCAGAATATTTATGAGAGATCATCGAGACACCACCTCTCGCAGCCCTTTCGAACATGAGCAGCATGTTTACGTCAGATAATAATTTCAATTGGACTTTGGTGGTGTTCAACAGAGCGTCCCATGCCAGACTGGGTGCGGTGAAATACCAAGCGGGATCCAGATCGTAATTTCTATGACAGACGTCTCGAGAATTTTCGAACACGTCTGCCAAGAGCAGAACGTCGGTCTTCAAATAGAGATCATGATAATCTCTCATGGTTTTCATATCGAATGATTTCCACACGTTTTTGGCGTGATCGTAATTCTCGTCGGAAATGTCGGATTCATATAATTTTGAATAAAAATCTTCTTTCGAAGGTATTGCAGTGTCGTCGAATCTTTTTAGATCGTTCATGTAATCGTAAGGATAGACTCCTTTCCTCAACATAACGTCTACTCGTTCTCCAAAATGTTCACTCGTGATTTTAAATTTATCCTTGCTCATGTTATCGACTAATTTTTCCAGAGCGGTCGACATGAATTTAAAACTGCCGATGAAATGCATGCTTCTACGAATGGATTTCATTTTTTCTTCCAACGTCTCTCCATCGATTACTCTTTTCTTCTCCATGACCTTCCATTTCGTGAATGAAATGTATCTTTCTTCACTGTTCGTGATGCAATTTAATTCTTCGTGGGAGGTGCCGAGATTTTTTACGAACAGATGACTGTCGTAACCCGAGAGATTGTGAAATATCACCAGATAGAAAATGGCGTCTCGATATTTTAAATTACACTTGCTGTGAGCCGGACCATGATACAGACCCGTGTAATGATCGTGGTCTCTGACCTTCTTATTTTCCTCCAAATTCGCATCGAACGATTGTCTGCATATGTGACATTCGGTGGCTCTGTTATTTTCATCCTGCTGATCTCGCGTGATGATCATTTTCGCTGGAGTTTTGAATTTGTCGTATAACATTTGAATTTTTGATTCTAACTCTTCCACGAACCTTTGAGCCACGTCGTCGTCTTCGCACTGTTTTGTGTAGGTGAAGGGACCCATGTCGTGTTGCGAGTCGAAAGCACATTTCACGTAAATGCAATAACCTGAAGGTGTGTGTTTTTGATATCTTTCGACGTAACATTGAAGAGCATTAGGTTGGCAGGAATTCATTTTCACGGTGAAACATTCGAAATCGGCATACACGACGAATGGTACTTTTAACCTTCTATTGCGATTTTCAAACTTCACGATGGTGTTGTGTTTGGGCATTTCAATGGCAACACCTTGATTTTCATTGCAATATTCCTGATGTTTTGCTAACGATTTTTCGCTGCAAAACGTGTTCATGCAGTTGCAACATAAACATATCTTTCCTTTATGTTTATTATTTTGTCTCAACAGTAATCGGCTCGGATGTTTAACCCAAAAATAACGACGATTGTCACCATTCAAAATCAATAATAAAATAATCGTCTTTTCTCTTTCAAGATATAAAGTCTGTCTGAGAGGATAGATCGTTCGTTTTTCATTGTCGTATCCCAAGACCTTCACTGCTATGGTGGGATTTTGAGCCTCGAAACGTTTGATGTGTTTTAACTGCATTGGAAAAGTCACTCCGGTCCAATAGAGATTTTTAGAAGTCTCCTCGTAATGAAAAACTCTCTCAGGATGGATTTTGACAGGGTATAAAGCAGAAGTGACTGCCCATTTAAAACACTGATCATCTTTATTTCTCATATTGACCACGGTGTGTTTTTTAGCTAAGAAATACGGTAATTCCACGTAGGAAGATCGTTTCAACGAATCGTTTTTAGTTATATGAATTTTGAGTTTCAACACCTCATCGAACGTCCAATTACTACCTTCATGTTGATAATTCGCGAGAGATGTCAACATCTTGTTTTTCATCTTTTCGAAAACATCCGATAAATCTGAACCTCGAAGTACAGGTTAGATGTTAGATCTGAAATATGCATTTTTCACGATGCTGTCGCCAGACTTCACATCAATTTTATTCATCATGCAATGGAGTATCATCTTACTTTTTTGTCCCACGTTCATGTGTTTGTGAAACAAATCCAATACTTTTTTCTTCACCCGTTCCATAAACAATTTTGGATCGATTTTCTTGAACGAGGGAACCACATCGGAAGTTTTAAAAACACCTTTGATCACACTCTCCCATTCTACGGGCTTTGATTGGAATAGTTCCGTGATGAATCATGCTACATATTCGTCTCCTTTCCCTTCCTCGATTGCTCATTGAATTTCGCTCGATATATCTCGTTTGTCTAGAATCTGAAGTGCATCACTCGTTTTTGTTTTAGTTTTTCTTTTCTTTTCTTTTGAAACTTGAAGTTCTTCAATGGCTTTTCGTTTAGTCATCTTCTTATTTTTCACAATCGAAACCTTTTTGTTTTTTTTCAACGTCGGCATTTCGATTCCTTTTACTATCTTTTTCTTCTTCTCATTTTTCACAACCGATGCATTTTTTGACATTGTTGCTATCGACATTTCGTTTGCCTTTCCATCGTTTCGTAAATATTCCTGTATGACTTCAATTTTTTTTTATTTAGTTCTATGATTTCTGAAATGTGGAATTTTTAATAGTTTACAAATCTCATTTAACTGAGGTACGGTTTTCTCATTTAAATTTTCCATTTTTTTATTTGTTTGCTCCATTTGTAAGAATATTTTTTTTTCGAATTTTGTATTTAAATAATTTGTTAAAAAAGTTTGTTTTTTTTTACTCTTTATATATATAAAAAAAATTTTTTTTTTTAATTTTAATTTTTCTTTAAAGTAAAAATTTTTTTTGATGAAATTAATCAATTTTTTTATGTTCCTTAACGTGAAAAAAATTGAATTAATACGAGAAAAAAGGGATGTTAAAATTTAACTTTTTATTTATATATATAAAGAGAAAAAAACTTTTACAAAAAAAAATCTTTACATTAAAGAAAATTAAAATTAAAAAAAAAACTTTTATTTTATATATATATATAAAGAGTAAAAGAAAAAACAAACTTTTTTAACAAATTATTATTTAAATACAAAATTTAAAAATATATATTAATTGCAATAATTCATAAAACAAAAAAACAAATAATAGATCATGACAACAACACCTAAAAGATGCGAATTGAAATTGAAACGAGTTGAAACATGTAAGAAACTCGGTTGTAAAATCTATAGATTACAATGACACGATTCCATTGAATTGAACAAGGTCGAGACGAAGGGCTTACAGCACAAATATGACAAATATAGCATGCCTTTGAAATTGGACGAAACCATGCTCAATTTGTTTTAAGAGTACGAAAATGATCTGCAGAATATCATCTTCGCTGAGGACAGAGAATTCGACAAGAACAATTTGTCGTTGCCCTATGGAAGTTACATATATCCAAAAATCTCTCTTGAACTCGTGAACAAATCGGGTGGCGAGAGCGCGTTGACCGAAGTAAAAAAACTTAAAAAAGTAAAGATAAACATTCAACACATTTTCGAAAAAGGAGAAACACGAGTGTCAGCATGCTAATAACGGACTTGGAAATATAAACAATAGAGAGATTGATTTTTAGTGAAGAAGAAGGAAAAAAAAGTAATGAGATCATCTTTAGATCTCATTACTTTTTGTTTGTTTTTTTTTGGTTTTCCTTCTTCACTATTGCCCATATATTATAATAATGTTTCCTGTTTTCTCAAAGTTCAGCATTGATTCTTCTTTTCTTTTTATTTTTTTTTTTGTGATATGCTACGTTTTTATAAGAACACATTTGTTTATCCGAATCATAAGTATGAACGAATGTTGTGCATCTCTCGGTAACACTCGCATCATTACCATTCTCTTCAGAAGATAGTGGTAACGGTGGAAAACGTCTCATTCTTTTGAATTTCAACTGCATATCCCGATCTTTATTTAACTATTTTATCAGTTCTTTCCTAAGATATCCATCATTAGCGTCTAATCGTTTTTCCACATCTTTTTCACACTCTATCTCGTGATATTCGTCATTATCATCTAATTGTTTTTCCACCTTTTTATCCATTTTATATTATTTTATACTTTTTATGATTTTTATTTGATATTTATATAATTATATAATTTTTTTACATTATAATAACATATTCAAAATTGGTATATTCTTAAATGGCGAATTCTCACCAAACAACAAACCCTTGCCGAGTTGCTCAACGTTCCGTCCACTCTTCAGATAGAGACCATTTCCACTCAAAGAGTTGTCACCTCTAACGGGTTCTAGATACAATCCTTTACCACTGTCGTCTACGTGGACGCAACACACGGCTCCTCCCTTCTTCAAAAACAGTCCGCTGCCACCCATTAATTTCTCAACTGCCGAACTTGCGAGTCCCGTGAGAGCTCCCACGCCGAGAGTCTTTCCGAGAAAGGGTAATGCCTTTGCGGCGAAGGGTAATGCTTTTGCGGCGATTCCTGCCAATAGCGGTAGGAAACCGCCTTTCATTCTCAAATTGTATCTCAATTGAGCAGGACTCAATCTCACCGTCAACCTTCTTCCATCACGAATTGCTTTCTCCAATCCTGACCGCCACTCGTCAGATCTTCGTGAGTGAATTGGAATCTCACCACCTCTCCTCGAGTAGTTAACGCTCTTTTAAGTTTCTTCCTCTGTCCTGCACATATGTTCACGTTTTTAACCACGTATTGTGTCATAATTCTTTTTTTTAAAATATATTTCCTTCAATTGTTTTATTTGTTTTAAAGATAATTACATATATTAAATAGTTTTTTGTAAAATTAATATTGCGTTTATTTTATTTTTGTTATTTATATATATACACAATATTTTTATTTTTTTTTTGCTTTTATATTTCTCTTATGTGAAATCGTATCATCACCTTCTCTCCGCGAAGATCTAACAGTTCACCATTTTGATCCGTCAACGTGGTTTTGAGACTATACAACATGTCTAAAATCACTGATAGATAAACTAAATTTCGAGGTCGTTCCACAATCTTATAACCCGGCAACAGGTTTGGAAAGAAGGAATAGATCGTCAGTTGAGCGCTACCATTTACATAGCTTCCAGCAATCACATCCACGTTCAACAGAATGCTATTGACTGCGAGAATGTCGACCGTATTTTCAGATGCCGCGTGGCCTCGATACATCTTTCGATCGAATCCCAGCATCTTGCCTATAGAATCGTCCATATTGAAATCCACTCGAAAATTATCTTCCAAATCCAACATCGTCTGTAAGGTATTAGGATTGGGAGCGAGTCTGATCTTGTTGCTTCCGTTTCCATACGTCTTCATTCGCGTCTGAATGTAATTGTTCAAATCGTCTATGTCGTAACTTCCTTTGGGAATTCGAATCTCCAACCAATCCACTCCGTCGGAATACTTAAACGAGTTATTCTTTTCGGTGACGCTGGGAAAGGAATAATAAGTCTCCAGATTCACCAACGCCATCTCGTAACTTTTATCTCTATTCAATTCGATGGAAGGTTCGAATTTCGTCGCGAATCGAGTCGAATCGCCACTCACCACGATTTGAATGGATTGTTTTGCAGCCGTATTCTCAGCTATCCATTCTAACAATTCTCCTTGTTCGAACATTATATTTAATTTTTTTTTTATTTTTCTCAAAAACTAATTATTTTAAGATTTATTATTTTCTAATTTTTTATTTATTTTCACGCTCTATCTTATTATCATCAGAAACATAAAACTTGTCGATTCCGCACCGATATTTTCCGCGATTAAATTCGCTAGTCAAATCGATCACGACGAAATTGTAAAGTCCTCCATCCCAAACCCTCTTACATAATCTCCTGAATTCCGACGCGCTCATGTCGTTTGCGACGTGATCGCTGTAGATGTGATTGAGATTCTTGAGATCTTTGCGAAAGAGACATAGGAAATTAGCGTTCTCCCTTATCGTCTGTCTGGGCAATCAAAAATAATTCTGCGACAGGTAGAAACAGTCCACGTTGCTGTGACGACCCTAACGTAATACGATTTGCATCGGTTCTGTCTCTCCAAAAGCAGATCGTCGAAAATCATGAGATTCTTATCTTCCGATTTCAATTCTCTAGGATCCGGAACATCGCTAGCGTTCTCATAAAATCGACACTCGACGTTCGAAGATGCATTTCTCTTCATCAATTCCATCACTGTACCGTCCAAAATGGTCGAAAGAGAAGCTTCACTTTTGTCGAATTCCTCCCTACTGTCAAAGATTCTGGCTATGACGTCCTTGGGCAATCTACGATCCATGCACTCTCGAAGCAATCTGTATTCGGGTTGAAACAAGCTCTTGCCAAACACAAACAATCTGTCGTAATCCAACCAGTAGGGTCGAGACAACAGATTCATCAACAGATTGGTCTTTCCACAATTCGATTTTCCTACTATCAAGCCTCTTATGCTTTTGGGAAAGAACTCATTATTCGACCTCTTGGTCGCGGCGTCGTTCCAAGACATATCTTTAATGTTCATCCTTGTTTTATTTTTTTTTTTGTTTGTTATTTTAGATTTTTTTTCAAACTCAATTTTTTATGTTTTTTTTTTTCCAAACTCAGTTTTTAATATTATTTTTTTTATATTACACCGTCGCGAGTTCTCTTCAATCCAGATCCACTCGTCAGTTTGGCTAAATCTTGTATGGGTACCACAGCACCCTTAAAATCTTTCCAACTTTTTGGCGTTCGCTCTAACCTATCTCGCTTCGCTGGTGGACTGATCAATTTGTCGATCAACGCGTCGGCTGCCCTCTTGCCAGCCACAGAAGCTATCCTACCACTGGCTTCGGAAGCGGCTTTCTTACCAGCATCCAAAGCCGTCTTCTTACCGACCTCAAATGCGGTCGATGCGATTTTTCTACCCGCATCACTCGTGAACGCTCGCATTATAGAATCGATGATGCCAGAACCGCCTTGAACGTTAGTTCTAACGTATCCCCTGTTCTTTATCACCAACATATTTTATTTTATAATATATATTTTGTTTTCACTGGTAAATCGTTTGTTGTTTAAATACTTTTTATTATTCTAGTGTAAAATTTACTGTTTTTATTTTATATGTTTTTGTTTGTTTGTTTGCTTCTCTCTACTTATTATATACATCAATCCTTCAATTCGTTCATCAGCCTTTTATAATGGTTTTTATTCAAAACCTTCTGTCGTAACAATTCGTCACATATGCTAACTATCTCATTATCTAATCCTGTGTTACCAGCGCGTCTGGGGCGCGGTGGCTCAGTTGGTAGAGGTGCAGGCTGCAAGCTGAGAGGTCCTCGGTTCGAATCCCACCTGCGGCAACCACGTTGTGTCCTTGGGCAAGACACTTCACCCCGATTGCCTACATGGGGGCACGATGATGCTGTGTACTGAGGCGTACTGCACGTCGATGGTGCGCATGTCTTCAACCAATCTAACCCTGCCTGTGCTGTGGTGCAGAGTTCAGAGTTATGATGTTGGAGAGCTGACAGCTGCTTGTCGTTGCTCGGTGGTTCTCTCCGGGTACTCCGGCTTCCTCCACCCGTAAAACTGTCACGGTCACGATTAGCCATTGTGCATAAGTATGTGACCTTAAACACCAATAAATAAATAAATAAATAAATATAAATAAATACCAGCGCGTCTACTTGCCATCAACAATCTCAATCTCTGAAACAGAATTCCATATAGGTTTCACCACTTTCGTCCACGTGTAACCTCTGCTAGCTTTAGGTCTCGTCTCTCTGTCATCGTTATTTCTCTTCATGGCGCTGGTCTGAACAAGAATGTCGCCGTAATTGTTGTAATCCTGTTCTGTGTAATCACTAGGCTTGTCGTAAAGGAGCAATTTGCGCAGTCCGGAAGTTAATTCGTACCTTTTCGAACTGACGGTTAATTCATCATCATCTATTTCCACTTCTGTGTCGCCCACAAAAGTTCTACCGTCCGAATCCTTATAAAATCCATACAACAAATCTCTCTTACCACCATCCTCGGACAACGCGACGCTATCAGTGGTGATAGTCGAAGCTCTATCATCGCTCTCACTCACGTCGGTTTTGATTCTCATGGGAACGTAATCCGGTGTAGATTGAAACGAATACTGGTTTGTAAAACTACCAGGCAACGAACCCATTCTCAAAGAACTTTCTTTTAAGGGCCTCAATTCGTCAACGATCTCCTTCTTGCTTCACTCTTGAACCTCTGTCATGGGTTTAAATATTTTTGTGGTCTCGCATTTGAGTTCGATCTCTACAAGACGTCTGCTTCTGTCAGCCGATTGAATGCCCTTTCTGGCACGTTCATATTCATTTAAAAGCTGATCTCGACGTTTTGCATCCATCTGTAAAAACTTTTTTTTTTCGTTTTTAAATTATTAATATTTCCTTTGAGTATGCTAATGTGAGTTATTTATTATTTTCAAAATTAAATGTATAATTATTTTTTATGTTTTAAGTAAATAAAAATCTTCTGTCTTTAATATAATAACTAAAAAAACAGTTGAGGAAAAACATTTTACATGATAAACTTCTATAAATCTATAAACGCATTTTGCCTCTGAACGCATTCAAATCGCATCACAGATTATTCGCTCAAAGGCGAACTGGAGAACTTTGAAAAGTTTGAAAGATTTAGTACATAAGAAACCAGTTTCTGATTTAACGCGTTTGAGAATAATTACATCTGATAATCAAAATCACAAGTAAACACATCAGTAATGTAACGCTTTCAAAAAACGCGTTTAAATCATATCAATTAATCTTTTGAACTGTTTCCGCTTTCATCCATAGAATAGTTTTTCAGTTAAACTATTTAACTGACAATTGACGCTCATTTGAATAAAAACCCGTAATACATTTCAAGCGTGACAAATGGCCTTCTCAGTAAGTTTATACAGTAGGGGATTTTCCAAAAAAACTTTTTTTCTGTTGAGTTTGGAAAATCCCACTATGGGTATTCCACCCACTTACTTCAGAAATGGGAGTGTCCAATAGTAGTCTGTTAAGTTTGGAAAAATCCACTATGGGTATTCCCGCACTTACGATCGGGAAACTTGGCAGTGGTTTTGCGGGTTCAGATCCACCTTTTTTCCATGTACCGTATATAGATCGATTTTTGATGTACAATCTGCAAATGGGTTTCCCTGTACACCTCCATAGGATTCGGTGTTAAAATCGTGTACAGATACAGATGGCCCAGAATCCGCAAACTGTGTTTTGATGCTGGCCCAGAATCCGCAACACGTTTTTTGCTCACGATTTTAACACTGAATCCTATGGGGAAAACCCATTTGCGGATTCTAGACCAGACAATCGACCTCATTTTTCTTAAAATTTCATACATTTTTTTCACTCTTGAGCGACGTGTATATAGAATCCAGTGCTATAGAATCCGCAAGCGGATTCTGGGACACCATAAAAAACGACATTTTCGTGTACTTGTACAACATTTTAACACTAAATCCTATGGAGGTGTACATCGATGTACGTGTACATGTACAAAAAATTGTACACGTGCCCTTGAATCCGCCTTTATTACCTACTTTCATCTAAACCCGTGTCAGTCTTTACATCTCTTTGACCCAGTGCATGCTTGAAGGCTTTGCATATGAGAGACTGTCTATTGATTGCACCGAGATCTATGCTTGTATGCTAATACACACTGTGTAACATTGTGTTCACATCACACGCGGGATATGGGCATATACTGGGTGTGTCGATATATGCTTAAGCGAGAATGCACAAATACAGATCATAGACACATACGATGAAAAATGATTTTAGAAGCATAGTCGGATACTAGGACACGTTCCTTGCACTCACTTCCTAGTATCCGACCATGCTTCTAGAATCATTTTAATGGAATGTGTTTGTGTCCTAGTGCATGATGTGTCATATGTGTACACATCGCATACTGCAAAAGGGCACATGCTTCGTGTGCCAATAGGTCCATGTGTGCTACTGTGTAATATGCGCACAACACATGTAGATCATGGGTACATGCTGGCTGTGCTGATATGTGCTTGTGTGCTAGTGCACAATGTGTGCACAGCACATGCAGCTAGGCTATCGTGACAACTGACAACCCCACATGGCATAATTGGATCATGTGACATGATGGTACTGCTAAGGTTCCCCTGATGAGGATCAAAAGGTATCAAGCAAACTCAGAAACATTATTTTATAACATTATCGGTTGTTGTAACATTATCAGTTGCTGTGACATTATCAGTTGCTATGACATTATCAGTTGATATGACATTATCAGTTGCTGTGACATTATCAGTTGCTATGGCATTACCAGTTGCTATGACATTATCAGTTGTTATGACATTATCAGTTGCTGTGACATTACCAGTTGCTATGACATTATCAATTGCTATAACATTATCAGTTGCTGTGACATTATCAGTTGCTGTGACATTATCAATTGCTATGACATTATCAGCTGATATGAATTCATCAGTTGCTGTGACATTACCAGTTGCTATGACATTATCAGTCGCTATAACATTATCAGTTGCTTTGACATTATCAGTTGCTATGACATTATCAGTTGCTGTGACATTATCAGTTGCTGTGACATTATCAGTTGCTATGAAATTATCAGTTGCTGTGACATTATCAGTTGCTGTGACATTATCAGTTGCTATATCATTACCAGTTGCTATGACATTGCCAGTTGCAATGACATTATCAGTTGTTGTGACATTACCAGTTGCTATGACATTATCAGTTGCTATGACATTATCAGTTGCTATGACATTATCAGTTGCTGTGACATTATCAGTTGCTATGACATTACCAGTTGCTATGACATTATCAGTTGCTATGACAGTTGCTATGACATTATCAGTTGCTGTGACATTATCATTTGATGTGACATTATCAGTTGCTATGACATTATCAGCTGATATGACATTATCAGTTGCTGTAACATTATCAGTTGCTGTAACATTATCAGTTGCTGTGACATTATCAGTTGCTGAGACATTGTCAATTGCTCTGACATTACCAGTTGAAACGTGCATTCGTTGAAGGCATGTCTTGATGATATAGTTGGAATCTTAGGTAGTCGGGATACAGTCTTTTTCGAAATATGATTGTGTGTAAATAAAATATACTTGCAGTAATGGTGATGCAGCTTGATATTTAATTGAAATTTACCTACTCCAAACTGGCTCTGTTAGGCCCCAGACAGACGGAATTGGATTCTACATACTCCAGCTTGTATGACGGACTGCGTTTAGTTAGTCCAAGTGTTAAATGTTATCTTGTAAAAAAAACTACATCTCTACACTCTTAAATCAGTTAAGTTTAAAATTATCCTAAATGAACTGGGTTGACTGAATATGAACCCTATTGGGTTCATATTTACTCAATCCAGTTGATTTTAGTCATTTTTTTAACCTAACAGGTTTTATAGTGTACTTTATAGTGTACTGTCAAGAGCGAATCGAGATCTACGACTCCATGCCAGACGAACATGTCCCATGTCCCGACTGGAAAATTATTGGAACGGGTTGTTACACTACCCCCTCCTTTTAGCGACTCACCTGAGTGTCACAAGTAATATGGCTGTCAACTTATCGCTACCTTGAAGCGGTTAGTAATGAAGAAAGACTTCTACTCAGAACATAAAAAAAATATAAAAAGTTAGCTTTTGTATTTTTACACTACTCTGCAGGAAAATGCCCGAAGTTTGTGAAATGATGCGCACATCGATCATACAAATTTGGTAATAGAAATACAAAATCTGATTGGTTGATTTACATCGATCTCATTGGTCATTTCAGAAGTATCTTGATCCTCATTAAACTGTTATTGGAAATCATGTAGTCAAGGGGTTAGTTAATGAACTTACTAAATAGAATAGTAACAACAGCAGTGGGGTCAATTGTGTATGTTACTAAAAATAGCTCGATGCGTGTAGCAAGTGTAAAAATATAGTTCCACACTGAAATTAATGGAAACTAAATGGACTAAGTTATGGGGTTAGTTAATAAACCTAATAAATATAGATCAGTGCACATAGGAACTTGGGGCTCGGTGGCTCAGTTGGTAGAGGTGCAAGCTGCAAGCCGAGAGGTCCTCGGTTCGAATCCCACCTGCAGCAACCGCGTTGTGACCTTGGGCAAGGCACTTCACCCCCATTGCCCACGGCACGGTGACGCTGTGTACTAAGGCGTACTGCACGTCGATAGTGCACCTGTCTTCAACCAATGCTAACCCTGCTTGTGTGGAGTTGGTATGTTGGGGAGCTGACAGTTGCTCGCCGTTGCTCGGTGGTTCTCTCCGGGTACTCCGGCTTCCTCCACCCGTAAAACTGTCGAGGTCATGATTAGCCATTGTGCAGAAATATATGACCTTAAACACCAATAAATAAATAAATAACATAGGAACTTATACACATATATTATTTCAACATATGATGTGATTAGTTAGGAGGTAAACTAATGAATTTAGTAAACATAGATTACTAAGCGTAGGAACTCATAAAAATATAGTACACTACATAGCGTGTGGTTAGTTATGGGGTTAGATAATGCCGTTACTGAATATAGATCATTAAAAGCAGGAACTAAAAAAATATAGTTCCACAATAAAGATGAGGGACAATGTTGTTTGTTAGGGGTTACTAAATGCCGGTGTGACTACTATTCCTAGAAATGTTAGACCTAGGACTATAATTCTGCGGAATAATAGTCCAGAGGGACTAATTTTCCTACGGACTTCCATTCCTGTCACACCGGCACTAATGGTATAATAAATAATACTATTATTATAAGCCCAGGATGGTGCCTTCGCCAGGCATTTCTAACAATTCTACCGGACTGGGCAAGGGAGTTAACTCGAAATTCTGATGTGAACGAACGCTGAAGGCATCGACTTGTCTGGGATTGTAATTATCTTTTCACTGATTGAACAACATATAGCATAAACTTTCGTGAGAATATAAGTGCAGTTCCGCGTAGGAGCTCACTTAATTTGATGTCGCTTGATTGATTAAGCTTGTTGATTGAATAATAGTCAAATTCCTTACAACAAATATTCTCGTATGACTAATAAATTTAATTTTTTGCAAAAGCTTAAAGTAGCAGCCAAAACTGGCTAACGCTATACACAAGAATCGCCATTCACTTTTTTATATTTTCTTTTTTTTCTTTTGCTTTCAAAACATGTCGGAAGGAAATATTATTGTGGGGGCGATAAAAGACATCATCGCGAAGCTGAACGCAACGCGAAACGCGTTGCCCAGGGACAACTTGAACCCAAAGTCCGTAATATAATTTGTTTGGACGTACCAAACCCAAAACAAATATATTACGGACTTTGGGTCTACGTTTGGACTACCCCCTCTCTTTTTTGTTGGGTCCCTAGGACCACCTCACGGGGAATTTTTATGAAATGAAAGCTTAAACTGGCTAAATTTCCATAGTAATTGAGACCAAAATTATTTTTGAAGCTGAGCAAATAGAAACACACCAACTGATTTTCAGAATACCGATTTTAGGGACAATTTTGCTAATCTTTGGAAAATATCTCGGGGGTAAATACCTCTCATATCCCCCTCCCCCTTCGGTTTCTGCGCCACTGTTCCTATCACGTTGCTCATGCCCACCCACATCAAATTGTGATCAATCCCCGCGCACCTGACAGACGCCTCTTAGACTCAATCTGTACATGTCTGCTTGTTTTGCACGCGAATCCAGGACAAAATGCCAATGGACAAAATGCCAATCAGACAAAATGCCAATGGACAAAATGCCAACCAGGCAAAATGCCAGTTGGACAAAATGCCAATCGAATCTAATACTGGAGTACAAATAAGAAAAACATAAAGTGAATTAAATGTTTATTGTTCAATAATAATAGCACTTTATCAGACAACATTTATTGAATAGTTTCCAAACAAATACAATAGCATAACATAGGATAACATATGTACACAACTTACACATTTCTTAAATTTTTGTGGTGATGTTTTTGAAAATGTTACAATGGTTTCCATAAATTTCCTATAGGTTAAGCCTTTACCTAACAAAAAGTAGACAAATATCAAGAAAATTGACTAAACCATTTCTTTTTTTACCTTACACAGATTTAAAAAAAAAAAAAATTAAAAGTTTTCAAATTTCAACTCATAATTATGAACAATCTCAATAAAACTATACTTTCAATGCATTGCACTTAGGTTAACCCTTTACCCAACGTAACGGCCAGAACCGGCCAGCGCTATTCTCAAAAATCGCCAATTAATTTTCAAAATATTTTCATTTCTTGTCTCAAAAACATAGGTTATGAACCCTCGTTGGAACGACCTCGTTGAGCTCGTTCCAACGAGGGGTCATAACCTATGTTTTTGAGACAAAAAATGAAAAAATTTAGTTATTCAAGAATTGTTTTTGCAAGTGTCGTCTGCTTTTCATATTAGGTAAAGGGTTAAACATTTACTTAACAATAACATAAAGACTTAACCCTTTACCTAACACAGCTTTTTGAGAAAGAAATTAAAGTTTTCAATTTCTAACCCATAATTCTGAACATGTTCCATAAAACTATATTTTCAATACATTACCCTACCTTACACAAAGGAAAAAAAATCAAGTCAATTTACTTAACCCTTTACCTAACACAACATTGAAAAAAAATTAAAGTTTCAATTTTTAACCCATAACTCTGAACATGTTCCATAAAACTATACTTTCAGTACATCGCCTTACCTCCAAAAAGGCAAAAACATCAACAAAATTGACTTAACCCTTTACCTAACACAGCTTTTCTGAGCAATACAGAGTTATGGCTGTATAAACAGTCTATTTTTTATGTACTGGAGCTAGACTGAGACAAGTTTTTCATTAATAATAATAACACTTTGGCCGGCCGCTGATTTGTCGCGGTTCTCGTATGAGAAGGCCTTGGCTACCCATGTTCTACCAACTGCCTCCCTATTCCCGCGCTTCTTCTCTCCTCCCAACACTCGGAGACGAACTGCTTGATGACATCCCTTGCCCCATTCTTCCCAATCTCTCCGATTAGTATATTAACCCTCTCCTTTGAGTCGCCCCCTAACCACATGTCATTCATTCTCCCACCCCACTTCTCCATTATACTCCCCGTGAATCTTGTTCTTTTAGACTGGTATTTTGGGCATTCTATAAGAAAGTGTTCCAGGGTCTCCACCACTCCCACGTTACACATCTGGCACTCCTTTTCACTGTTTTTCCAAATTTTTCCCCTCAGCTCCAGGGACCGCGACCTCAGCTTGAACAACAGTGACCCCCAAAGGTGCCATCAAGGTACTCTTCAAAACCAGGCTTCTCTTTATCACGCAGGCCACCCGAAGATCTCTTTGATTTGACCCCCTCTCGCCAATTACGGTTACAATCCTCCATGACCCTTTCTCTGACGAAGTTTTTGCCCTGGTTTGCCCCAACGTCAAGGTCCGAGATCTCCAATGAGTAGTTTTCTACTAGCTCCCTCACTTGGACCATCCACCCCGTCTTGATATTTGAGTTGAAAGTTCTCAGGAACATTACGTTACACCATCGGCTATTGGGGAGATTTACCAAATAATTAAGATAACTGAGTTTCAGTAGGTCTATCCTGTCCTTGATCCTCATCCACACAAGCTCACCCCTGATTGCTTCTAGCGCTGCGGCATTACTCGAGCCTGTTATCCATCGGCCTGCATCGTTCTGCAGGATTCCCAAGCTCTTAACAGCTGTCTGGTTTAGGGGTATAACGTCCGTACCGTATGTTATACTTGACAGACCCACCATTTCCCAAATGGTTTTCCTCACGAAAAACTTATTGAAACTGTTTCTCCCTTTAAGTTTCATTTGGTTAAGGATTCGCCTCCCCCTTCAGAATCAATTTATTTGTGTGGTTTCGATAGATGCCTCTTCCTGTGATTTTTATATTTACCCCCAGGTACTCATAGTCACTAATCTCTCCTACACTAAGAGGTCGACTGCTACCTTCCGGAATGCAGAACTCTCCCACTCTCCACCTTCGAGTGGGGTCCACTTTGCGGCCTACGGGTATAGCTTTGCTCTTGCTTTTATTAAGTTCGAGTCTCCATTTGCTCCCATATTTCCTAACAATTCCCAGCATCTTCGCTAGCCCCTCTTCGCTTTCTGACACTAGCACCATATCGTCTGCAAAAATATCCCTGGGATCTTCAAATCACCAACTGCAACCCCCTCGTCGCTATGCAGGAGTTCATCTCCTAAACCGTTGATGTACAATGCAAAAAGAATTGGCGAAAGGATACACCCCTGTTTTAGGCCTATCTAAAGGCACACGTTTTGTTGAAATATTTCCCAGGCTAAGTTCACTCTGTACGTCTTTATATAATGCTTTCATAATCCCAACAAACTCGCCCCCCAAGCCCAGAGCCTCCAGCTTGCGCAACATACCCCCCCCCCCCCCTCCATACTCTATCGTATGCATTTTAACATCCAAAAAGGCCATGAACATCTTTTTCTTTTTTGCTTTCGCGGATTCTATCATTTGGGATAGCGTGAAAAGATGGTCTGTGACTCTCCTTCCCTTCCTGAAGCCATTCTAGATTTCTCCCAAAAAACCCTTCTCTTCAATCACCTCCTCTAATCTCCCATACAGGACTTTACAAAAGACTTTTCCAATGTTGCTACTGACAGAGATCCCTCGATAGTTATCCAAGACGTCTTTTTCCACCTTTTTGTGAATAAATGTCACTTTACTTTCCCTCCACTCCTTTGGGACCTCTTGTTTTTCTATGGCTAAATTGAATAGGGCAGTTAGGCTTTCCAAGAGTTCCTCTCCCCCTTTTTGATAAACTCGTTAGGAATTTCGTCCACCCCTCCCGCTTTTCCATTCCTCAATTTTGAGATCATCCTTTGCACCTCCTCAGTTTTGATTTCGCTGCACACGAAGTCCGATAGATTTTCTTCGACCTGGTTCGGACACTCTGGTGGGTTCCCCATGCCCCATCGCTTATCGTTTATCTTTTCCCAGTGCTTGACTAGTTCTAATGCGATTTGATCTCGCTCTTCTGTAACTCTGCCATCTACTTTAATGCTCTGTGGGTTATTCCCTTTGTTACGTTTATTCACCCATTTCCAAAATACGCTCGAACTCGACCCCCCTGTCGCTCTTATCGTCCTAATAAGACTGCTATTTCGCACTCTCCGGTTGTCGTCTTTAATCTTGTTTACTTTATTTCGTGCTTGTTGGTATTCTTCCTTTGCTACCATGGCCTCATTGCTTTCCATCCCCTTAAGTTTTTTACTTCTCCTGTATGCAGCACATTTAGCTTTTCTAACCTTTATGGCCCTTTTCAGTTCTTCGTTCACTCTGTACCCAAGTTCCCGTGTTGGCACCCTAATCTTTCCTACACTTTCCTTCCCTGCCTCCACTAGGCTCGCAACTATGGCGTCTGTCATCTTCTGGACACTGCCCCCCTTCAGTAGCAGAAAGTGATGTCAGATACATGTATCTGGGGTGTATAGGGACAGGGGTATGAATAGGGACAGAAAACTGAAAAGTTATTTCAAGTTTTGTAAACATGCCTAGATATTTTTTTAAGAATCCTTATATATTATTTCCAGATGGGTCTATAAGTGAAGAAAAAAATATCTAGGCGTGTTTACAAAACTTGAAATAACGTTTCAGTTTTCTGTATCCATACTACTACAGTATGTATTTGCACATTGTTTATACAGAATTTAATCTGATGCAGTGACCAAGTCCTTTCATAAAATCCTCTAAAGATTTATCACCAGCTTCTTTTTACTGACAAAGATTTTGAAGTCTTTCTTGGTACTTTTTCACTTCAGTGCGTATACGTTTCACGGCTGGCTGACCCCTGGCATCTTGAAGGATTTCAGCCCTTGCGAGAGCAGCATCCTCCTTCAAATGTTTTATCGGTCTCCAAATGGATGGATGGCTATGCCCAGCCATACTTCTGAAGGCATTGTTCCACCCTTCACAATGATTATTCGTCCTTTCTGCACTGTTGTAAACATTCCACACTTCAGGGGGAAACTGAGGGGCTAACCTCCTATTTCTAATAACAGTTTCACCTGTTTCACCAAGTGGACGTTGAATTCTTCTAAATGTTCCTGACACATATGTAGAAGCAAAATAGTCTAAGAGAGATTCTGCTCCAGGAGGACAGTTCTGTTTGAGATATTCCATCCCTTCGTCAATTTCTGACAGAGGTAAAAATGCCAATCCATCAATCATGCCACATAAATGTTTAAATTCTGGACTCCTGCGGTAACGTTCAGTTAAACCAAGTTCTTGTATCTTTCTCCACGAGCTTTGAGTTAAATGATAAAAACAACCTCTAGTATTTACATGATCCCCTAAAACAGTATGTACTGCATTGATCACTGATTTCTCAAAGTCTAAATGAACATTCAATGGGTCTGGTGTGTAACCAACCTGATCACATCTTGATATCACTGCCCTTAACAATTCCTCATAAACTGCTTGGGATTTACCGGTTAAAAGAGCATATACACAAGTTAAAGCTGACACACCCAACTTTGCTCGAATAATATACAACTGACCGAATAAATGTGGTGCCATACTAAAATTACCATCCATATACCAAGTTTGGCTTGTAGCCAAATGTCATAATGCTTCATCACAACCAAATATAATAATTCGCTTTTCTTCCTCAGTTCCATTGTCATAAATTAAAAAGTTTTGATGTATGGTGTCATCAGTCTGGGTCCATTCACCCTCCAGTTTTGAAATGTCTATGAGAAGAGAAAAACAGAAAAAACAGGCCATCTGACCCATTATTTTAAAACTTAATGAAATTTCTTTTAAAAAATCCATTGGCATTTTAAACTTCAATGAAAAAAAAAATTCATTTAAGGAAAACAAAAAAATTTTAAAATCCATTGGCATTTTGTCTGATTGGCATTTTGTCCGGTTGGCATTTTGTCCGATTGGCATTTTGTCCATTGGCATTTTGTCTGATTGGCATTTTGTCCATTGGCATTTTGTCCGTACATATACAGAACCACACGTCTTCCCGGTATGCTCTTCTCAAGAAAAAATCAACACGCCAATACATTTGGATACAGCGACTCGGTGTGCTATAAGCAGTCAGCGAACAAGCCACTATTTTTTTATTTTTTAAAAAAATATGTAAATCATAATATATAGATACACAGTAATATTCATGTTTGCGGTCATAATATCCTAACTGCAGATCATCACAGGTGGACCACGCCTCCCAGAAAAAACCAGAGGAAAAAAACTGCTTATTCTCGTTACAGAAAAAAACTCTGGAAATCTGTATCCGAACGAAAATGCATTAGCCCCCTCCGATCGTGGTGTCGGAACAGCACCCCAATATCTGAATAACCGCATCTGCTATTCATCTCTATACATATATATAGAGATTTGTGTATAAGCATATGTGAAGTAAGCGTCGTTCATATGGGAAATTTCCCGCACAAATACCGTAAATTCCTATAAAGTATTAATAGGGATAGCATACAATACAGCCCTCCCCCCCAACCACCACCACCACCAACCCGGTTACCACAAACAGCACCGAATCGCTGTATCCAAACATTAAATCTCTGCAAATAAATATGCGAACGTCTTATTTGAAAAAAGAAAAGCGACTGCACTGCACGAAGAGTACGCTAGAACTGACCAACCGCTACACTTCACTTCACACCGCCAAGTGAACTCATGTCACACAATCATTAACCCTTGAAAACGCACCGTCAAGACAAGCATTTCTGTCTTCACGTTGTGCCGACAGAAATTTCAATTATGTTTGAATGGGTTAACGATTACTGGACGAGAGCGAGTGGCGCAGGGATACCACGAGAGCCGGTAGGCTCGAGTGGTTATCCCAGCGCCACACGCTCGAGTCCAGTAATCGTTAACCCATTCATACATAAGTGTGGTTCTGATTTTATCACACACCCAACCATGAAAAAGAATTCACTGTAATTAATCGCAAATTCAATTAAATAGTCGACAATTTGAACGGTTTAAAGAATTTTAAAGAGAAACGGGCAATTTTGTCACAGAACCAGTCTTAAGTCTTTGACCTTGCCACCTGCGGAATCGCTGTTGATTCATTTTATTTGCAAAAAATGTCGATCCGAACACTCAAAACTCAAAAGATTGCGTTCAGCATATCAGACGTCACAAATTATGAGGCCTCAAATGTGTTTTCAAAAATGGTGTGCAGGCATCATTATATCTGGAGGGTGGAAAATGTACAAGGATTTTGATTTGAATACGGTGCGAACTGGCCGCTCTGTTTAAATTTCGTGCTTTTTAAACTGAAACTGAAAATATAAGTTCGAACTCGGCATGACGATACATGCACTACTGCCACCAGGCTATCACATCTGGACATCTGTCATTTCCGTTCTGCACTGTAACAAAAGTACACACTGGACGAGAAAAGACATTTTATGCAATAATTAACCTTCCGGGGCATTCATTCCATCGTTTGGTTTGGAGTAACTAAGCCTGAGGCAGTTTGAGATTCCATTCTGTGAGAATTTCTGACTCTGAGTGAACTCTGCAGCCTTGGTAAGTACTAAGTTTGGACTTTATTTTTCAACATTATAAAGTTTCTGACTTGAAATTTAGCCTTCTTTTTATTTTACCTCAAGTATTGATAACCTTTGTTTGAAATGAGCTGCACTTACAAATAAAAGCTTTAGGTTGTCCACATAATACTACAGATAAACAAAGAGAGAAATATATTGCATGATAACTGCAAGAAAATGTCATGTCTTGTCTCTACAAGTAATTGAGTTTGTACACCTTTTTTACACCCCCCCCCACACCCATCTATAACCTGACAGCATTTTCTCGAAAGCTCACGAAATGGGTATCCAACAGTATTAGTCAGAGGCTGAAAGAGAAATAAGGGGGGTGGGAGGGGGATGTTGTTCTCACCAGTAAGCTCCAACTTATTTTGGTTGATAATATTTTCAGAGATTGATTAATGTTTACATTATTTTGTACTAGCAGTACTACACTTCACCAGTTTGTTGTCTGAACGGTTCTGTCAATATTTGTTCTTGGTGTCTGTGATAAATCTTTTATGTGTCTGCTCCAATATCTTGTCAATCTTAAATTTGGTATTCTGAATTTACATTTAGTAAATAGTTTTAACTGGTTGAGTGCTAGAAGCCACTATCAGGGCTTTCAAGAAAATGAGGCTACCAGAGCAAAAGCCAATATTTTCCTTGCTTGTGTTCCCTATTCAGTCAAATGCAAATAATATTTTGTTTATTTAAGTTTGTTCTCTCCAATAATTTGTAATAAAACAAATTTTGAATAAGAAATTTAGACCACCAAAAATAATCTAGCCCTCAATCAGTTAAAGAGGACTGATAGAATGTGGCTAAAATGATAGGCTTTTGGAGAACATTTTCTTGGGGATGACCAATCCGTGCTGACCAATCAAACTGCCCTGAACTTTTGTTTCAAAATCAAAATGCAGGCCCTTGCCTCAAAATTTGCCTATGAAAATGCTCTTCCCAATGCCCTGATATTTGCCACAATTATAAAAATACCCCCCTCCTTCTGAACATCTGTTCTGAAAATACCAGTCCCTTTCAATGAAAACTGCAAAATTAACTCCTTATTGGTGAAGGGGGGGGGGGGGAGTGCCTCAACCCCCTCCTCATCTCATACACCCATGTAGCTAAGTCACATAGGTGGCATTCAATTTAAGTTTTGTTGCTGAGAATTAAAGCAAAATAATATCCTCGTATAAAACAGAAATACTAGCAAAAATCCTTAATTAGTCATTTAAAAATACACATCAATCTGTGTCTGGAAAATATTGTCTATGTTTTAAATATTCTAATAATTATTTTTGAATTTCATGGAAGTCATCTCATAAAATTGACAATATATTGCTTTCATCAGACCACATGTATTTACCACCCATCCCCTCTTCATGGTCTCATTCCCACCCTACTCAATACTTTTCAGAAATTCCGTAGTGGGTAGCAGGTAATATTTTTTAATTTCCCCCTGTACAAACTCCAGAAAGTCATATTTTGGCAATACTATATCCCTCTAAAAAAGCCCTTCCCCCTGCCCCCACAAAAAAAAAATAAAATAAAATAAACCTGTTGCTCCAACATCCACTAGCACGTAAACAAACATTGGTTCCACAAATGTAAACTACCGAGTTTTTCTTATAAAACCAGGCTTTTCATTCTTCCGAATTTATTTTCTTTATTCAGCTGGTGTGGAGCGGGGGGGGGGGGGGGGGGGAGTGGTCATCTAGTAAGGATGGAATTAGAGATAGTTAAAGTTAATTACTTAACTGCATGTACTAGCTGTCAAACATCTCTTGGCTCTGTCGCCTGAGTGTCGGCGTGTCGCCGTCTGTTTTTCCGCTTCATGGTAACCAGTATTCAAGATTCATTTAGTCTTGCTTCCTGAGAACTACTTCAACTTAACATGCTCTTCAAAGTATGTTTGCGTTGGCAAACGTACTGCTTCATTGCCGAAGTGTGAATCGAATAGGATTACAGTTACACAGTAGGCCTCGTGTCGACTCGTTGTCAGCACGCAGCGGTGAGGGCAACATTGTAACAAAGTTTTATAGGAACTGTACAGGTCTGGCTGCAATATCGAACCCACATGGACTTTTTGGCCCTAAAATTAATTAAGTTTTCCTCGATTTTCAATAAAGAAAGCAAAGGTTGAGTTTCACTGTTCAATTTCTTGGCAGAGATCATGTGTCTTTCGTGACTTTCAACAGTTTTTAGCAAAGTTGTGGATTAAACATTTTGTGATGAGAATCGGTAATTCCGACAGATAAATATAGCCGATGGTTCTCGTTGGTAAAATTCCACTGAACGCTGCAAACTATAAGAACCAGTCTACGAGAGAACTTGTGCACGCGACGGGTACTTTTTATCGGATTGCATTAGAGCTTTCTGGTTAAAATTACCGCATGCCCCTAAAATCCATGTGATCGTGACAAATACAGTTACGGGTGTGTAATAAACCTTTGCACGCTATGTTTTTGAGACAAAAAATCAAAACATAATGGATGTTTGCCTCTAAAATCAGGTAAGACAAGTATATAATATAATTTGGATGGTAATTATACATTATTTATTTACTTCTCTGATATTAAAATAAAACTTTAAAAAATTAACAAAATCCTTTTCAGAAACGGAAATAAAGGATATTTGTCTCTACAATAGTGACATCACGGAAGAGTTTAGCACTTAGAGTTGGCTGCATTAATTCAATAATCCTCTTTTCATATACATGTGCATTGATTGATCTCCGAGAATTAATTAACTGAGACAAGATAATTGTCAGTTGTGGTACAATGAACAAATGCCGACAGCTTATTAACCCTTTACCTAACATGAAAAGCAGACGACACTTGCAAAAAAAATTCTTGTACAACAATTTTTTTTCATTTTTTGTCTCGAAAACATAGGTTATGACCCTCATTGGAACGAGCTCAACGAGCTCGTTCCATTGAGGGGTCATAACCTATGTTTTTGAGACAAAAAAATGAAAAAATAATGAAAATTAATTGGCGATTTTTGAGAACAGCGCTGGCAGGTTTTGGCCGGTACGTTGGGTAAAGGGTTAATGTACTGTCAGATGCACGTTTTCTGTCGGTATACACGGAGATTTTAAATTAGAATATCAAAAAAAAAAACTTTTTTTCCTGACTTAGAAAAAAATATTGGGAAATTTTCACGAGATAAATTCGATAGAGTCTCCAACATTCGATGGACTACAAATAGTGCTTATTTTTTTTTTTTTAATCGAAACATTGTTCATT
The DNA here is from genome assembly GCA_031216915.1 of Pictodentalium vernedei. Lineage (NCBI taxonomy): Eukaryota > Metazoa > Mollusca > Scaphopoda > Dentaliida > Dentaliidae > Pictodentalium > Pictodentalium vernedei. The sequence continues at coordinate 53,234,031 of CM062288.1, read as the reverse complement.
TTAAGCGTTTTTTGCTTTCTTCAGAGTAAAACAGTGGTGTCTTCGCAACAGGTGCAAACGGTTCGAATGTGGGAAGAAACGGTACAGGAAAAAACGGTACAGTACAAAAACGGTACAGGAAAAAACGGTACATGGAAAAAACGGTACGGCAAAAATGCCAATTTTTGAGGGGGTAGGAAAAATCGGTACAGCAGGGTAGGAAAAAACGGTACAGCAGGGTAGGAAAAAATGGTACAGCAGGGTAGGGTAGGAAAAATTCATCCAAAATTGTAAAGTTTTATAAGAATTTTATTTTAGCACTTAAACTTCAAATATCATCAACAATCACAAATAGTCAAACAGTGTCATATATACATAAGGCGATAAGCTGTTACAACATATGTAAGTACTATAACTATAATGACATAAATGAATATTAACTGGCACTTATCTAACAATCTTGGAACATTATCAGAGCTGGTTATAATGACATTCATATTTTCATGGTTTTATTGACATTGATTTGGAGAATAATAACAAGGTTGGTGTAATGGTCCAACATAACATGGAATATCTTGTAACATTATCAGTAAAAACATGAAAATATGGATGTCATTATAACCGGCTCCCAGAGCTGGTTATAATGACATTCATATTTTCATGGTTTTATTGGCATTTAATGGCAAAATAATAACCATTTACAGGTTTACTGTTTATGAGTTTTTTGATGTTGGCTTCCATCTTATGTTATAACCAGCACTTTCCAGAAACTGAACAATTGTCTTTTTACCATTTTGTCTACCAAGACAAAGATTAATAAGTCTGCTGTTAAGGTCCTTGTATATTTTCCTCCCCCCATGTACCGTTTTTTTCCTACCCCACGTACCGTTTTTTCTGGGGGTGTCAAAATGTGTACCATTTTTTCCTGTACCGTTTTTTCCTGTACCGTTTTTTCAGGGAACCGTGAGGACCTGATTAATCAATCATGGATACACTGGAATTACCAGAAAGACTCGTCAGAACTGTAATGAAATGTCCTCCACAGAGCGCATCGGGTTAACCTCCGTGGGGCGCGTCGGAGTCATATGATTGCACTCGAGAGTCTTGGTTCCCGAAGTGTTAATGTGTTAATCAGAGTGGCCAAGTCCTACTTGGTAATAATTCTCTGTTGTATAAACTTTAATAAGTAAACGCTGTTTTCAAGCACAAGTTATGTAATTTTATTCATATTCCTAGTATATTTGCATTGCATAACATCAGTGCAACTGACCTAAAAAAGTACTCTGCACACTTACTATAAGTGGAGCACGAGACACGAAATTAGACAATAGTCTGACCTAAAGTAACCTTACTAAGGTGTTTTCGACAGAATTTGCAATTATGACTGGCATATTAGCTAGTAAAAGCTTAACCTATAATAACCCCATCAGAATGCTTTTGACAGATTTTAGCATTGTATACTGACCCGACCTAACCTCAACACACCCAGTATCACTTTCAGCTCTGAGAATTGTGCAATCTTGCACGTTCGCTAGGTGGCACTGTCGGTTTTGAATGGTTTTGTAATTGTACACCTACTAAATGCCAACGTCCTTTTAAATGCGAGAACGCATACTCTTAGCATAGGATACCCACAGGATGCTCTACTATCCCGGAATGGAAGTAAGGGGTTAAGAAATACCTCTCCGCCATCTTGGGGTATAAGTGGTGTTCTGTGGTGTTTTATGACGTCAATTGAAACAAGATCGGCCCGAGTAAGCGCGAATCAAACCGTATTTAAACCAACGGAATCACCCGAGACTTCACTTCTCTCTTTGGTCTTCCGTCGTACAAGAAGTCACTCTCCTATTCTCGTGGAAGGACGCCGCCGAATGCTGCCAGGCCAGACAACAGTTCCAGACACAGGACGCGATGAGAGCGATGCGATAATTTCGACTTAGTCTCATTTCGTATCTGATATATTTTAGAAATTTACCAGAGAGAGAGAGAATATTTCTGTACAAGTTTAATTTGTAGGAATTTTATTTAGGGTTTAGCGAATAAACATAGAAAACTGTAAGTAACTTTTATGTGTTTTGAATTCACCCTTTCGCTGCGGCTGCAGTATCAAGAATTGTTGCAGACTCTACAGAAACTGGTTGCCTCCTAAGACTGAACAGTTAAATTGTCCTGTGGCCACTTGACACGATTGTAGTCCTAACCCATATCCACTAGACGATCCATTTTTTCGGGGTACTTAACCCTGCTATGCCACAGGCCAGTTTATATGGTGCCGCTCATCAGGATGTAGACTCTGACTTTTAACTCTCTTGAAACGATCGGGTGAACATTCTAGAAACATCTATTAACCCTAACAGACCCAGTGAAGCCGTAATTGACTGAAAACGTTGCCGCTGGGGAGCTCAGTGAACTTGTGAGAACTTTTTGCTAAATATTTATGAAGGACAGATATCCCTTAATTTTACTGGTAAATTGAACGCCTGGCAGCTGAAATTTCTAAGGCAGCAGACGCAGACAGCGCCCTCTGAATCCAAAACTGGTACAACTCCATGGTAGAACTGGTTGCATGTCCAACGTGCCATTATTCACACTGACGCCGACCGCCAATTGCTATCACATCCAAACTACGCTCGACTGGTCGCACCGAGCGTTGCTCATCAGATATATCGAACTTTTGACTGAACATCAGAGAAAAACGGAAACTCAGGAAACTGTGAAAAATCTCGAGGAATTCCAGGAAATTCTGAAATGACAACCGCGTGTGTTTCAACAGTTATAGTGCTAGCAAGGTAGGTGCAATTTTCTTCATTTTACGTTCATTAACGGCAGAAAAAAAATTAAATTGTAAATTATTTCAGAGTAATAAAATTCATAAAAAATGACTACGCCACTGTCAGACAGAGAGCGATGGTTAATCGATGAAATGACTCAAGTGAAACAAGAAAGGGAAGGTCTTGTGGGTCAGTATGAGCGGCAAATTGCTGAACTGAACTCTCAAGCTCAGAGCTTGACGCAGCAGCATGCTGCCTCACAACAAACCCTTCAACAAATGCAGACAGCCCTCGAACAGGTTCAAGCAGACTTAGTACAGCAGAAAGCTGATTTAGAATTACAGTTAGCTACTGACAAGGCCGGTGCCCAAGCAAAACTACTGAGACTAAAAAAACAATTAGCAGAAGCTGAAAAGAAAGCCAATGACCCCACATCTTCTGCCATAATCGACCTGCATGAAACCGTGCGCCAAAGTGAAAAGAGTAATGCAAAGACTGCTAACGCCACTCAGGCTCAGTCCATTCATTCCCATATTAAAAAATTTGATGGGAACCCCTTGAATTTTCGGGGTTGGATAAAATCTCTTGACCTTTTCTGTGAGACAAATGATGTAGAAGAGAAACGACGACCTAAAATCGCCGTGCAAACCAGTGACTTTGTAGTTGCTGATTTTATTTTAAGAACAATGAAGAAAAATCCTGCAATGCCCTGGTCCGAACTGTATGGCGAACTAAAAAGTCGCTATAGCGCCACAATGGATAACTCCATGGCTACCAATCAGTTGCGCCATATGCGACAAGGGAAAAATCAAACTCTTGTCTCATATGCTGAGCAACTGCTTGATCTTGCAAAAGACGCCTTTGATCAGGAGATTGATAACCCCACCATCCAGAAAAACCTCTCAGATTACTTTTGTGACGGGTTGTATGACAACGATGTTCGGATGAAACTGATCCGACGCATGCCCAAAACGCTAGAAAACGCTGTTAGTCAAGCATTATTTGAAAATGCCGCGAAAATCAAATTTCGCGCCAGCTCTGAAGCCGCCAAAGGAAAAGGGCCCTTTGGGAAGGCATTTGACCGACAATATGAAGAATATGAGTGCTATCGGGACCCTGTATTTCGTGATTCCATCGACGAACAGGAAGAATCTGTAGATCTCCCTTTGGAGACAAGGGACGAGACTCCCATGGACATAGGTGTGGCGCGCCGACGCCATAAGGTGAATATTTTAACGAAAAACTACAGTGGAGGTTATGCGTGACCTCCATACCAGATTCAGAACAAAAGTCAGTACAATAATCAATACAGAAATAGGGGAGGACAAAATTACAACAGATATCAGAAACCGACACGATTTTCACGGCCGGTTTGCAATCGTAGTAACCGCGTTGGCCACGTGAAACGTGATTGCCACGTTAATTTGACCAAGCAGGTGAGAACACTAGATATTCAGCCAGCAGGTGAAAGGTCACCAGGGGCGACCTTTTGCTGCTTTCGCTGTGGGAAGCCAAACCACTTCGCTCGCGATTGCCGAGTCAATTTAAACGAAGGGAACTCTGCCCATATGGGGCAATGAGCAGAGTTAATGAGAAGTCACATGCTCCCAACAGAAGTGAAAATGGAAATCACCAGGGAGAAGTGTTAAATAATGTAAATAATGTACAAAATGAATGCATGAATAAGTGTAAACATAAAAATGTAAATAATAAGACAGGTGGAAAAATGGGTAATAAAACATGTAATATAAAGTCAAGTACTCAGTCTCAAACAAGGAGAACCAAAAATGATTCTCCTCCAGTGAAAGGTAAAAGCATTAAATGCACAAGGTGTGGTCAGACCACACATCACAGGAAAAATTGTACAGTAAAATTCACAACCATTCCTCTGACTGGTAGGCCTAGGAAACTCAAGGCCAACTCACAAAATGGCTGCCCTGCAAGGGACAGTCAGCAAGAAAAATTTACTTCACAAAATTGTTTCAGCTATCGGACCACCAGTGGTCTGGAAATAAAAGTATATAAGACTGGAATAACCCAGGTAGCTACTGACGCTATGGTGAATGCGGCTAATAGCCAATTAACCTATGGTGGAGGTGTTGCTAGAGCTATAGCTCTTGGAGCTGGTCCAGACCTTGAACAAGAATGTCAACAATATATTCAACAGCATGGAAATCTTCCAGTAGGTGAGAATATGACTACCACTTGTGGAATGTTGCCATGTTTAAAAGTGATACATGCTGTGGGACCACGCTGGAATGATTACAGTGATAAAAATAATTGTCTCAATGTTTTATACAATACTGTACAAAAAGTATTGCAGGTATGTGACAACGAAAATTTTGTAAACATAGCTATCCCACTCATCAGTAGCGGGATATATGGTGTACCTAAACAGAAGTGTGCAGATGTTTATGTGAGAGTTCTACAAAATTTTACTCCTAAACAATTAAAAGAGATACACATTGTAGATGTAGACCCTGATATTATGATTTATATGAAAAATGCTTATGACAATCAAACTATAAAAAAGTCTTGTGATTATAATCAACCAGGTAAGCAGGGTTGTATTGAAATAAATCAACAGAAACAGGAAGTATTTGAATCAGGAAATAGGAATCCAAGAATAAGGAGCCAAGAGAAATCACTTGGGAAAAACCCAAAACTACAAGACAGGAAAAACCCAAGGGGAAGTAATTGGAAAACCCCATGTCAACAGGAAGTGAAACACTCTATGGAAACCAAGGGAAATAACTTAGTAAATAATGATGATTACCCAAATGGGGAACAACAGCAACAAAAACTTAGAAATTCTCAACCGGAAACAGTAACCATAAATTATGGGGCTGCTTCTTTGAATAGTGTCTTAGTGAACATCAAAGGACAACGAGTACGTGCCTTATTAGATACAGGGGCACAGACCAGTTGTATTAGTACAAAATTTTGGAAAAATCTTAAACACCAACCAAAATTAGTTGGTGATAAAAATTCTTTACCTCGAATTTCAGGTATTACTGGGAATGACACTCTCCCTCGAGGAAAAGTTGGACTTGAATTTTATATTCAAGGAATTTATCAGGTGCATGAGTTTTTAGTAATAAATGAATTGAATCGAAGTATGTTATTAGGAATGGATTGGATAAGGGGCAATCGAGTTAATTTATATTGGGAATTTCATAAATTGAGATTAGATGGTCACTATATACCTATTGTTCAAGATATACAGGTGAGTTGTCTTACTCGACTGATTAATCAGGTGGAACTTAAACCACAGTCCACTTGTTTGTGTACAGCAAAAGCTTCCGGTGCAAAATCTGTCTTTTTGGTCGACTAAGAAAACATAAACTGAAGCTAAAAGCTAAGAAGTGTTCCTTCTTTCAATCTGAAACATCTTATCTTGGTTTTGTAATTAGTAAAGATGGAATTAAACCTGAGACTTGGAAGGTCGAGGTCATTCAAAAATTAAATCCGCCGAAAACGGTAACAGAAGTGAGATCTTTTATGGGCATGACTTCATACTACCGTAGATTTATTCCTCGGTTCAGTGAAATTGCTCAACCGTTATTAGAACTGACAAAGAAATATGCAAGATTTCATTGGCGTGACACACATCAAAAAGCCTTTCAAGAGTTGAAAGATCGTTTAACTCAAGTTGCTCATTTGTCATATCTAAATCCCAGAAAACCTTACGTGCTTTACACAGATGCCAGTGGCCACTGTGTCGGAGTGGTTTTGGCACAACCATGTGATGACGAAACAGGTCAACTACCTGGAGTACCTGATGAAAAACCCATTGTCTTCCTATCTCATAAATTGGGTGAAACCCAACAGAAATGGTCGACATTTGAGAAAGAAGCTTTCGCTATCTCATATGCATTGGATAAATTCAATAACTACCTGCAGGGAGCAGAGTTTGTTATTAAGACAGACCACGCCACCTTGCAGTACTTGTTGAAAAGTCTGCAAAACAATGCCAAAGTACAACGCTGGGCATTGAAGATAGCTAGCTACAATTGTAAGATTGAATATTTACCAGGTAGAAAGAATACATGTGCTGACCTACTTTCTCGTTTACCTGAGGGAATTGCAAACGCTGACCCCGGGTACGAGATGGATAATGTGGAAAATCAGAAAGCATTACAAATTGGAATTATAAATAGTAATAAAATTGATCCTCAAAGATATGTACATGTCATCACAGATGAACCTCAGGTTCCGCCCGAACTACAAGCAATTAATTACAAAGATTTGGACATGAAGGTAGAGCAACAGAAAGATGAAAAGATTGTAGAAATCATTAAGAAGTATCAAGGTAACAATACCCCTGCTCACATTAGTAGTAGATACCTCATGATTGAGGGAGTATTATATTACATCAGTACAGTTGACGATAACCCACAGGTACGCTTGTGTATACCCGAACAATTACATGCAGATGTGTTGAAACAATACCATGACGAATTAGGTCACCTTGGTATAGACAAAGTGTACAATAATATCAGTAGAAAATATTATTGGAAAGATTTATATAAACATATTTATAAACATGTAGAAAATTGTCTTGTGTGTCGAGCTCGTAACACCAGAGCTCACACTCTGCCATTGCAAGAGACTGATAGACCTCCATACCCTTTTGCTAAAATAGCATTGGATATGAGTGGTCCACACCCTGAGACTTTATCAGGAAACAAATATATTGTGACCTTCATAGACATTTATTCTGGCTGGCCTGAAGCGTTTCCAGTGCCTGATAAAAAGGCGGAAACAATTGCTAACTTGATAATAGATCACATTTTTCCAAGATTTGGATGTCCTTTAGAAATATTAACAGACAATGGATCTGAAAATGTAAATGCAGTGATGAAATATTTAACTGACTATTTCAAGATACATCATGTAACCACTTCCTACTTCCATCCACAATCTAATGGGAAGGTGGAGAGGCTACATAGAACGTTGAATGACATCTTAGCAAAACTAGCTCGAGAAGAATTAGAAACTTGGGATTTATTCCTAAACCAAGCTATGGCAGCCATCAGGTTTAATGGTAGCGAATCTTCTGGATTCTCTCCATTTTATCTGGTGTATGGCAGAGATGTGGTTTTACCACTCGACAATATACTTAAACCTCGAGAAAAATATGTAGGTGAAGAACCTCATAAGATAGCCATTCAGGAACAACATAAAGCATTTCGAAAACAACAAGCTGCACAAAAGAAACGAGTATTAAAACAACAAAGATTACATGATATTACAGCAAAGGATATCACCTTTGAAGTAGGTGATCCTGTTTTATACTCCTCAGGAAAATCTAAAGGAAAATTAGAATCGAAATGGGACTACCCATTTCGAGTCATTGAGAGAACAGGTCCAGTGAGTTACAAGATACAAGATCAATTAACTCGCAGAATAATTAAATGTCATGGAGAAAGACTTAGTAAAGCGCCTCAAGAATGGGAGGTGCCTCAACCTGTCCAACCTGTTAGAGCGCGACGAATACAACGTTACGCTGCCCCGTCAGAACAGTCGACTACTGAATACAGTAGCAGTAGTGACAGTAATGAAAGTGACGATATGCAAGGGATTCAAGAAAAACACCCCTTAACGTCATTCATTAAAAATAAAAGACAAAGACGAGAACATTCTTCTTCAGAAGAAGATGGTGTTCCATTAGCAGAATTAAGACAACAAGTACAACAGGTACGGGATTACAAGAAACGTATGAAGGAGCTACAAGCTCCTTCAGCTGATCGGCTGCCATCACGATTCATTGCTGGCAATCAAAATGATCGAGTAAATGATTCATCGATGGAAGTTGATCAATTGCAAATAACTGAAGACAAAGGCCACAGTAGTGGGCCTCAACCAAAACAATCAAGTAAAGATATAACTGAGATAATCTCTTGTATACAAGCGGTGTTAAGAGATCATAATAAGATTAAAGAACCAGGTGAGAAATTAGAATTAGGAGCAATTATGGTACCCTCTACCTGGAGTACTAGTGATTAAATGTTACCACAGGACTAATGATAACTAAACGTAACACATAATGGCAGATGTCTCTCCTTTAGTTTGAGAGAGACAAGAGAAAGTGTAAAATGAGTAACAAAATTGTATTGACTTATGATTTGTGCGGAACGAAACTATAAATCTTGTCAGCCTCGCGAACTGACTGAGATTTCGTGTAGTTAGAATAACTTTCTGACCTTTTACACCCGGGAAGTAAATCATCAGAGTGAAAGTACTTGAATCGCGTATTACTCATTGCACTAACTCTTGCTTCCTTTCTCATTGTAGGAGCAAGATGTTGCGTTGGATGTTATTAGTTGTTTTTTTGACTACAATAATAGATGGACATACTATTATTAGAAAAAATGTGATTTTTAAGAAAGTGAAAGAAGTAAATATGGTAACTAGTGATTGGAGTACAATGTTTGTTTATGAACTTCAGCCTTTTATACAATATGTACGTAGACTTGATCGAAGTATGAAATATACCGATGGTTTGTATAATGCTACAACCATAGCTTTTCGACAAACTTTTGTAGAAGTAAATGGTGAAAACTCTACTCTTGCCGTTGCGTTACAATCGATCATAACAGATATACACCAGGAGATCAGATACCTAAATAATCGTGTTAAACGAGTAAAAGAGGATCTGAACGATTACTGCAGATTACATGGCCATACAATAATCTCGTCTCGGAAGAAACGAGGTTTGTTCGACTTTGTAGGTGAAGGATTGAGTTTTCTCTTCGGAACTGTATCCCAGTCAGATTTAGATGGGATAATAGAAAATTTAAGACGTGTAAGTACTAATCAAGCAATGATTCAACATATTCAAAAACAAAGTTTAACCTTCATTAAGATGAATCATGAAGCGATTCTGAAAAATAGAGAATTTATGTTAAATATGTCGCGCGAATTGATGTTATTTCAAGGTCGAGTAAATCAAGTAGTTCAGAATCATGAAGATCGAATATTATATCTTGAACATTTCACTCATGCTTATCATCAGCTTGAGTTTGTAATGAGTCGATTGGAATCAATGATAATCGCCGCAGAAACCACTCTGCGGGGATTACATGATCAAATGGATACCCTAGCCGATAAGAAGTTATCACCGAAAATAGTGGATCCTTCACTATTGACCTCAGTATTAATGAGTATTCAAGTTCAATTAGATGATAAGTCCATGTTGCCGCTAGATCTGACAACAGAATTATGGCAATATTATCATTTGCTTACAACGGCTGCCATTTATGACGACGATAAACTGGTGATCTTTATGAAGATCCCCTTACATAATTCGAACTTGCAATTTGAAGTGTTCAAGGTGCAGGCTTTGCCTGTACCCTTTGTCAATGTAACCAAGAATGCGTCGCGAGTCGCAAATAAATTAGTAGCAATATATACTCTTGAATCTGACATATTAATTATTAATAAAGAAAGGACGAAGTATGTCCCAGAAATAGGACATGACCAATGTGTAGATAACAATAAGTTGTTTTGTCCTTTAGTAGGTGCCGTACAAACGATACATACGACGACAAGTTGTATGTTAGCCTTGTTTCTAAACATGAAATTAGAGATTCCGAACTTATGTCAAACGGAAGTTCGATAGAATATCGACCTCCCGTTCAGTACTAGAATCGATGAAGGAATGTGGTATATCACGACAGATGTCCCACTACGATTCTCAATTACGTGTCCGAAACGAAGAAATCCGAAACCGAAACGGATTCTTCCGCCAATTGGAATTTTGGAATTAAAACCGTTATGTATGGCGTCGAGCGGTCAATTAATGTTACCGAGTTATTTCCATAAAAGGGATAATTCTACTTTTCGGATTGTTACAAAGACGGTGTTACCAAATTTCTCGTTGTTACAAACCTGTCATAGAGAGAGTGAACATATCGACGTTTACGATACCGAAAGGAATAGAACACTTAGATGATTTACCCATGGATGACTTAATTCATGAACTTGACTCGCTAAATTTACAAATGACGGAATCATTTGAAGTCCCTAAGTGGGCTTATGCTCTCGCGACTGTTGCATTGATAATAGGATTATATCTGCTTTGGAAGTGCTATCGAGCCGATAGACACAAACAGATATACAAGTGGTTAAGAAACCGTAAAAGTAAACCGACTTTTTCTGCTGTTGATGATACTGAAATGTCTAATTTTGCATTTGCCGATGATGAAATCTATACTAGTATGGGACCTAGACCACAGCCTTCAGCTCCTGCTAATCCAACTGGAGCACAACAACAACAACAACCTCCTAAGAGTATTAGAGACATGATGAGAAAAGCTGTTCAAAACTTTAGACCTTCTCCTCAGCCGAATAGGAAATCAATATATCCCCATGTACAACATGATGTGGATGTACAACATGATGTGGATTCTGCCAATGTCCACATAACTATGTTTGATATAGACAAAGAAACTGAAAAACAGTAGTTCACACACTGTGTGTTTTTGTTTCAGTGACCAGTGTACAAATGGCAGAATCTGATTCTAGTGTTGACATTGGAATCGATGATTTCCCTGATTACCAGAGTTATTATAATGATCGTGACAATTTATATGATGATGAAACTTCAAGTACAGTTAGTACTGGAACTGACAGTAATAGTACCGTTTCACGAGAACTTTTTCAAGACACTAATTCATCTAGTATGAACGTAAATATAAATAGCAATTCATCTGATAATAGTGTATCTGTATTGGCATCAATAGAAGTATCACCATCACCTTCTACAGCATCTTCCGCCCTTTTGTCGACCCCTCCAAGTAGTGTTCAAACTCCTACAGACTCCATTTTACTATCTACACCTGAACGACTTCAACGACTTCCACCTTATTCGCCTACGGATACCGTGGAAACGTTAGTTCTTCCTCCAAGATTACCTGTTAGAACCCATGATGCAGTTATTCATCAAGACCCCGAGAACCAAGACGGACTCGGTGGGTTTGTTTATGATATTACAATGAGATCACATACTTCTTCCAGTATGACCACACCTACAAGTGATTCTTTGCCTAGTGATTCTACCACTGTTCTGGACTCTGATGCAGCAGAGTCTGGTATCAGTGTGATACAGAACAAACTTGCACGAGCTGATCTTGAATTAGAAGTACACGCCCCTCCTTTAAGTGATGTGGAAGCACGACAATTTACTCCATTACCCACTAATGTTGTCTCGCAGCCTATAATCGATATTCGACCGAGACCGTGGGAGTGGGCAAGGAGCGAGTTTTTCGGGACACCTCGCCCGTTGGCCTCTCCTCATGAATTTGATCGAGATATCATACGACCCAATACATATGAACAATATTTTATGAAAGATACTGATCTCTTAGGCATTGAGGATGAATTTGGATGTCAATATTTTGATTTTGAGTTGAATATACTATATATAGAGGTTGAGCGAGAGTTGATATATTATTATGACAGTGCTGTTGATACTCATTTAACTTTTGTAAATAGGTCTAGATATTTAGTGATATACAATTGCCCTGATTTACAATATCCAAAAATCAACGAGCAGGGTGAGATAAGTGAACCTCTACGGTATTATAGTCACCGGGTGGCTACTACCAGCAGTGTACATCATAGATTTCACATGCCAAGAAATGTAGCAGAGTTTACTCCCTTCTGTGCAAGATATCGTGACTTTAGTCGTCGAAGACGAGCACGATATCACTCAGATGGCCGACCAAGGAGTTTTCAACCCTTTGTTGTCTATCGTCAATACCACCCAGATTATGTTGGACATTTCACAGGGTCAACGTTTGATTACTGAACAGGCCCAAATACTGTGTGTCGGCATTATCAGTTGCCAACAGAAAATGAAAACCTTCAGAGTGAAGATTGAGAAATGTATATTTATAAGCAGCAACAAGCAGAAAAGTCTAGCAGACTAATACATGTATATAAGATTTTCATGAATCTGGTTTCCCAATTTATGTATAATCCTTCATTGGAAACCTGATACATGACGATCACGGGTCGTCTGTGTTTGTCTTGTTTACTAGTCAAAAAATTTTTTCCAAGAAGTTAGTAATTCTGCCCTGCAGTGTAACCAATTATTATAAATTCGGAGTTTCTGGAGTGTATTAGATAAGTTACACACAGGACTCCAGTATCAAGGCAAACAAATTTGAAAGTTGGTGGAAAGAGTGTTGATTGAGTGCACCAAGTTACAGACGAACCCAGGGGAGCATACTATCAAGTGTAAATTTTAGTGTATTATACATAATTCTATGGTAACATAGTGTTTTTTTTTTAAATATAGTCATATTTTTATTTTGTATTTGATTATTTTCCTGTTGGAATGGCTTCGGCAAATATTTTGGAATTTGAAGAATTCACCGAGGAACAGGCAATGTTTGATTTGCATAAACGCAAGGCCTTCCAACATGCCGTACCTCCTTGTCATGATCACGAGGAACGGGCAATGTTTGATTTGCATAAATGCGAGGCCTTTCAACATGCCGTGCCTCCTTGTCATGATCATTGTCTATCTTTCCCAAAAGATTTATGGAGATGTCGCCGTTTAAGGTATATTCGTATATGGAACACGAGACATTATAATCCTGCCAATGGCCAGACAGAGATAATGCAACACCAACTTGGCTATCGTTTTTATCTCTCTGAGGAAAGAAAAGTAATATTTCCCCATCTTTTGTACTTGCCGGAGTTCCCAGTAGAAGTTGAACCCCATGAGGTCACTGGTCCCGGTCCTGACGAGGTCATTCATTGTGTCAATGACCCCTGTTGGAATGGCCGATATTATGACCATGGACGAAATCAATTGGATGCTGAACTGGACCTAATAGCCAATCCTGGCTTGGTCTGACCATTCAGGAGTCATGAGATCTTCCCTGGTAGTACATATCCCGCCAGTGAAGATGCTGATGATTCATTTGGATTTTATCAGCACCAAATGCACCCTGCACGATTCTTTCCTCCTGGTAACGTACAGAAAACTTATGAATTAGAGAAACAGCAAAAGCAGTATCGGCTCCTTCATGAAGCTTTAATTCGACACGAGGGAAGACGATTACAACATTTTAGTTTACGCAGCCAAATTATCAAATATAATGAGACGCTGGAGGTACAGACTCATTATAAGGGTCTTGGAGACCCTTGCTGTATTTGCTTAACAGAAATTTCGAAAACTTGGCAGGATTTATTTGAATGTGGCCAATGTAAACAGCAAATCCACTACTCTTGTGGTATTGCATGGGCCAGATCAAAAACAGGTGCTCCTGAGCAAGCTTCTTGCCCGCACTGCCGTGCACCCATGAGGTGGGGCATTGGTAACGAGCCGAAGCTTCCAGTACCAGCTGAAATGAACCCACATGAGTTTTGAGTTTTTGAGTTTGAGAAGGCGACCCCCTACAGCTGCGCGCCGTCGGGCACTGTTGTCATCTTTGGACGTCCATGTATAATTTTCTTATTTCACATATAACAAAAGTATTCTAAGGAAAGTAAACGAAAAAGTTATTTTCAATCAAAATTATATAGTGACATTCTAGACGTGACTCCTAGTCTCGTCACTATCGACAGCAGATTAAAAACTAACGAAGAACCGTTAACGGGGAAAGTAGAATTGTCCATACGGCACAGCTGTAGCATAGTGTAAAGTAGTTTTTGTTATTTTATTGAGTATAGTCAATCACAGTTCTTTGTTTTATCGATCACACTTGATATCTTATCGATCGTAGTCAATTTTCAGTTTTTATAGTAGTCAATTTTCAGTTTTTATAGTAGTCAATTTTCAGTTTTTATAGTAGTCAATTTTCAGTTTTTATAGTTAAAAAAGAAAAGTTTTAGTTAGTTTACAAGTAATATTCAATCCTTGAAAAATGGCCACTGCATTTGCATACCGAACAGTTAACCCAACTTCAGAAGATTTTCTTCTGGAGCAACTAGAGTACTGGACACAGAGATTTCGTATTCCTGTACCTATGATCTTTCACAACGGAGCTTCTGCTTTTCAGCGTAAAATCCGTGTGTGGGATATGGTCCAGTTAAACGAAGTCACCGGTCATTTAGAATTGATTCGAACTCAAGTTTTGTACCGGTATTGTCTCCATACAACGGAAGTAGGACGCGAACTGGTGATGCCTCACATAGTGGTAATCGAACATGAGGCTCAATTAGCAACCCCTCGGGAGGCAGCACGATCAAGCCGTATAAGTGTCATTCGTTATTGGAATGACCCACGGTGGGACGGAACTTATTATGATCAACAAATTCCTTATGAATCGGAGAATGGGATCGATACATTCATCACATCGACTCCGGTTCGTCCATTTCGCCCTAGTGAATATAGTCAAATCTCCGTACCTGATTTACCTCGCGAATATCGAATGATCATTGGTGAAACATTCCATCATGTGCAGGTGGAACATACCTATGAATGGGAAAATGCACAATACAATCATCAAGTCTTGCAATCCTCGCTTGAATTGTATGCAAGCCTTCGAATCTTTCAAGCCAGACAAAATTTAGTTGATGGAGATGGGTGACAATGCGCGATATGCTTGTTGGACATCGTTGGGCCTCGTACAGCATATCGTTGTCCTCAATGTACTCAGATAGTACATCTCTACTGTGTGTTAACTTGGATGCAGCAAAAACAAAGTTGTCCTCTGTGTCGTTTTGACCTCCTATGGGGAACCCCTTTGAAGAAGCATAGCTTCAATTTTACGGCCCTTAATTATCAGTTTTTCCCCACTAACAGAATCAGGTAGAGCTTATTGTTAGAATTACTTTAGAATTCCTTACGGAATTGAGAATGTAATACCTTAGGAGAAAAAGGTGATTCCTGTTGTCTGGAGGCGTTCCGATATTGTTAGTCCTTAATAAATAATCCCTGTAGTGCATTTCTTATCCCTAAGAATTGGCTTCCATCTTATGTTATAACCAGCACTTTCCAGAAACTGAACAATTGTCTTTTTACCATTTTGTCTACCAAGACAAAGATTAATAAGTCTGCTGTTAAGGTCCTTGTATATTTTCCTCCCCCCATGTACCGTTTTTTTCCTACCCCACGTACCGTTTTTTCCGGGGGTGTCAAAATGTGTACCATTTTTTCCTGTACCGTTTTTTCCTGTACCGTTTTTTCAGGGAACCGTGAGGACCTGATTAATCAATCATGGATACACTGGAATTACCAGAAAGACTCGTCAGAACTGTAATGAAATGTCCTCCACAGAGCGCATCGGGTTAACCTCCGTGGGGCGCGTCGGAGTCATATGATTGCACTCGAGAGTCTTGGTTCCCGAAGTGTTAATGTGTTAATCAGAGTGGCCAAGTCCTACTTGGTAATAATTCTCTGTTGTATAAACTTTAATAAGTAAACGCTGTTTTCAAGCACAAGTTATGTAATTTTATTCATATTCCTAGTATATTTGCATTGCATAACATCAGTGCAACTGACCTAAAAAAGTACTCTGCACACTTACTATAAGTGGAGCACGAGACACGAAATTAGACAATAGTCTGACCTAAAGTAACCTTACTAAGGTGTTTTCGACAGAATTTGCAATTATGACTGGCATATTAGCTAGTAAAAGCCTAACCTGTAATAACCCCATCAGAATGCTTTTGACAGATTTTAGCATTGTATACTGACCTGACCTAACCTCAACACACCCAGTATCACTTTCAGCTTTGAGAATTGTGCAATCTTGCACGTTCGCTAGGTGGCACTGTCGGTTTTGAATGGTTTTGTAATTGTACACCTACTAAATGCCAACGTCCTTTTAAATGCGAGAACGCATACTCTTAGCATAGGATACCCACAGGATGCCCTACTATCCCGGAATGGAAGTAAGGGGTTAAGAAATACCTCTCCGCCATCTTGGGGTATAAGTGGTGTTCTGTGGTGTTTTATGACGTCAATTGAAACAAGATCTGCCCGAGTAAGCGCGAATCAAACCGTATTTAAACCAACGGAATCACCCGAGACTTCACTTCTCTCTTTGGTCTTCCATCGTACAAGAAGTCACTCTCCCATTCTCGTGGAAGGACGCCGCCGAACGCTGCCAGGCCAGACAACAGTTCCAGACACAGGACGCGATGAGAGCGATGCGATAATTTCGACTTAGTCTCATTTCGTATCTGATATATTTTAGAAATTTACCAGAGAGAGAGAGACTATTTCTGTACAAGTTTAATTTGTAGGAATTTTATTTAGGGTTTAGCGAATAAACGTAGAAAACTGTAAGTAACTTTTATGTGTTTTGAATTCACCCTTTCGCTGCAGCTGCAGTATCAAGAATTGTTGCAGACTCTACAGAAACTGGTTGCCTCCTAAGACTGAACAGTTAAATTGTCCTGTGGCCACTTGCCACGATTGTAGTCCTAACCCATATCCTCTAGACGATCATTTTTCCGGGGTACTTAACCCTGCTATGCCACAGAACCATCTCAGCTCTGGGCTTCTCTTTCCCTGTCACCCGGAATGTCCAGGAGACAGGTAAGGGCCTGGAATTTGAAATAGAGACAAGCAAGTCACCACCCTCTTCCGGGAGAGGTAGTACCTTTGGCGAGAGGATTCCCTCTCCCACTGGTCCTCACCCAAAGGGGCATGGAGGCCCTGAAGAGAGAAAGAGAAAGTACGGGAAGAAGAGTCCATCGACCAATCGCAGGGACGCCCGGCGCTTGGAGGCCTCCCGGAAGGGGAAGAAAGAGGTGAGCGAGGAGATGAAGGTTCTGGAGGTAGTCTCCAGTTCCCCTCCTTGTCCCACTAATACACCCAACCAACCGCCAGCTCCTGAGCCGGTACTGTTGGATGAGGAACGTCTGGTGGAGACTGAGGAGGAACAGGAGGTTGCGTTTTCACCACCTCCCACCCCTCACTCCCCACTTCCTTCTCTACTGGACAGCCCGGATGTGTCGATCACAGCAAAACAGCCACCTCAGTCTGCAGCCAAAACCGAAGACATAACGAGAGCAATAGAACGAGCAATTGAGATAGGACAACAAGTCATCTCCGAAACCCGCGTGTGCGGGGAAAAATCCGAGGCAAACTCCAAAACGGCATTAGACGCAATCCAATCACTGAACTCAACATCATCGACTTCCACATCACCATCTCAACCACCTCCAAAGAAAAAGAGCCGGAAGAAGCCCATGCGGGGGTAAGCCTCCCACTCCTTCCTTTTCCTAATCTTGACACGCCTTGACATTCAACAAAAAAATGAAGAATCAACGAGGGTCGAAAGGGGTTTGCCCCAAACCGCCCCTGTGCGACTTCGGCGCGCGAAACCATTCCGTCCGAGCTTTTTAGTTTCTGCATTTTCGTCAGTTGGATTATCCTGGGAATTTGTTGTGACAGGGGAGAACAGAAACTAGTCTGAAATTTTAACCTCGTTCCGATCTTAACTGATTTTTTTTCTAAGCTATCGTGTAGAAAGATTACGTAACATAAATATTTTAGTAGTGTAATAAAAAGTCAGGTCATGTGGACTCCACGGGAATTGCCGTGTTAGTTATTAATTTTGTGGGCAAGTAGGTGGCATGCCCACAGTCTAGAAAAATCTCTGTCCACAGAAATTTATGTGGGCAGTTGAAAGGTAATTTGCCCACGGTTTTCCACAACCCCTGTGGACATGTGAAAAAGTGACTGCCCACGGCGACTGTACTGTAGTACTGGAGGATACCTATGATATGGTTGTGTAGTACTGGAGGATAACTATCACATGGGTATGTAGTACTGGAGGATACCTTTGATATGGTTATGAAGTACTGGAGGAATCATATGACATGGTTATAAAGTACTGGAGGATACATATGAGTAGTTGTCCTCGCACGTTTCAGGTGGAGGTTGCAGGATCTCATTGCAGGATCGCATGTGACGTCATAGTCACGTGACGTAGTGGCGCCATGTTGTGTTGTCATGGTAACCCGCATGAGCGGCCATGTTGTGACGTCATCTCCATAGTGATACGTGTTGTTAGTGCGCATGCGCAGCGCGTGTTGTTAGGGTGATACGTGTTTCCCTCGTCCATTTTGTATACTGGAAGCCGCCATCTTGGTTTCTATGGTAGCACGTGATTGCTATGTTACCAATGGCTTCTAACAAGACAGGGGTATGTTCGGGTGTGTGTTCCTTTGTAGAAGAGTAAATCTAATTACCACAAACAACCCGACAATCCTTCCAAATCACCAAAATCCACCCGAAATCACCGAAATTGACTTTATTTCCCCATTTTATCGGCTTAGCGGTAGTGCTATAGTACTAAGGGGTACAAGGGGGTGCATTCGATTGAACAGGAGTAATGTTCTGGATTAGAATTCTCCCAGAATCCCTTTTTGGATCCTTATCCCATGACGTTTCCCCTATTTAGAATAGCACGTAGTGCTATAGGACAAATTTACCCAGAATTCTCTGCTTCTATCTATATATGTAATAGTTATCGTCGATCTGACCCTGTTTCTTTATTCTAGAGTATACTCCAGTAGCGTAGAAGAGCCTATCAACTGGAACAGTTTACCTTATTATTACTATATTTAGCAGTTTCTGGTCCATTCTTGTTAGTTCTGATCCTATTCCAAGCACTCTTGTTGTTTCATTTATCTAGATATTAACTAATCAATCAGATTGCTTGATTTCCCATAACCTGTATGCAGAGTTACCTCCCTTCTGTATAATAAAAGCCTATATCCAATGGCCATATCCCATGGAATCCCATTTTTTGCAAAACACCTGTGGCTATGGAATCCCTTTTTTGTCGCATGAGGCCATGAGGGCTATGTAAAAGCCCTCAATGAATCCTCATTTATTATGCCTCATAGCCTCATTGAATTTTGAGGTTATGAGGACCATGGACCATTAAAAATCCCTCAATGAGGTATAATTTACTACCACTCTTAGCCTCATTTCAGTATTTGAGGATACCTATGGCCTGGTATTGTATTATTCGAGGATACCTATCGAGGATATCTTTAGGATAATCCCTTTTTTGTCGTATGAGGCCATGAGGGCTATGTAAAAACCCTCAATGAGTCCTCATTTATTATACCCCATAGCCTCATTGAATTTTGAGGTTATGAGGACCATTAAAAATCCCTCAATGAGGTATAATTTACTACGACTCTTAGCCTCATTTCAGTATTTGAGGATACCTATGGCCTGGTATTGTATTATTCGAGGATACCTATCGAGGATACCTTTAGGAGAATCCCTTTTTCGACGTATGAGGCCATGAGGGCTATGTAAAAGCCCTCAATGAGTCCTCATTTATTATCCCTCATAGCCTCATTGAATTTTGAGGTTATGAGGACCATTAAAAATCCCTCAATGAGGTATAATTTACTACGACTCTTAGCCTCATTTCAGTATTTGAGGATACATATGGCCTGGTATTGTATTATTCGAGGATACCTATCGAGGATATCTTTAGGATAATCCCTTTTTTGTCGTATGAGGCCATGAGGGCTATGTAAAAACCCTCAATGAGTCCTCATTTATTATCCCCCATAGCCTCATTGAATTTTGAGGTTATGAGGACCATTAAAAATCCCTCAATGAGGTATAATTTACTACGACTCTTAGCCTCATTTCAGTATTTGAGGATACCTATGGCCTGGTATTGTATTATTCGAGGATACCTATCGAGGATATCGTTAGGATAATCCCTTTTTTGTCGTATGAGGCCATGAGGGCTATGTAAAAACCCTCAATGAGTCCTCATTTATTATCCCTCATAGCCTCATTGAATTTTGAGGTTATGAGGACCATTAAAAATCCCTCAATGAGGGATTTTTAATACGACTCTTATCCTCATTTCAGTATTTGAGGATACCTATGGCCTGGTATTGTATTATCTGAGGATACCTATTGAGGATACCTATCGAGGATACCTTTTGGAGAATCCCTTTTGTGTCGCATTAGGCTATGTAGAAACCCTCAGTGGGTCTAATGTAGTCTTACCAACCTCTTCCATCTTGTCGCCAAAGCTCCAAAGCCATTACAGGTCTATGGCCTATCTGTCCTATCATTAGCTTCTACAGCAGTCTTGTTCCATTGCGGCCTTGTACCAGTACTATTGGCTTCTGTTATTCTGCCCCATATCTCATCCATTACTTCTTAGCTATACCTATCTCAGTCTCGAATATAACATTGATCAAGGTTGAATCAGATTTCCCCTGTATACATATAAGGCATTCCGTTATTGAGATTCCTAGCCGAGTCCGTAAAATTTGGATTCCGTGTCTTAACATCGACACTCGAGGGTATGGAAAGGGATTGGTAACACTCAATGACTACAAGACTCTGAACAGATACAACCAACCACTACAAAACAATTAAGTACAGATCCAACAGAACCAATTGTGAACAAAACAAAGTGATAGGAGGTCAAACAGATCTGATCAAATACAATCAAGATGGAAATGAACAAAACAAAGTGAACAAAGTTTAGGACTATAACCCCTAAATATAACCCTCTTGAACTGTTTGAATGAACTCTAACCCTAATGAAGGTATTAACACCCTTTGAACTGAATGAATGAACTATAACCCTTATGAATGTATTAACCCCTTTGAACTGAATGAAGTATAACCCCTAACTATCTCCCAATGTTAACACCCTTTGAACTGATTGAATTTTTAAACTTAATGAAAATATAACGAAAGATGATCTGAATTGTTCAACTACAACCAATTAAACTAAATTCTTCCAATAGGGAAGGGGAATACCTTCGAGTGTTGATGTTAAAACACGGAATCCAAATTTTACGGACTCGGCTAGGAATCTCAATAACGGAATGCCTTATATGTATACAGGGGAAATCTGATTCAACCTTGATCAATGTTATAGTCGAGACTGAGATAGGTAAAGCTAGGAAGTAATGGATGAGATATGGGGCAGAATAACAGAAGCCACTAGTACTGGTACAAGTCCGCAATGGAACAAGACTGCTGTAGAAGCTAATGATAGGACAGATAGGTCATAGACCTGTAATGGCTTTGGAGCTTTGGCGACAAGATGGAAGTGGTTGGTAAGACTACATTAGACACATTGAGGGCTTTTACATAGCCCAATGCGACACAAAAGGGATTCTCAAAAAGGTATCTTCGATAGGTATCCTCAATAGGTATCCTCAGATAATACAATACCAGGCCATAGGTATCCTCAAATACTGAAATGAGGATAAGAGTCGTATTAAAAATCCCTCATTGAGGGATTTTTAATGGTCCTCATAACCTCAAACTTCAATGAGGCTATGAGGGATAATAAATGAGGACTCATTGAGGGCTTTTACATAGCCCTCATGGCCTCATACGACGAAAAAGGTATTCTCCTAAAGGTATCCTCGATAGGTATCCTCGAATAATACAATACCAGGCCATAGGTATCCTCAAATACTGAAATTAGGCTAAGAGTCGTAGTAAATTGTACCTCATTGAGGGATTTTTAATGGTCCTCATAACCTCAAAATTCAATGAGGCTATGAGGGATAATAAATGAGGACTCATTGAGGGTTTTTACATAGCCCTCATGGCCTCATACGACAAAAAAGGGATTATCCTAAAGATATCCTCGATAGGTATCCTCGAATAATACAATACCAGGCCATAGGTATCCTCAAATGCTGAAATGAGGCTAAGAGTCGTAGTAAATTATACCTCATTGAGGGATTTTTAATGGTCCTCATAACCTCAAAATTCAATGAGGCTATGAGGGATAAAAATGAGGATTCATTGAGGGCTTTACATAGCCCTCATGGCCTCATACGACAAAAAAGGGATTCCATAGCCACAGGTGTTTTGCAAAAAATGGGATTCCATGGGATATGGCCATTGGATATAGGCTTATATTATACAGAATGGAGGTTACTCTGCATACAGGTTATGGGAAATCAAGCAATCTGATTGGTTAGTTATTATCTTGATAAATGAAACAACAAGAGTGCTTGGAATAGGATCAGAACTAACAAGAATAGAACAGAAACTGCTAAATATAGTAATAATAAGGTAAACTGTTCCGGTTGATAGGCTCTTCTACGCTACTGGAGTATACTCTGGAATAAAGGAACAGGGTCAGATCGACGATAACTATTACATATATAGATAGAAGCAGAGAATTCTGGGTAAATTTGTCCTATAGCACTACGTGCTATTCTTAATAGGGGAAAACGCCATGGGATAAGGATCCAAAAAGGGATTCTGGGAGAATTCTAATCCAGAACATTACTCCTGTTCAATCGAATGCACCCCCTTGTACCCCTTAGTACTATAGCACTACCGCTAAGCCGATAAAATGGGGAAATAAAGTCAATTTCGGTGATTTCGGGTGGATTTTGGTGATTTGGAAGGATTGTCGGGTTGTTTGTGGTAATTAGATTTACTCTTCTACAAAGGAACACACTCCCGAACATACCCCTGTCTTGTTAGAAGCCATTGGTAACATAGGAATCACGTGCTACCGTAGAAACCAAGATGGCGGCTTCCAGTATACAAAATGGACGACGGAAACACGTATCACCCTAACAACACGCACTGCGCATGCGCACTAACAACGCGTATCACTATGGAGATGACGTCACAATATGGCCGCTCACGCGGGTTACCATGACAACACAACATGGCGCCACTACGTCACGTGACTATGACGTCACATGAGATCCTGCAATGAGATCCTGCATACTCCACCTGAAACGTGCGAGGTCTACTACTCATATGACATGTTTATGTAATACTGGAGGATACCTATGACAAGGTTATGAAGTATAGGAGGATACATATGAGATGGTTATGTAGTACTGGAGGATACCTATGACATGGTTATGAACGAGTGGGGAATACTTATGACATGGTTATGGGGTACTGGAGGATACCTATGGCATGGTTATATAGTACCGGAGGATACCTATGACATGGTTATGTAGCACCGGAGGATACCTATCTCATGGTTATGTAGTACTGGAGGATACCGATGACATGGTTATGAACGACTGGGGGATACCTCTGACATGGTTATGTGGTACTTGAGGATACCTATGACATGGTTATATAGTACCGAAGTATACCAATGACACGGTTATGTAGAACTGGAGGATATCTATGACATTGATATGTTACACTGGAGGATACCTATGACAAGGTTATGTCGAACTGGAGGACACCTATTATATGATTATCCAGTATCGGAGGTTACATATGACACGGTTATGTAGTACGGGAGGATACACATGACATGGATATGTAGTGCTGGATGATCCCTATTGCATGGTTATGTACTACTGGATGCTACCTATGTCATGGTTATGTAGTACTCGAGGATGCATATGACATGGTTATGTAGTACTGGAGGATACCTATGGCATGGTTATGTAGTACCGGAGGATACATATGACATGGTTAAGTAGTAGTGGAGGATACCTATGACATGGTTATGAACGACTTGGGGATACCTATGACGTGGTTATGTGGTACTGGAGGATACCTATGGCATGGTTATGTAGAACCGGTGGATACATATGACATGGTTAAGTAGTACTGGATGATACCTATGACATGGTTATGAACGACTGGGGGATACCTATGACATAGTTATGTACTACTGGAGGCTACCTATGTCATGGTTATGGAGTAGTTGAGGATACCTATGGCATGGTTATGTAGTACTGGAGGATACCTATGGCATGGTTATGTAGTACTTGTGGATACCTATGGCATGGTTATGTAGTACTTGTGGATGGCTCTGGCAGGGTTATGTTGTACTCGAGGATACCTATAACATGGGAATGTAGTACTGGCGGATACCCGTGGCATGGTTATGTAGTACTGGACGATACCTATGGCATGGTTATGTAGTACTTGAGGATACCTATGGCACGGTTATGTAGTACTCGAGGATACCTATGACACGGTTATGTAGTACTGGAGGATATCTATGTCATGGTTATGTAGTACTGTAGGATACCATTTAGAGGGTACTTATCGGAGGATATCTATGACATGTTTATGTAATGTGGAGGCTACCTATGACATGGTTATGTAGTACATGGGGATACCTATGTTATGGCTATGTAGTACTGTTGGATGCCATTTAGAGGATATGACATGTTTGTGTAGTGCTGGAGGATATCTATGACATGGCTATGTAGTACTGGAGGATACCTATTGCATGGTTATGTAGTAGGAGAGGATACCTATGACATGGTTATGTAATACTGGAGGATACCTATGGCATGGTTATGTAGTTCTGAAGGATACCTATGACATGGTTATGAACGACTGGGGGATACCTATGACATGGTTATGTGGTACCGGAGGATACATATGGCATGGTTATGTACTACCGGAGGATACATATGATATGGTTATGCAGCACCGAAGGATACCTATGACGCGGTTAAATAGTACTGGATGATACGTATGACATGGTTATGTAGTACTTGAGGATGCAATGACATGGTTATGTAGTACTGAAGGATACCTATGATATGGTTATGTAGTACTGGATGATACCTCTGACTTTGTAATGTAGTATTAAAAAATACCTATGACATTGTTAACGTAGTACTGGATGATACCATTTAGAAGATACTTTTCGGAGGATACCTATGACATGGTTATGTAGTACAGGAGGATACCTAAGACACGGTTGTGTAGTACAAGAGTATAGCAATGACATGTTTATGTAGCACTGGAGGATACCTATGACATGGTAATGTAGTATTGGAGGATACCTACAACATGGTTATGTAGTATTGGAGGATACATATGACATGGTCATTGCATTTCTGGACGATACCTATGACATGTTTATGTAGTACTGGTGGATACCTATGCCACGGTTATGTAGTACTGGATGATACCTATGACATGGTTATGAACGAGTGGGGGATACCTATGACATGGTTATAGGGTACTGGAGGATACCTATGGCATGGTTATGTAGTACAGCATGATACCTATGACATTGTTATGTAGCACCGGAGAATCCCTGTGACATGGTTATGTAGTGCTGGAGGATACCTATGACATGGTTATGTAGTACTGGAGGATACCTATGGCATTGTAATGGGCGACTGGGGGATACCTATGACATGGTTATGTGGTACTTAAGGATACCTACGGCATAGTTATGTAGTACCGGAGTATACCTATGTCACGGTTATGTAGTACTGGGGAATACCTCTGAAATGGTTCTGTACAATTGGAGGACACCTATGACATGGTTATGTAACACTGGAGGATACCTATGACATGGTTAAGTAGTACCGGAGGATGCATATGACGCGGTTATGTAGTACTGTAGAATACCTATGAAATGGTTCTGTAGAACTGGAGGACACCTATGATATGCTTATATAGTACCGGAGATATACCTATGGAGCGGTTATTTAGTTCGGGAGGATACACATGACTTGGTTATGTAGTACTGGATGATACCTATTGCATGGTTATGTACTACTGGAGGCTACCTATGTCATGGTTATGTAGTACTTGAGGATACCTATGACATGGTTATGTAGTACTGGAGGATAACTATGTCATGGTTATGTAGTACTGTAGGATACCATTTAGAAGATACCTATCGGAGGATATCTATGGCATGTTTATGGAGTGTGGAGGATACCTATGTCATGGTTATGTAGTACGGGAGGATTCACATGACATGGTTATGTAGTACTGGATGATTCCAGTTGAATGGTCATGTACTACTGGAGGATACCTATCACATGGTTATGTAGTACTTGAGGATACCTACGTCAAGGTTATTTAGTACTGGTGGATACCTATGTCATGGCTATGTAGTAGTGTAGGATGCCATTTAGACGGTACCTATGACATGGTTATGTAGTACTGGAGGATACCTATTGCATGGTTATGAACGACTGGGGATACCTACGACATGGTTATGTGGTAATGGAGAACGCCTATGGCATGGTTATATAGTACCGGAGGATACATATGACATGGTTATGCAGCGCCGGAGTATTCCTATGACACGGTTATATAGTACTGGAGGATACGTATGACATGGTTATGTAGTACTGGAGGATACCTATGCCATGGTTATGAACTATTAGATGATACCTATGACATGGTTATGTGGTACAGGAGGATACCTATGGCACGGTTATGTACTACCGGTGTATACATTTGACATGGTAATGTGGTACTGGGGGATACCTATTATATGGTTATGTGGTACTGGAGGCTACCTATGGCATGGTTATGTAGTACTGGAGGATAACTATTGCATGGTTATGTGGTACTGGAGGATACATATGACATGGTTATGTAATACTGGGAGATACCTATGACATGGTCATGTAGTAGTGAAGGATGCATATGACATGGTTATGTAGTACTGGAGGATACACATGACATGGCTATGAACGACTGGGGGATACCTGTGATATGGTTATGTGGTACTGGAGGATACCTATGGCAGGGTTATGTAGTACCGGAGGATACCTATGACATAGTTATGTAGTCCTGACGGATAACTATGATATGGTTATGTGGTACTGGAGGATACATATTACATGGTTATGTGGTAGCGGAGGATACCCATGAAATGGTTATGAAGTACTGGTTGATACCTATGACGTGGTTATGTGGTACTGGAGGATACCTATGGCGTGGTTATGTAGTACCGGAGAACACCTATGACATGGTTATGTAGCACTGGGGATACCTATGATATGGTTATGTGGTACTGGAAGACACAGATGACATGGTTATGTAATACTGGAGGATACCTATGACATGGTTATGTCGTACTGGATGATACCTATGACACTGTTATGTAGTATTGGAGAATACCTATGACATTGCTATGTAATACTGGATGATACCTATGACATGGTTATGTGGTATTGGAGGATACCTATGACATGGTTATGTAGTACTTGAGGATATCTATGACATGGTTATGTAGTACAGGCGGATACCTATGACACGGTTGTGTAGTACAGGTGTGTAGCTATGACATGTTTATGTAGTACTGGAGGATACCTATGATATGGTTATGTAGTACTGGATGATACCTTTGACATGGTTATGTAGTATTGGAGGATACCTATGACATGTTTATGTAGTACTTGAGGATATCTATGACATGGTTATGTAGTACAGGCGGATACCTATGACACGGTTGTGTAGTACAGGTGTGTAGCTATGACATGTTTATGTAGTACTGGAGGATACCTATGACATGGTTATGTAGTATTGGAGGATAACTATGACAAGGTTATGTAGTATTGGAGGATACCTATGACATGGTTATGCAGTACTTCAGGATACCATTTAGAAGATACTTATCGGAGGATATTTATGACATGTTCCTGTAGTGTGGATGATACGTATGACATGGTTATGTAGTACTGAATGATAGCCATTACATGGTTATGTAGTAATGGAGGATACCTATGACATGGTTATGTAGTACTGGGGGATACCTATGGCATGGCTATGTAGTACAGGAGGATACCTATGACATGGTTATGTGGTACTGGAGGATACCTATGGCATGTTCATGTAGTAGCGGAGGATACCTATGACATGGTTATGTGGTGTGGTAGGATACCTATGGCATTGTTATGTAGAACTGGAGGATACCTATGACATGGTTATGTTGTACTGGCGGATATCATTTAGAAGATACTTATCGGAGGATACTTATGGCATGGCAGTGTAGTGCGTAGGATGCCTTTGACATGGTTATGTAGTACTGGAGGATGCAATGACAAGGTTTTGTACTACTGGATGATACCTATGACAAGGTTATGTAGTATTGGAAGGTACCAATGACATGGTTATGTAGTACTGGATGATACTTATGACATGGTTATTGCAGTACTGAAGGATACCATTTATACTTATCGGAGGATAGTTATGACATGTTCATGTAGTGTGGATGATACGTATGGCATGGTTATGTAGTACTGAAGGATACCTGTGACATGGTTAAGTAGTACTTGGGGATACCATTTAGAAGATACTTACCGGAGTAAATCTATGACGTGGTTATGTAGGACTGGAGGATATCTGTGACATGGTTATGTAGTAATGGAGGATACCATTTAGAAGATACTTACTGGAGTAAATCTATGACATGTTTATGTAGTACGGGAGAATACCTATGAATGACATGGTTGTGTAGTACTGAAGGATACATATGGCATAGTTATGTAGTACTGGAGGATTCCATTTAGAAGATCCTTATCGGTGTATACATATGGCAAGGTTATGTAGTACTGGAGGATACCTATGACATGGTTATGTAGTACTGGAGGATACATATGACATCGTTATGTAGTACTAGAGAATACCATTTCGAAGGTACTTATCGGAGGATACGAATGACATGTTTATGTAGTACTGGCGGACACTTATCACATGGCCATTTAGCAGCGCATGATGCCTATGACATGGTTGTGTAGTACTGGGGGATACCTATGTCATAGTTATGTAGAACTGGCGGATTCCTATGACATAGTTATGTAGTACTGGAGGATACCTATGACCTGATTATGTAGTACTGGAAGATACCATTTAGAAGATACTTATCGGAGGATACCCATGACATGGTTATGTAGTACTGGAGGATGCCTATGACATCGTTATGTCGTACCTGAGGATACCTATGACATGGTTACGTAGTCCTGGCGGATACTGTTTAGAAGGTACTTATTGGAGGATACCTATGACATGGTTACGTAGTACTGGGTGATACCTATGCCATGGTTATGTAGTACTGGTGGATAGCTGTGACGTGGTTATGTAGTACCGGAGGATACCCATGTCATGGTTATGTTGTACTGGAGAATGCCTATGACATGGTTATGTAGCACTGAAGGATAACTCTGACATGATTATGTAGTACTGGAGGATACCTATGACATGGCTATGTAGTAGTGGATGATACGAATGACATGGTTATGTAGTACTGGTGGATACTATGGCATAGTTATGTAGGACTGGAGAGTACCTATGACAGAGTTATGTTGTAGTGGGGAAACCTATGACATGGTATGCAGTACTGGAGGATACCTATGACATGGTTATGTAGTACTGGGGGATACCTATGACATGGTTATGTAGTACTGGAGTATACATATGACTTGGTTATGTAGTACAGGGGATACCTATGGCATGGTTATGTAGTACTGGAGAATACCTATGACAGAGTTATGTAGTACTGGAGGATAGCTATGACAGAGTTATATAGTACTGGAGAATATCTATGACAGAGTTATGTAGTACTGGAGGATACTATGACATGGTTATGTAGTACTGAGGATACCTATTACATGGTTATGTGTTTAGAAGATACTTATCGGAGTTTATATATCTGAAGATAGTTATGGCTCCTAGCGTCTGTTCAGTTCCTTCCATCTTGACCGCCCAATGGCCTTCATAGCTTCAAGGCCGCTACTACTGATTTGGCCATTGTCACCATCGTCTTCCTTTCATCATGTTCCATTTGATTCTACCACCACTACTGATGTGTACAGCTACTACTGGCTACCAATGACTGTCCTGCGCACACTTACTACTGGAGTCCCGCGAATATTCGACATTCCATTTTATATCGATAACACACATCTGCTTCGAGGTCGACCCCAAATTAGTCTCAAGATTCGATTTTTCGAATATCTCGTACTAACTTCAATTTGTTATATTTCCGACAAAACATTTAGAAAACTGACAAAAAATTCATTCACGTAGGCGCAATTCCTATTTAATTGAATAATTGACAATGCTTAATTGTTAGGTAAGTAGTGAATTTTTGGCCAGAGCATTATCCATAGTTTTAGTTTTCGAAGGCTTAACCTGTTACTATTCACGTTCTTAAGAACGTGAATAGTAACAAGTTAAGCCTTAAAAACTAAAACTATGGTTAATAGTAGGCCTAGCTAGCTGTTTCAACGACGGTGCTACAGAGAATATTTATTTATTGTTGTTTATGGTATTCACTCAGTCGTGTAAGGGTTATCACAGTGTTCCGTAACTTCCGTTTGGTGCAATATGAAATAACCTGTCTTTTAAGATACGGTTCGGGATTCGATTCGATAACGATATCAGAGACTCGATTCGATTCGATATTCGAGTCGAAACAAAATTTGTGATTCGCAGATCCCGACTTACTAATAACTAGCATGACTTTCAGTACCTATATATAACTATACGATAGTTATTATTATACTTGGCATCCACTACTACTAGCTGTCGAGTAGTGACGTGAACACTTATTACTCGAACAATTCGAATCTAATCAAGCAAATAAGCCCTCGGGTAATTGCTCTAAGTGTTCTTGCGAATAGTCCTACGACTCATCTCAGAAAAAGTGATTCCATAAGGCCTAAAAAGTTAAAAATCGGTTTCTCGGGCCCTCCCGCGTAGTATTTTGGCTGCTGCATGCTCTCTATTTAAAACCAATCCAAACTTTAAAAAATAATATTTAGATAGTTTATGTCTGATATTTCAATCAAGTTAATATACTTCAAAAATTTGTCCCTTTTGTGTAACAATGCTTTGCAATGCTTTAGCACTGTATAGCCTTCTTGCACTCAAGGGGTGATAAACACCACCACCCATGATATTCTGTAGTTTATGGGGCCTAAAACATTAAACAATCCAAGAACATGAACATTTGATGGCAAAAAAAATAATCACAAAAAATAAAATGAAAACACCGCCCGCCCGTATGCAATTTTACAAAACTATGGCATGAGAAACATAACATCTACTTAGTGGGGCCTAACTGTTGACTATTTTTTAAAAAGGGATTCTCATAGGGGAATTCCTTAAGAAGGATATGTGGGTAATTCTACGAACTAAACGAGGATATGAAGGAAATCCGAACAACAAACCTACTCTTATACAATGGAACGTATCCTCCGAGCATACCCCAACCCTAATAGGCCCTTTGGGACACATAGCGACCACGTGCTACCTTAGAAACAACGAAGGCGGCCTCCAGAATACAAAATGGACGACGAGAACACGTATCACCTTAACAACACGCGCTGCTCCTGCGCACTAATACCACGTATCACTATGAAGATGGCGTCACAATGTGGCAGGTCACGCGGGCTACCATAACAACCAAACTTGACGTAAGTAGGTCACGTAAATATGACGGCACACGAGACCCGGCACGCGATGCGGCTGAATTGGCACGATCTCAACATCCCCTTCTACTGTTTGGTAATGTCATTTCTAAACAGCCTTTGTTGTAGTGAGTACATATACATATCGTCCCCTGAGTTCCAATGTGTTCTATGTGCCTTCTGGCAGCCTACTGGTACGTAGAACACATTGTAACTCAGGGGACGATATGCCTCTTTATTATCTTAGTTTTCCATCATCAGTCATTTTTCTCGAAACATGTACGATATGTCATGTTTTTACTGCTTTCAAACAATATCAATATGGCGCAGAATCAAACAAAATGTTTCCCACATCTACGATTTGATTGAGCTGGGGAGGGGATGGGGTGGCTCCTAACTGTGGAGGGGGTCTTCACCTCTGAATTTCCGACTGCACTACCCCTGAGCTGGAAATATTCGACTACTCACTACCAATTTTCTTTTGCAACTAGCGCTGAAATTAATTTGTACCGCCTTTGGTCATAGGATTTCTATTAAAGGTTAGTAGTATAGCACGTATGAATCGTGCCTGATTACCCGGACTTTTGGGGGAGCAGCTAGTGTTAAATTCCCATAGGAACCGGACTTTTGGGGGAGCAACTTTGGGGGAGCAAAAGTACGGCATCTTGCAGCTAGATCCATCAAATGGTGTAGGTACTGTATTTTTAGTATGCTATGGCATGTATAGTGACATATGTACGCATGGGGCTATAGGTATATATTATGGGTAAGTGGTGGAAAGATGATGGGAAAATTGGGTTTTCTTGAAAGTTTTTCCTGCGAAACGGTTGACGTTGCTATTTGACGTCGTGACGTCATGATACGCGCGCAACGTCATAGAGACGCTGACCGCTGTTATTGTTCAGTATACAATCTGACATGACGTAATTCGGGTCAGGGTATGTCGGGCTTCTCGTTTGGGGAGAGGGGGTGATATGGTAGTAGTGGTATATATCCATGTTGGTATACTATTAGCCCTTGGGTCTTCATATTATGCTATGTCTGCTATAGCTAGGTCAAGCAGTATTGTGGGCATGGGAATCATGTATGGTCGGCCAGTGCGATATTGTCATTGGTGGTTTAGATTGGCAGTACAGGATGAATGGTCTGTTGGGTTATCACCTCCTTAGTACTATTGACCTATCGAATCATTTATAGTATCTAATGGCTGGTATTGGTAGTATGGAATTCCAGACCAGGCGGTATTATACTAGGTTGTTTTGAACAGTAGTAAAGGATTAACGACCTGTTGGTCTATTATCCACTAAGTTCTAACCTATTAGCTCGTTTCGGGATGGGGGTGGGTGGAGGTGGTACTGGTAGTACGAAATACGGACTACTAATGAAATGAGGTTAGCCTTTGTGGTGTTTCGGCAATTAAGGCCAGATTTGGGGGGGGGGAACTTTCGGAGACCGAACGAAGAGCCGATTTATGGACTATTGGGGCGCTGATGTTGCACTTATGTAGTTTGGCTCCTGAATCCCAGAAAGGCCTTCAGGCCTCTTACTTCCAAACTCCTACAAAACCTATTTATGGCTTCTAAATGGCTCCTATTTCTATAAGCGTCCTATACAATAGATAACAGAAGGCTTTTCAACATTCAATACATTTTATTCTATACAACATAATAACATAATAATATTACAATATACATTCATTTGACAAAATACGATTTAATTGCAGTTTTCAATTACACACGACTAATGAATGACGTGTAACACAGAAAAATGAATTTTTCACATCAAGATTGCAGTGACAAAACAGCTGATGGTCAGAGTACATTAATGTCTATATATCCAGTGGTTTGGTCGAAGTGCCATCTTCTTGAACTTTTCTTTTCGGGTAAAAATATGGCAGTCCATCTTTGATCTGACTATAAGTGTACATGTGATTATTGTTCACCACAAATCCACGGTTAACTCCTGTTCCACTCTGTTGCGTTTTCAACACATGCATATATTTGTTCTTCGTTAGGTCGTTTTGGCGTTTATTTATTCCTTTGGAACTAAACTTGCTACTCAGGCCAAAACAGTAGTAGGTTTTGCTACAGAGACCCAGAATTCCATCTCCGCTCCATTCAACCTTGAAAAGGCCAGGTGTTCTTTTATCGAATGCTTTCCGGTCGCTGCAACATGACCCCTTCGGTGACCATATATCTCCTCTAATCTTGGTTTGAACAAAGTCTTCTCTGTGCTCATCGCGTAATTCTGACGGTAACCATTGATGATACTCTCTTTAAACTGTTCTTTCTTTTCCGGTTTTATTACTTCTTCCAGAGATGATTTGGAGAATGAGATGTATCCAGAATCTGTATCCATGAGGCAGTACTGAAAATCACGTCTATCCACGAAGGTATCAATAAAATCATAGTAAAACTGCAACATCTTCATCTTTGCGTATTGGTACACGAAGAATCCGATATGAAGTGGTAAGTTCAGCTTGATGCGGTTCTTATTCATTTCCAACTCGTATACTGTTTCGCTCAAAGGGTTCATTTGTCGGAAGTGCACGTTGTTTATTAAGCGAGAAGCTTCGTCGTCATTACAGTAAATAATATTTCTGTGTTTTTCTTTGTTGGTTACTGTCTTTCCGTACCCGCTATTCCCAAGGAGTTTCATTGTGTCAGCAACTATTGCCTTATCTGGATTCCGATCACCTTCTCTTCTAGCCTGTGATACCTCTTCTCCAAATTTCTTGAAGCACGCTTTTGGTTCGTATTGTATGACTTGGTAAATTTGTGTCACCTCGAGGCCGTGATCAAGGTACCATTTCAGGAGTGGCGTTGCAAGCAATATCCTCTTCGCATGGTAACTCCCGATCAAACTTCTCGGCTGGGGCATGACGTGGTTTTTCTCTGCAAACTTTCTCATGTGATCTCCAATGTCGTCTGTACTGATGGTGGTATTTTTAAAGATGGGTGTCATTTCTTCAAAGTGATGTCTGAGGTGGTCTGGAACATGAATGTCACAGTCAACTGATCCGAACAGATTGCCCGAAATCACATGCTGCGTTACTTCACTTTCGTTCATTGTCCATGTAAAAGTGTTGCTCCCAAGTTTCTCTAGGTAACATTTTACTGCAGGATGCTTTCTCATTTTCAACCACTGACATTCCCAAATTTCAACAAGTTTGTATCCTTGATCAGCAATGTATTTGGCGTTCTTGATAGTCTCTTTGTGAAGATCTTCCATTTGTTTTTCTCGAACACTGTTGAAAAGAATTACTTCTCCATTTCTTTTGGTGTTTAGTCGACAATTGTGGCGATGCCAGAAGCAGCCGTGAAATTGGTACTTGCGTTTCTTTGCACCAGCAGTCTACGGGCAGATGTCTCCTTCCAATCTTTTTCTCTTCTCCATTGAACTGATGCCGAATTTCAAGACTGTCTCTTCAGGAGATATAGTTTAACCACTGCTGCGTCATTCTGCCATGCCATATTTGTGAGAATACTCCGGTTTGAAGTCATGTTCTTTACGTCTTCTTATATACATCCCAGTTGGCATCTCTTGCATTAAACACCACAAGTAAAGAGCGTTGGCGTCATAACCAACTACACCACACACGTTTTAGCTTCCTCTCCATACTGATAAGATCTAATTTTTGTTAGTCCTTTTTCTTGATGACGGTCAAAAATTATCGAAGGACCTCCCACGATGTTGTCTTTTACCAGGTGATGTAAATCTTTGTTCTTCTCGTTGAAAATGGTAAGATGGGTTTCATTGTCGATCGTGTTGAACAAATACTTCAATGTCAGTCCGGGTACACTCATTCCATCTTTCACCATATCAATCCCGCGCTCTTTGTAGAAGGCAAATTGTTTCTCTAGTGCTTCTAGGAATGGTTGGACATCACGATTGTTGTACCAGATGAGAAAATCGCGAAAGGTGTTCATCTCGTGGTCTTTCCATACTTTCTGACTGTAGATGTATTCTTCTTTAGATATATTTTCCCCTTTGAGCGAACTGTAGAATGTATCGTAGTCCGGCAAGTGGTCTTGTTCCAGTTTCTTCAAATCATCAATCCACTCGTATGGCAGGTAACCTTTCGTCACTGAACAGCCAAATGCTCTAAGAAATTTATCATACGAAAAACCAGGTGCCAGATAATTCACAATGTCGAGGAATTTGAACTGTTCTGTTTTAAGGCACAAGAAATTGTTGTTTCTCTTCACAGTGAATCCAATATCCTGTTTCGTTTTCAAGAAAGTAAGTAGCTCGCAATTCACAACATTGAAATCATACTTTCCAGAGTTGAATCCAACAACCGGCATTTCTTTCCGATAAGCAACAAACTGGTGATGTAGCTCCTCCAAGGGATGTGACCTGGCACGTCCTTGTTCATTTAACAATGGGTCGCTCTCAATTGCTTCTGTGATCTTCGTATTGAGTACATCAATGTAAGGTTGATATTCTGACTTTAACAGCGCATAGGCCCCGTTTGAAATCTCTTCCAAGTAATTCATCATACATATCACCAGTTCTTGTGCATTTCCTTCTGTAATAAAGCAGACCGGTTCTACAAATCCTGGTACATTGCTTCTTACACTTACGCTCAATGGAACGTGTCGGTCTTCCCAGGTCAGTTTTTCACTTTTTGTAGGTATATGAGTTGTATCAAAATAGCATTCGAAGTCAAAGGTTGCTCGGTACGGATAATATCTATTTTTACTTGGAACTGAGATTTCTTCATCTTCTAAGAGTTCAAAAACTGTTTTTGGAACATTATAATCACCGCCAGTATATTCATAAGATACTTCTTTTGTACATGTTCTCTCATGCCTGTTGAGTTGAAAGCCAGTCTTCCACAATTTGCCACACTTCCGACAGGTAAATGACTTACAATAATGATTGATGTCTCTGATGTAACTGAAATGTTCTTCGTGAATGTTGATATACATCGTCTCACTAAAACGGCAGAGTGATCGTCTGACTAGACTAGCATTTGTTTCTCCATCTTCATTGTGTTGCAACTGATAAACGTTGATGTTCAGTTTGAATAAGTTCTCTATTTCAGGTAACTGGTTGAGATTCACTCCTTTGAAAGTTTCCGTGTCTTCATTTGTATACTGTCGAAATAGGTGTTTAGTTTCTGTGTTCAAGTTGTGGTAGGTAGCTCGCCTTGAAAGGGCTAAGCATCTGAATAAACAGAGGTTATCGACATATTTCGTTTGGTCTTTGACTAAAACAGTTATGGCTGGATTGTCCATGATGTACGCAGGTAAATCTGTGGCGCCTCCAATAGGATGATCTTTGATTTTATTGATGTAGAATGTTATGTTGATCACTTTATATACACTCCATTTGGAATCGGATCGCTGTTGTCTCGCCCACTCTAATACATCTTCTTGGGAAACATCTCTCATAAACTTTTCAAAATCGTCTAGATTCGAAACAAGACGTGGTGTATCCAGGAATCTGGCATTGTTCTGGGATGCGTGATAGTATCGGAGGTCGTCAGTTTCATTGTTGCGTAAGATGAATCCGTAGCTCAGGTTGATTTTGAACTTCCATTCTTGTTGTTGAAAAATTGTTTCTGTAAATTCACTGGCCATAGCTGTTATGTCGCCGGTCTTGATGCGAAAATTGTAAGTGTCTTGAAGTTTTCTGTTCGTGATATGGTGGGTCCGTATAATGTCCCAGTTCACTTTGTAGAGAGCTTTCATCTCATCACATTCCTCTTCGTATAGTAGTTCAGGTGAAAACACTGCAGGATCACACTCCATGAATGATGTTCTGGATTTCTTCGTCTTTCCACTTGACTGCTGTTGGTCGTCATTCGATTTTCGTTTTTTGGCTGTTTTCTTGTCAAGTTGATGAGCTGCTTCCATATGTACACTGGTTTGAGACAGTTCACTGAATTCTTGCCGACGCTTTTCACATTTTTTCAAGTGATGCTCGAGATCTTCATTCCTGGAATACTTCATGTAGCAGTTATGGCATCCATATATCTTCTTCTTCATATGCACAGTTCTGATATGTTGCTCCAAGTTGCTTCTGTCGTAAAATATTCTTTTACACTGTTCGCATTCTAATGAAGTTAATGTCTTTTCATCGTCTCTTTTATAAGACTTTTTCTGGAGATTTCTTGTTACACCTTGTATCTTGTTGTCTTCTTTTCCCTTGGTATGGTACTGGTGATCTGTTTTCAGATGCAGTCGATAGGGTATGAGATTGCTGAATTCTCGCTGGCAGTCTCCGCATTTCCATTGACTTTTGCATTTCTCTAAGTGGTGCTCCAGTTTTTCTTTCCGAGCGAATTTCTTGCAGCATCTCTGACATTCGTGTCTTCTTTCTTCTAGCTGTACAGCCCTTATATGTCTCTCCAAGTTGCTCCTTCTGCTGAACGATTTTTCACACTGGTGGCATACAAATAAGGCTGGTGGCATGTTGGTAGCGTTGTCGGTGTCTCTTGCCTGAAATTATTGGAAAAAATTTCAAATTAGCAGAGCTGCTCACTGACGATGTGTTCACCTCGGCTGCTGGATGGCGAATGACCGATTGCGCAGTGCACCTCGCCTTTTATACCTTCTGGAAGCCAC
Organism: Pictodentalium vernedei; assembly: GCA_031216915.1. Lineage (NCBI taxonomy): Eukaryota > Metazoa > Mollusca > Scaphopoda > Dentaliida > Dentaliidae > Pictodentalium > Pictodentalium vernedei. The sequence continues at coordinate 53,195,597 of CM062288.1, read as the reverse complement.
CCTCCCCACATCAGCAGCAACAAATGGCGTTGAAGCGCCGTCCACTCCCCCCCCCCCCCCGACTTGTTCTATGGTTATATTTAAAAAAAACAACAGTCAGTCTGTACAATTGATGCATCATGTGAAATACCATCCCACGGCATTTTATCAGTCCAGTGGGATGTCCTTGAATTTTACTTCAGGTTATATAATCAGCTCATTCCGCTGAAACACACTAGGGTTCCAATCAAAGTGGAAGTGCCTGGAAACTAAACGGAATGCCCGTGGAAGGCTGATCTTGCTCACTGAACTGGACCGAAAGATGCGTAATCTATAATAAACAGTAAAGACACAACTTATCATTTTTTTTTTTTAAATTTAAAAAAACTTACCGTGATTTTAGAATACAAAGTGGATCGATAGAAATATTTATACGATTCTAAATATTTACGCAAAATCGAGCTGGCGACGGACTTATATAGGAATCTGTACATATACCCCAAAGGTGTGGTGTTGTGTTATGAAAATGGAGAGGTATCGAAAGTTGTACTTTAATGTAACAAATAATCGAACTTGTGTAGATATTGGTCTCAAACAGCTTGTGATATAATGAAAACGCACGAGGGGCGCGCCGAAATTAAAAAAAATTATCATATCTCTTTTATACAGAAAAACGTTTGCTGTCGTTATCGCGCTTTTCCTTCAGACTTTTCGAAATAATAATTCGAGGGGCAGTGGCTGAGAGCAGCTGTAATGTCGCATGTAGGATAGAAAGTCTACATACTGAGCTTTTTACATTTTCTCTAAACAGATTGTCAATTGCTGTCTGGGTGGAAAAGTCAACTGCGTGGGTGTTTTGAGAGAAACGAAACATTTTTCAGGTGTTGCTGACGAATTGACTTCGTCTGTGCTGCAACATGTATATTGTTACGACCCAATTCAAGTTTCGGAAGCTTTAGAAAATATCCGTAAACTACAAAATAATTTGTTGAGTTTCTATTCCTATTCCCGATTAGGAGATAGATGAATGTAGTCATGCAGCCTGTAGAGATCTGCGGCATGGGGAGGGACAGCTAAAATTACACTTCTAGGAAAAATACTATACACACAGATTAGAGATGGGTTTCAGTAGTAGTGTATGTACCTTTCACCCCTATTCTGGATGACCCCGGTGGATGACCCCGGAAGTGACGTCATGTCACGTGACGTAGTGGCGCCATGTTGTGTTGTCATGGTAACCCGCATGAGCGGCCATGTTGTGACGTCATCTCCATAGTGATACGTGGTGTGAGTGCGCATGCGCAGCGCGTGTTGTTAGGGTGATACGTGTTTCCGTCGTCCATTTTGTATACTGGAGGCCGCCATCTTGGTTTCTGTGGTGGCACGTGATTGCTATGTTACCTAAGGCCTACAATGGGACAGGGGTATGTTCAGAGGCTATGTTCGATTGAATCGGAGTATTTTCTGGAACGACTTCCTTGGATAATTACCACAAACAACCCGACAACTTGTATTATTTCGAATTCTTCCAGAATTCTCTGCTTCTATCTATATATGCAATAGTTTTCGTCTATCTGGCCATGTTCCTTTGTTTTTCTTTTTTTTCTCCTGGTTGGCTATTGATGATTGCTTCATTTCTGAAAAAAGAATAATCAGAATATTAGTTGAATTTCTTTCAAAGTTTTTCATGAATTTTGTATAAGCCATTCCCCAAGACCCTTGTGTTTTTTCTCGTCTTACTGTTCCCATTGCTTACTCAGCAAGTCAAAGAGTCTGCTTCCTTCTGCGGGGAGAACACAGCTAATGGAATCCACAACAATACTCATTAATAACACTCAATTTAGCCCTTAACCTTCCTGAATAGAAGATACATACACCTGAAATATTAACATCTTTTCTTCATTTCGATAGTTCATTCCAGTAAATGGTTTTACAGGGTTTCCGCCAGGGGAGCAGTATTGTCCTTTTAGGGTACTTTTTCCCTGGCCAATTTTCCCCAAACGGCCAAAGCCCACCTATGTGACTGATAAAAAACAAAAGACCTCTAAAACTGTTTCCTATGAAAATAATGAGTCATTGTATGTGATTTTAAATATAGCTAATTTATCTTACCTCTTGCTTCATGAAGAATAACTGAATACACATTTCGTTGCTGCTCAATTTCTTGTCTTATCACATCAACTAAGGCAAGAGCACGTACAAGGTCACATTCTCGGGACTGCAGTTCTTTGTCAATGGGACCAATAATTTCCAAAACAGTCTTTGACACAAGTGCAGAAAAGCAGAATTTCAAATTATCTACAACACTGAAAAGTCCAGTAGCTTCAGCAATGATGTCACCATCACGGAGAGTTTGGCCAACTGATATTGAATTTAACACCTTCAGAATTTCTTGATAATTTTTCACAATACACTTTAGTTTAAACAATATTTATTCATAAAGCAGTGTTACACGTATACATTACATAATAATAAAACCACAGAACGGTAAACATTTTTCATGGTTGTACGCGGTATAACAGAAACAGAAGTAATCGGGATTGTAAGTAGACGAGGATTCGACAGGAAGCCATAGGCGTATATGAGTCGTCTCCTTTATTCAAGAACACTTTTCAAAGGATGATGGCATGAATCAGCAGTGGAGTGGACCTCGCATATCGCTGCCCAGGGGCATGATCCCCGCTGGCAATGAACCACACCATAATTGAAAGGGTAGCCAAATTGTCCTTTAGGGTACTGCTATTCATTTGCCCACATCTGCATAGAGAAGTACCGAAACTTGCGTAAGCAGTTACAAATAAAGCGACGAAGGCCCGTCACAAAAACTGATTAGAGAGGAGGTCAGTGTTATTTCGTAAACAGGCCCCAGCCCCCGGGCAGCGATCTGCGAGATTGTTTAAACTACAGAAGGACAAGAGTATAAGACGTTAGACAGAAAAGGGAAGAAATGAAGAAGAAGTAGAAGTAGGCCATCCTGAATACGTGATGCCATTAGAATAAGAATTCAAATGATGCGTTGTCAACAATATGAATTCAAATCCTTGCCTTTGGGCAGCTGATTTATTAATTGCATAAGTAGGAAGAGTTTTATCTCGATGATGTTAACCCTAAAGCGCAAAGTCCAGGGAAGATGAAGTTTGAGAGAATATGAGTTGTTGTCACCGAAACCTGCCACTCGATAAGATAAAGTCATGCACTACATCAAAAATTATACTGTTTTCCTTGTTGTTCAAAAATTCAGAACCGAACAGAAGTATGGAAATGTCTATAGAAAAAGGAAGTAAGTTGATCGTTTCATTACGTGCGTTAAGAAAGATTGGACAGTGGAGGAGAAAGTGCTCATGTGTCTCGAGCTCGCCACACTGGCAATGTGGACTAGGTGCTAGGTGATTTTCGTATAAGTGGACGTTAAGACTACTACAACATAACCTCAATCTACAGTGGTAAATTTGAGCCGCTCGAGATTTGACCCCGCTATAAAATAACGGTGGTCGTAGGTTGCCAGCTTTTAAGAAGGTCTTAAATTCACTCAATGAGGAATTCTCGCGAACTGGTAGCGGCAAGTTATTCCACTGATCAGTAACATTGGGGATGAACGAGGACTGATATAGATTTGTTCGACAAAATGGAACTCTGTGGTTTTGCCTGGTTCGAAGGTTGATAGATGGATTCGTCGAGGATATGAGAGGTGGAATTTTAATAGCAATATAAGGAGGCGACAAGTCGTGATACATTTTGAAGAACTGAACCAGTTTATGTTTACGACGTCTTTCTTCAAGAGGGTCCCATCGTGTTTCGGTGTATAGCAAGGATTTGCTAGCACTAAGTGTTGCACCTGTAACTATTCTCGCCGCTGCGATCTGAATTTTTTCTAAATCGGCGACTTGGGTTAACGAACAGTTATCCCAAACAGTATCGGCGTATTCCAATAGCAGCCTAATAAAGGCAAAGTATATCTTCTCCAAGACATTACGGTCGAGATCAAACTTGTGTTTCCTCAGCAAGTCTAAACGAGACCAGGCTTTGGAACAGATATGGTCAATGTGGTTGTTCCAAGTACATGTGGTATTTAATACCACTCCTAAGTGCTTATGAGTATTAACTTCACATATTTGAGTGCCACCAAGAAATAGGGGTGGATAAACAGTGGGGTTGGTTTTGCGTGTTATAATCATACTCTCGGTTTTTTGAGGATTAAACTCAACTAACCATGTTTCAGCCCAGTGTTCAATTGCAGCTAGATCGTGGTTAATTAGGTTCGAGGCTTGGTTTGGATTTTCCACTATTAGATATAAAGAAGTATCATCAGCAAAAAGACGTATACTACTAAGTAAATTTTCAGTTATATCGTTTATATAGATCAGAAACAATAAGGGCCCAAGAACAGATCCTTGTGGTACTCCAGCATTTATAGGTCGCCATGAAGATGCCTCTGATGCCACCACCACACACTGAGTTCTATTTGAAAGGTACGATTTTATAAATGACAGTAGATCACCCGAAATACCAATACGCTCCAGCTTGTGAATGAGACCAGCATGCCATACCTTGTCGAAGGCCTTACTGACGTCGCAAAAAACGACCCTAACCTCTTTCCCTTCGTCCAACGCTCTGCAGAATTCGTCATATATGTCAGTTAGTTGGAGAATAGTCGAATCGCCTGGTCTAAAACCTGACTGGAATTGATTAAGAGCGTTGGTATTGTTCAGAATTGCCATAGTTGTTTAAAAATACATTTTTCAAAGACTTTACCAACGCAGCTAATCAGGGATATGGGGCGATAATTACTAACTATGTTTGCTGTTTTTTTTAGGATTGGAGAGACGTTTGCCTTTTTCCACATTGAAGGGAAATATGAGTTATTCAGCAGTATGTTGAATAAAACCGAGAGTGGTTCATTTAAGGAAGTTTTACATTCTTTAAGAAGACGTGGACTGATAAGATCAGGACCCGACGCCTTGGACACCTTTAAAGATTTCAGTGCTTCGTACACCTCACTACAGTGAATGGTTATACTATCAATTGTTTGTGGGGGGCAAAGTATAAGATCTGGCAGGGAGGCACGAGAGTCATCGACGGAAGAGACAGAACAGAAGTATTCATTGAGTACTTCCGCTTTCTCAATATTTGAGGAGTATATTTTGTTCATGTGGTTGATAACAGGAATTTCAGCAGGGCGTCTACTACCAAGGAAGGATTTTAGTGTTTTCCACCACTGTGAAATTGGAATTTCGTTACTCCCCAAGGTAGACTGGACTTTGGATAAGTGTAAGGATTTTGCCTTCCTAATAGCTGAAACAACTTCATTCCGTTTATGTTTATAGTTTGCCCAAGCGTTCGGAAGCTCACTTCGTTTGGCTATGCGGTACAAGCGTTTTCTTTGTCTTATTAGTAATCGGATTTCGTTGTGCATCCAATTCGGCTGATTGGACCTCGAAGTAATGTATTTGTTTGGTATATGTTTAGAAGCAGTATCGATTAATTTGTCAGTGAAGTTAGAGACTATGGTATCTAAACATGGATTATCAAATAGAGAATTCCAGTCTTCGCGAGAGAGGGCGGCATTTAATGCATCATAATTGCATAGGGAGTACAACCAAATCCGTCTTCTGAAAGTGTGGGGTCTTGACTTTGGAAACTCGACTTCAATGGTAATTGGACAATGATAGCGGGTTATGTCGGGGATAATCGGTTCTAAGACCTCACAGGTTTTCACATTCACTGTGTCGCTAACCGCAAAAAGGTCTATCAAAGAAGCTGACGACTCGGTAAAACACGTTGGCTTACCCACAAGCTGTTTGAAATTAAAATAATTCATTATTTCAGAAAATCTGCTTCCTGTGGGGTTTAGCTGGTTATCATTAAAGTCACCTGTAACAATTAAGTCATCTACTCGCGATTCTTTTGCTTTTTCGATTGAGGTTGATATTGCATCCCACGTGTCTTGAGGGCTGTTGGGTGGGCGATAGAAGACCCCTAATAAAAGCGACCTATGTCGTTTTGTAAATACCTCAGCCCATAAGCACTCCGTATTCGGGGTCTCAAGGTCGGGTCTGTGTCGAAAGGAAATACCATCTCTAATGTAAATAGCAACCCCTCCACCTCTAGTCGGACGATTAAATCGCAATGGTTCTTGGAATCCATGGATTAGGATATCAGTTGTTGGTTCGCTGTTCTGCAGCCAAGTCTCAGTGAGAGACAGAGCGTCAAATGATGAAGATTCACATTGGATAAGATCCAGTTTGGGTTTCAGGCTTTGAATATTAACGTGTAGAATTTTCAGGGTATTGTGATCATGCTCTGAGTCGACAGAGTTCGGACCAGGGTTGGTTTCGATATCGCCCGACAATAATATAAGTATAGCTAAGTACGAGAAAGCCAAAACAGTAACGGAAACTGCAATTCTAACTGAATGAGTCAGTGTTGACTTCGAGACATCCACATCTTGATAAGGATACGGACTATCGTAAGTGTAGCTTATCAACCGGTTTGTGCAATGGGAACGCTCACAGGTTGTGGAGGAGTACTCGGTGTATTGCCATAGGGATAGAGCAACCATAGCAGCAACACTTTCAAGCAGAGCAATTCCAATAATACGCATGAAAAGATAGGTTAAAATGCAGATAGACTCGTCTTTCGGAAGTCTGTGCTTTAAGCTGCGAATGTAGACTGAAAAGTTAAAGGTACCAATTCGAGCACGGTATAGGTCAACGCAACACATTATGTGATCTGTGGATGATAATAAAAACTTTGTGCTCGTATATAGGTACCAGTCATGATTACAAGTAAAAAGGCGGCTGTATGTAGGAAGGAAGGTGTATTCAGGATGGCTCTAGAACAGAAGTCATGGTGCACTGTGAAGGATGTAGAAAAAGTAGATGTGAAATAAAAAGATACAACATAAACTAACAAAAGATAAAGGTGAATGATATGTACAAGATACATAAGTAGTATCAGAATATATATATAGAAGAGGAAGGCTGCTTTGGCCTTGGAAGCGATTTGGTAATTACTTTGGGAGTGAAATTTTCGGGAGGGATGTAATATATGATACATACCCGTATAGTGTCCGTACATATCTATTGCTACAAGCTAGTTTTTCAGAGTCGGAATATGACCTGAATACTGTATATCTGGACATTCCACATATTTCCATACTAAATATGGTGTAGCTGAATGGTGGGGGGTAGGAGGGGGGGGGGGGTCAAGCGTCTAGGTTACATGAACGCCCAGTATAATGGGGAGGGGTGGGGTAATAGCGGAGTCATAGTGCAATCGATAGATGCATGATTGAATTTGAAAAAGATGTTAACTGGTTGAGGGCTAGATTATTTTGGGTGGTGTGAATTTGTCATACAAAATTTGTTCCGTTGGAAACCATTGGACAGTGCCCAAGGATACTTTCCAATAATTTCCAACAAGCCAAATTTATATAAGCAAGAGACTACTTGTATTTGACAGAATATAAAACATAAGCGAGGAAAACATAGGCCCTTGCTCCAGCACCAACCTGTTTGTGAAAACCCTGATAGTGGCTTCCAACACTCAGTATTTGGAGAATACAAGATACAAGATCACAATGTAGTGTGGGATTCTTTAGGAAATTTGAGGAAATTTGGACGCAGACCATGCTATTCTGAAAGGGATGGCCACCAGAAATAAAACCTTCCTATCACGAGGGTAGTGAGAGTCGATAGGGAGTGACGTCTGTTTCGACATTCAGTGGCACACAGCGGGTGGGATGAATTTGTCATACAAAATTTGTTCCGTTGGAAACCATTGGAGAGTGCCCAAAGATACTTTCCAATAATTTCCAACAAACCAAATACACTTTGTGGTATTCAAATGCCCAGACCATCTATGTTCCATAAGCCGATGTAGGTGACCACCAGAATACAGTTCGGATACTTTTGGTCTTCGAAGAAACTTGTAGAGAGCCCTACATTGGTCAAAATACTGTAATAGCATTGTAACTGAAGAAATAGCATCACATACCACTAAATGCAATCTGTGGTTAAAACAATGTACATAAGGAACAGGCCGTTTGATACGTTCTTGAATAATTGCCTGTAGCCCACCCTTGTGTCCTGACATCACACTTGCACCGTCATAACATTGTGACAACACCCAATCACTAGATATTTCCAATTCTGAGAAAGTTTGTAAAATCAAGTCAGCTAATGACATGGCATCGAGTTTGTTACCAGGTGTAGTTTTCAATCCCAAAAGGCTTTCCTTGGCTGTTCCTTCCTTCACATCGCGAAGTCCAATTGAAATAAATCCTGTGTTGCATTTATCTCTGGTGCCATGTGATTGCAGCTGAAATTGAACTTGACCACAAACACGTGGCCATCATATCATATTATAACAAGCCGCAAGCAACAGTAGACAGTAAAGTATTTGAATTTTTTACCAACAAGTACAAGCACTGCATATTCTTGGGTGATTTCAATTCCAAACACCAGATATTCGGTTGTCATAAGACTGAGCCTAATGGTGACGCCCTTTCCACATCATTGAAGAACTCGATCTATTCGTGGTAAATAACGATCAAGACGCAACATACATAAGCAACAACCCACTCCATCAATCAGATATCCTAGACTTGATTATCACCAGCAAATCACTAACCAGCCAAATGCAAGACATATTTGTAGGAGATGATGATCTAGGCAGTGATCACCTGCCGGTTCACGCCACTCTGAAATGTAATACCAGTCCCGCAAGGTATCCTCCCGTGAATAGGAGGAACCTATCAAAAATTGACTGGAACCTCTTCAGAAACATTATCGAAGTAAAAATAAAGGCAAATGACACCTCAAATGTTCATGAACTAGAAAAAGCCTGCACCCACCTTAACGAGGTTATCAACAGTACACTATATGAAATCTGTCCCAAGCAAACAGTAAAGACGCGGATATTTATTTATTTATTGGTGTTTAAGGTCACATACTTATGCACAATGGCTAATCGTGACCGTGACAGTTTTACGGGTGGAGGAAGCCGGAGTACCCGGAGAGAACCACCGAGCAACGGCGAGCAACTGTCAGCTCCCCAACATATTAACTCCACATAAGCAGGGTTAGCATAGGTTGAAGACAGGTGCACCATCGACGTGCAGTACGCCTTAGTACACAGCGTCACCGTGCCCCCACATGGGCAATGGGGGTAAAGTGTCTTGCCCAAGGACATAACGCGGTTGCCGCAGGTGGGATTCGAACCGAGGACCTCTCGGCTTGCAGCCTGCACGTCTACCAACTGAGCCACCGCGCCCCAAAGACGCGGATAAACAGACTAACCCAAACAACTCTTCAAATAATCAAACAAAAAAGAAAAGCCTTTCGGGCTTACCAATCAGAGAATGATCAAATGAAAAGAGCACAACTTAAAACCGCGTATAATCGCCTTCATGGGGAAGTAAAAAAGTCCATAGCTAACGACAATCGCGTGAGATGGGAAAAAGCAACCGAAAACCTAAATGGGCTGAGAGAACCTAAGAGGTTCTGGGATACATTTAAAACTCTTACTGGCCAAAAGAGCAAAATTGCCAATAATAATGCGCTAAAGACTAGCGACGGATCTATGGCCATAGACGACAAGGCAAAGGCCAGTGCTTTTGCCGAACTTCTAAAGAAGGCACATCGTCCACAAGAAGGGAACAGATATGACAACGATTTTAAGGTACGAGTAAATAAATTTGTCCAAGATAACAACTCAATCTTCAATGAACCGAACTTCGACCAAAGGCATGAAGATGGGGACGACCATGAATTAACCGAACCAATAAGCATAGAAGAGGTCATGGGTATAATCAGAAAATGCAGGTCATCTTCGTCCCCAGGAGAAGACGAAGTCTCTTACAAAATAATGAAACAGTGCCCCGACATCTTCTACTGCAGACTTACCAAACTCTTAAACTGCTGTCTCTCCTGTGGGAAAATGCTGGAAAGTGGCCACGGGAGTCATGATACCTAAACCCGACAAAGACCTTACCAACCCTTCTAACTACCGCCCAATCAGCTTGCTTAGCTGTGTTGGGAAAATATTTAAGCGGATTCTCACTACGAGACTTCGCAGCTATCTCGAATCAAGCAACTTTTTCAACACATGGCAAAGAGCGTATAGGAGTCAGAAAGAGGGAATCGAACACGTATATAGACTGGTCGATTATATGAAAACAGCATTTAGTCAGAACGAAATCGGAACCGCGCTTTTCTTGGATGTAGAAAAAGCGTTCGACTCGGTATTGCACAATGGCGTGAGATATAAACTAGCGAAAATGGGATTACCCACTAAAATTCTAAGGATCATATCATCATTTCTAACTGGCCGAAAAATCAAGGTGAGGGTTAATCGCGAGGTGTCAGAGGAAGTAATACTCGAAGCGGGAACACCACAAGGGTCGGTTCTAAGTCCGCTTCTTTTCATAATATATGTGACTGACATAGAAAAAGTAGGGGGAAAACTGTGTTGAACTATCGCAGTTCTCAGACGACAAAGGCATTTGGACAGCCAGCAAGTCCAGAAACATAATTAAAAATCGTCTACAGGATACCATTCGCGATCTTGAGAGCTGGTGTGCCCTGTGGCGCATCAAACTCAATGCCTCCAAAACTCAAAAAGTTTCGTTCTTCAAAAAGCAAAGGAAAAAAACAGTCCCGAGTATCGATCTCCAGTTATACGATCACAAACTAGAAGCAAACAAAGAGGCCAAATTTTTGGGATTCATCCTAGATAGCAATCTCAGTCTAAACAGTCACGTAAACTCCATTACGGTTAGAGCTACTAAACGTATCAATTTTCTGAAGATGATCAGAGGAAGAAATTGGGGAGCAAACAAAGATGTGCTTCTTAAGCTCTACAAAACATTTATACGTCCGGTACTAGAATACGGTGCCATAATAACAAGCGACCTAAGCAAAACCAACATTCAGAAGCTACAGAGGGTTCAAAATTATGCCCTGCGAGTGGCACTATGCAAACCGAAATGGACACCGATAAAGGAACTACACGAGCTAGCAAAAATAGAAACTATTGATACGCGATTAAAAGACCTACAAAACAAAACCCTCAACAGACTCCAAGATAGTGAATTAATGGTTGAGCTGAACGAACACCGATCCCTTAACAGAAAAACAAAATAAGTTTCCAGAAAATAATAATAAAAAAAAAAAAAAAAAAAAAAAAAAAAAAAAAAAAAAAAAAAAAATAATCAAATAAAATAAAATAAAAATTATACAATATAACTAAATCGCGTGGAGTCAGTGAGGATTGCCTCGCTACTCATTGGGAACTTTAGGATAGAGTCTGTGAGGACTGCCTCGCAACTCTGCTGAAGCGCGATTGAAACGCGTTTAATAAGATCTATATAACAAAACCCTCCACATACTCCAGGATAGTGAATCAATGGTGAAGCTGAACGAACACGAACCCTAAACAGAAAAACAAAATAATCCACAATAAATTAAAATTACTCAATAGAATTAAACTGCGTGGAGTCAGTGAGGATTGCCTCGCTACTCATTGAGATCTTTAGGATTGAGTCTGTGAGGATTGCCTCGCAACTCTGCGTGTGGGGAGTGGGCTCCGAAGAAACACACCCCTTACCCCATCCATAGCAACAATCACACAGCAGGCACAATATACAATAGCGGATACCTATCTTTCTCTCTACCTATAACTTTTCTAACTGAACATTCTCAAATTTTCTTGCAACACTCTTATCAAGAAGACGTATGGAAATGGTAGACAAAGCGTAGGAGGAATTGGTGCAACCTACCTTTCTGCAACATATACAAGAAACCACCAAACGCTAGGCAAGGATTGAAACAAGCTTGTCTGGCTGGGAACGAGTGTACATTTGATATAAATAAACATTTGAATAAAGATTTAACAGCCCTTTTAAGGGCTTGAGGGTGTGTGTCAGTGAGAGGTTTTTTTTTTTTTTTTTTTTTTTTTTTGGGGGGGGGGGGTGGAGGAGGTCATTTGGAATTCCCGAAGGATAACCAGATACCTCAAAATCACATACGGCATCCTATCTCCCAGAAGGCTTGATGGATGACTCCCGGTTTTTTAAAACTAAACTGTTGGAGCTTTCTCCACTTCTTTTTTGTAACCGCTATGGTCATATACCGGGGCCGCTACCAAACCGGCGTTGCTGTTTGGTTTCTTTTCTCTTCTTCCCTTAAACTTGCCATCGCACAACATTACATTCTGGCTCGCCACCATGGTGGGACTCAAACCTCTACCATCGCCGAACTGGAACCGAATAGAGCTCGCCCTCTAATAATTTTAAAGGCATTGAGGGATTGGGTGTTGACCATCTAACACTCCAACTTAAACTGCCGGGTATTCTAACCGCGTGCATAACCCCCTCAGACTCCATTTTGGGCAATAGGAAAGCTAGGCCTGTGTGATCCAAGGGAAAAAACAAATAAGGTTAACCGGGTCGCAAGGGATTTGTAAATCCCACATCGTCCCAGCGCGCCTTCGGCGCGCTAAAACCTTTCATTCATTCATTCATTCATTCATTCTCTCTGGTGCCATCTACCATTAAGGTGAACCTGAAACAAATCAGTATACCACTGTAAATATATGGATCACCATCCGATCGATTTTAGGTCAGCAATTGCAAATCACACCAGTGCATATATAATGCATTAAGGGGGTGGGGGGGGGGGGGGGGTATAAATGATTGACCAAGGAAGACACGCTAAATATTTTCATAGGCGATTTCACAGTTCTGGGTAGATACAATATTTATTCTGGTGAATAACAAGCCGCAATGATACCAGAAAAAAGCGGTATATTCGATAATGATGATATTTATTTGATGTAAATCCTTGAATCTTTTTAGAATGTTCAAATAACCTGCCCAATGGGATGGGTGGTTAACAGGTGGCCCAAGAAAAAAGGTAGATATGCTGATCATGGAGATTGAGAATAGTGAGGTATGGAATCTCTTCAAAGAGTTAGTGTCAACGTGTTGGGAAGAGAGAAGAGGCATAGGGAGGGGATAAAAAATTACATTGCAGGCGAGAAAACTTGATTCCCGTCTTCAAAGAGTTAAACTAAACTAAATAACAACACTTACCATGGCACATCTGCTTCTCTGACCTCATTTGCAATACTACTGGCGACTATTTCAGACATAACGTCGATTACTTCATTCTGTATTTTCCAATACGTGTATTTTGCATTTTGTGGAATTGTTGAATAAATATCCGAAAGTTTATCATCTTTTTTCATTGCAAATTTAAATAAGTTCATAAAAAGGCCTGAGTCACAGTGTTCAATTTTATCCCATGTTCCACGCAGAGAAAGTTCGTTTGTAACAAGAAACTGGACAATCTCAACCACAGATGTTATGTAGTAGCGATTTCTTTCAAGTTGTTTGTCGTTCACCAAAGTTTAAACACTTAGTTCATTTTTACTTCTATTTTGATATTCATTCCACATAGCCATGGCTGAAATGTGACTAGCAGCAGTTGATTCATGAAGACAAAAAACCTTCCTTTTGTCTCCAAGAGCATATTTCCAATTTCGGTAGCCTATCAATGTGAATGATGTGCCAGTGATGACAAAAAAACAAAGGTTCATTAAGTTTGGGTACTGCAACATCCAGGGTCTGCACAAGAAAGTAAGCGAAATATCAACAATGATGGACGAAGGAGACTTCGATATAATGGGTCTAAGTGAGACGTGGATACGACGGGATGAGCGGGTTGATCAGATGAAGGGTTGCGTGTGGATAGGAGCTGGGCGAACTGAGGGTCAGAAACGGGGTGGGGGTGTTGGCATCTACGCTAAAGAGGAATTACAGCCCTCATTGATTACAGATCTCACAGAAGCAAGGACTCAGATTCCAGTATCCAACGAAATAGTCTGGGCAAAAATCAAGTTAGGAAGCAGGAGTTTTGCCGTTGGTGTTGTGTACTTAGCAGTGGAGGGAAGTAAGCCCGAGTGGAATGATTCAATATATACAACTCTTAGATCGAATATCACAGAGCTTGGGAGCAGAGGGTTCAGTATTGTCCTAATGGGGGACTTCAATGGGCACATCGGGGATAAGGAGGAGGGCATACAGGGAGGTGATAGAAAAATTAACACGAATGGGAGGAAGATGTTGGACCTATCAAAAGAGCTTGGTTTAAAGATCCTGAACAGGGATGCGAAATGTAAGGGTAAATGGACCTGGGAGAGGAACGATAAGAAAACAATAATTGATTATATACTCACTGACATTAGCGTATGGAGGGAGGTTATAGATGTAGAAATAGATGACGAGGGAAAAAATGACTTGGGTAGTGATCACAACCTGATAACAGTTAAGATTATGGGCAAAAAGACGAATAGAGACAGAAATACCTTCAAGGAAGTTTGGGGACTAAAACAAGGAGCCGACTGGAAGCAGTTTCGGAAAAAACTAAAACCAAATGTTGAATGTATACCTAGGGATGCAAATGTCCAGAGTATTTCAGATGGCATAGTAAATAGCCTAACAGAGGCAGGGAAGGAGTGTATAGGAAGGGTGAGGGTCCCAACGAGAGAGCTTGGATACAGGGTTAACGAGGGACTGAAAAAGGCTATAAAAGAAAGGAAGGTAAAATGCGCTGCTTACAGAAGAAGTAGGAAGCTTAAAGGGGTGGATAACAATGACACGAGACTAATGAAAGGAGAATATGAACTGGCACGGAAAAAGGTGAATGAGATAAAGAATAATAATAGGAAGGAGCGCAATTGCAGTCTTGCCAGAACAATAAAGAAAACGGGGGGTTCGAGCTCAAACGTATTTTGGAACTGGGTAAATAAACGGGGGAAAAGTAGTGTGCAGAGTATCAAAGTGGGTGGGGAAAGTACAGAAGATAAAGGCCGTATCGCTTCAGAGTTAGTCAAGCACTGGGAAAAGATAAACGATAGGCGATGGGGCAGTGGGTCCCCACCAAAAAGAAATACACTGGTGGAGGAGAACCTATCCAATCGTGTATGTAGCGAAATAACGGCAGAAGAAGTGCGGAACGTGGTCTCGAAATTAAAAAATGGTAAAGCGGGAGGGACTGATGAAATTCCGAACGAATTCCTCAAAAATGGAGGGGAGGCACTTATTGAAGTCCTGACAAACCTTTTCAACCTGGCTCTGCGAAAGCAAGAGGTCCCCAGAGAGTGGAGGGAAAGTAAGGTGTCGTTCATACACAAAAAGGGGGATAAGGAAGTTCTAGATAACTATAGGGGGATATCAGTTAGTAGTAACATCGGAAAAGTATTCTGTAAGGTCATATACGGTAGACTAGAGGAAGTTATTGAAGAGAAAGGTTTTTTAGGAGAAATTCAAAATGGTTTCAGGAAAGGACGAAGAGTCACTGATCACCTATTTACACTCACCCAACTGATAGAATCAACAAAGGCTGAAAAGAAAAAGATGTTTCTGGCATTTCTAGATGTGAAAAAAGCGTACGACCGAGTGTGGAGGGAAGGTATGTGGCGAAAGCTCGAGGGCATCGGACTGGGGGGTGACTTTGTGGGAATCATGAAAGCACTGTATACAGATGTGCAAAGCCAACTCAGTCTAGGGAGTATCACTACAAAACGAGTCCCAATGGATATAGGCCTCAGGCAGGGGTGTATCTTTTCACCGATTTTGTTTGCATTGTATGTTAAAGATTTAGGAGACGAACTAATTCAGAGTGCGGAGGGGGTAAATGTTGGAGACATAAAGATACCAGGCTTATTCTTTGCGGACGACATGGTGTTAATGTCTAGAACTGAACAGGGGCTAGAGAAACTGCTGGAAATTGTTGGTAGATTTGGGAACACTTGGCGGCTCGAACTAAATGAAAATAAAAGCAAGGTAATACCCGTTGGACGCAAGGTAGATATGACGAAGAGATGGAGAGTGGGGGAGTCCTCAATCCCCGAAGGGGAAAGCAAACAAATCACTGTAGGAGAAACGGGAGAGTATGAGTATCTAGGGGTAAGCATAAATATAACGGGAAGAGGGGTGTACAGAAATTACTCAGCCAAACTGATTCTGAAGGGGAAAAGAATTCTGAACCAACTAAAACTTTTAGGGAAAAATAGTTTCAACAAGGTCTTTGTGGGGAAAACACTGTGGGAGAGGGTGGGTTTACCAAGTATAACGTATGGCACGGACGTGATTCCATTAAACCAAACCGTTATTAAGAAGTTGGAAAATACTCAAAATGATGCCGGCAGATGGATAACAGGGTCGAGTAATGCTGCAGCTTTGGAAGCAGTAAGGGGGGAGCTTGGGTGGATGAAAATCAAGGACAGGGTAGATTTGGGAAAACTGTGTTACTTTAACTACCTGAGAAACCTGCCTGACAACCGGTGGTGCAAATTGATAATAATAATAATAACTCTTTGGCCAGCCGCTGATTTGTCGCGGTCCTCATAAGAGAAGGCCATCATTCCCCCTGCACCCCACCCCCTCTTCCCCTCCTCTCCTCCCAGCATTCAGATATAAACTGCTTAATAGTGTCCCTCACTTCCTCTTTTTCAATTTCTTCAATAAGCATTCCTACCCTCTCCCTCGTGTCCGCCTTCAGCCATCTATCCTTTGTTTCTTCACCCCACTTCTGCATTATTCTTCCAGTAAATTTTATTCTATGATGCTCGATACCATTTGGAATTCTAATATAGAAACGGGGTGGTCAAAACATGTGAGGGAACTGATGGACAATTACTCTATAGAGGTCACAAACATAGAAGTAGGAATGAAAGAAGGCAAAAGGTTTGTCAAAGAGAGAGTCATGGAAGATTGCAATCGAAACTGGCGAGCAGGGGTTAGCGTGAAAAGATCACTGCAGGGGTTACAATATAAAGAAAAGCCAGCTTTTGAGAAGTACCTAGATGGCACCTTTGGAGGGTCACTGCTGTTCAAACTGAGATCAAGATCACTGGAGCTTCGGGGAAACATTGGGAGAGATGGGGAAAAGGGATGCCAAATGTGCCACTCTGAAGTAGTGGAGACCCTGGAACATTTTCTCTTGGAATGCCCACAGTATATACCTCATAGAATAAAATTTACTGGAAGAATAATGCAGAAGTGGGGTGAAGAAACAAAGGATAGATGGCTGAAGGGGGACACGAGGGAGAGGGTAGGAATGCTTATTGAAGAAATTGAAAAAGAGGAAGTGAGGGACACTATTAAGCAGTTTATATCTGAATGCTGGGAGGAGAGGAGGGGAAGAGGGGGTGGGGTGCAGGGGGAATGATGGCCTTCTCTTATGAGGACCGCGACAAATCAGCGGCTGGCCAAAGAGTTATTATTATTATTATTCCTTACTGCTTGACTGAAACTTTCGGCATGGGAAACAGAAAGCAGCATCTCTTTCTCTTGAATATTCTAGCCAAGAATACTTATTATACCACACAGTGTGAAATGAACGGTTATTTTTGTCTTTTGGAAAACTTTTTAGTTGTGGACGTGCTATAGAGTCAGCTTTGATATCTCCAGGCAACGAAAGAAATGAAACAGATGAAGAATTTGTTTTTTCTGACAACGACTTTGGTGTTTGTTGACGAGTATTTAACTCATGTATTGATGTCATAGAAGCCCCTGGTGATGGTGATTTAGGTGGCAGACGAGTATTTCACCGATTTTGTTTGCATTGTATGTTAAAGATTTAGGAGACGAACTAATTCAGAGTGCGGAGGGGGTAAATGTTGGGGACATAAAGATACCAGGCTTATTCTTTGCGGACGACATGGTGTTAATGTCTAGAACTGAACAGGGGCTAGAGAAACTGCTGGAAATTGTTGGTAGATTTGGGAACACTTGGCGGCTCGAACTAAATGAAAATAAAAGCAAGGTAATACCCGTTGGACGCAAGGTAGATATGACGAAGAGATGGAGAGTGGGGGAGTTCTCAATCCCCGAAGGGGAAAGCAAACAAATCACTGTAGGAGAAACGGGAGAATATGAGTATCTAGGGGTAAGCATAAATATAACGGGAAGAGGGGTGTACAGAAATTACTCAGCCAAACTGATTCTGAAGGGGAAAAGAATTCTGAACCAACTAAAACTTTTAGGGAAAAATAGTTTCAACAAGGTCTTTGTGGGGAAAACACTGTGGGAGAGGGTGGGTTTACCAAGTATAACGTATGGCACGGACGTGATTCCATTAAACCAAACCGTTATTAAGAAGTTGGAAAATACTCAAAATGATGCCGGCAGATGGATAACAGGGTCGAGTAATGCTGCAGCTTTGGAAGCAGTAAGGGGGGAGCTTGGGTGGATGAAAATCAAGGACAGGGTAGATTTGGGAAAACTGTGTTACTTTAACTACCTGAGAAACCTGCCTGACAACCGGTGGTGCAAATTGATAATAATAATAATAACTCTTTGGCCAGCCGCTGATTTGTCGCGGTCCTCATAAGAGAAGGCCATCATTCCCCCTGCACCCCACCCCCTCTTCCCCTCCTCTCCTCCCAGCATTCAGATATAAACTGCTTAATAGTGTCCCTCACTTCCTCTTTTTCAATTTCTTCAATAAGCATTCCTACCCTCTCCCTCGTGTCCGCCTTCAGCCATCTATCCTTTGTTTCTTCACCCCACTTCTGCATTATTCTTCCAGTAAATTTTATTCTATGATGCTCGATACCATTTGGAATTCTAATATAGAAACGGGGTGGTCAAAACATGTGAGGGAACTGATGGACAATTACTCTATAGAGGTCACAAACATAGAAGTAGGAATGAAAGAAGGCAAAAGGTTTGTCAAAGAGAGAGTCATGGAAGATTGCAATCGAAACTGGCGAGCAGGGGTTAGCGTGAAAAGATCACTGCAGGGGTTACAATATAAAGAAAAGCCAGCTTTTGAGAAGTACCTAGATGGCACCTTTGGAGGGTCACTGCTGTTCAAACTGAGATCAAGATCACTGGAGCTTCGGGGAAACATTGGGAGAGATGGGGAAAAGGGATGCCAAATGTGCCACTCTGAAGTAGTGGAGACCCTGGAACATTTTCTCTTGGAATGCCCACAGTATATACCTCATAGAATAAAATTTACTGGAAGAATAATGCAGAAGTGGGGTGAAGAAACAAAGGATAGATGGCTGAAGGGGGACACGAGGGAGAGGGTAGGAATGCTTATTGAAGAAATTGAAAAAGAGGAAGTGAGGGACACTATTAAGCAGTTTATATCTGAATGCTGGGAGGAGAGGAGGGGAAGAGGGGGTGGGGTGCAGGGGGAATGATGGCCTTCTCTTATGAGGACCGCGACAAATCAGCGGCTGGCCAAAGAGTTATTATTATTATTATTCCTTACTGCTTGACTGAAACTTTCGGCATGGGAAACAGAAAGCAGCATCTCTTTCTCTTGAATATTCTAGCCAAGAATACTTATTATACCACACAGTGTGAAATGAACGGTTATTTTTGTCTTTTGGAAAACTTTTTAGTTGTGGACGTGCTATAGAGTCAGCTTTGATATCTCCAGGCAACGAAAGAAATGAAACAGATGAAGAATTTGTTTTTTCTGACAACGACTTTGGTGTTTGTTGACGAGTATTTAACTCATGTATTGATGTCATAGAAGCCCCTGGTGATGGTGATTTAGGTGGCAGACGAGTATTTAACTCATGTATTGATGTCATAGAAACCCCTGGTGATGGTGATTTAGGTGGCAGTCTGATGATGAACTTGTCCATCTTTAGTCTTGACTGAGACTGAACTATCTCTGAATGAATGAAAGGTTTTAGCGTGCCGAAGGCGCGCAGGGACGATGTGGGATTTACAAATCCCTTGCGACCAGGTTAACCTTATTTTATTTCACTTGGATCACGCAGGTCTAGCTTTCCTATTGCCCAAAATGGAGTCTGAGGGGGTTATGCACGCGGTTAGAATACCCGGCAGTTTACGTTGGAGTGTTAGATGGTCAATAATCAATCCCTCAACGCCTTTAAAACTATTAGAGAGCGAGCTCTATTCGGTTCCAGTTCGGCGATGGTAGAGGTTTGAGTCCCACCATGGTGGCGAGCCAGAATGTAATGTTGTGCGATGGCAAGTTTAAGGGAAGAAGAGAAAAGAAAACCAAACAGCAACGCCGGTTTGGTAGCGGCCCCGGTATATGACCATATCGGTTACAAAAAAGAAGTGGAGAAAGCTCCAACAGTTTAGTTTTGAAAAACCGGGAGCCATCCATCAAGCCTTCTGGGAGATAGGATGCCGTATGTGATTTTGAGGTATCTGGTTATCCTTCGGGAATTCCAAATGACCTCCTCCACCCCCCCCCCCCCAAAAAAAAAGAAAAAAAAAACTCACACACACCCTCAAGCCCTTAATAATAATAACTCTTTGGCCAGCCGCTGATTTGTCGCGGTCCTCATAAGAGAAGGCCATCATTCCCCCTGCACCCCACCCCCTCTTCCCCTCCTCTCCTCCCAGCATTCAGATATAAACTGCTTAATAGTGTCCCTCACTTCCTCTTTTTCAATTTCTTCAATAAGCATTCCTACCCTCTCCCTCGTGTCCCCCTTCAGCCATCTATCCTTTGTTTCTTCACCCCACTTCTGCATTATTCTTCCAGTAAATTTCATTCTATGAGGTATATACTGTGGGCATTCCAAGAGAAAATGTTCCAGGGTTTCCACTACTCCAGAGTGGCACATTTGGCATCCCTTTTCTCCATCTCTCCCAATTTTTCCCCGAAGCTCCAGTGATCTTGATCTCAGTTTGAACAGCAGTGACCCTCCAAAGGTGCCATCTAGGTACTTCTCAAAAGCTGACTTTTCTTTATATTGTAACCCCTGCAGTGATCTTTTCACGCTAACCCCTGCTCGCCAGTTTCGATTGCAATCTTCCATGACTCTCTCTTTGACAAACCTTTTGCCTTCTTTCATTCCTACTTCTATGTTTGTGACCTCTATAGAGTAATTGTCCATTAGTTCCCTCACATGTTTTGACCACCCCGTATCTATATTAGAATTCCAAATGGTATCGAGCATCAATTTGCACCACCGGTTGTCAGGCAGGTTTCTCAAGTAGTTAAAGTAACACAGACTTCCCAAATCTACCCTGTCCCTGATTTTCATCCACCCAAGCTCCCCCCTTACTGCTTCCAAAGCTGCAGCATTACTCGACCCTGTTATCCATCTGCCGGCATCATTCTGAGTACTTTCCAACTTCTTAATAACGGTTTGGTTTAATGGAATCACGTCCGCGCCATACGTTATACTTGGTAAACCCACCCTCTCCCACAGTGTTTTTCCCACAAAGACCCTGTTGAAACTATTTTCCCTAAAAGTTTTAGTTGGTTCAGAATTCTTTTCCCCTTCAGAATCAGTTTGGCTGAGTAATTTCTGTACACCCCTCTTCCCGTTATATTTATGCTTACCCCTAGATACTCATACTCTCCCGTTTCTCCTACAGTGATTTGTTTGCTTTCCCCTTCGGGGATTGAGAACTCCCCCACTCTCCACCTCTTCGTCATATCTACCTTGCGTCCAACGGGTATTACCTTGCTTTTATTTTCATTTAGTTCGAGCCGCCAAGTGTTCCCATATCTACCAACAATTTCCAGCAATTTCTCTAGCCCCTGTTCAGTTCTAGACATTAACACCATGTCGTCCGCAAAGAATAAGCCTGGTACCTTTATGTCTCCAACATTTACCCCCTCCGCACTCTGAATTAGTTCGTTCCCTAAATCTTTAACAAACAATGCAAACAAAATCGGTGAAAAGATACACCCCTGCTTGAGGCCTATATCCATAGGGACTCGTTTTGTAGTGATACTCCCTAGACTGAGTTGGCTTTGCACATCTGTATACAGTGCTTTCATGATTCCCACAAAGTCACCCCCCAGTCCGATGCACTCGAGCTTTCGCCACATACCTTCCCTCCACACTCGGTCGTACGCTTTTTTCACATCTAGAAATGCCAGAAACATCTTTTTCTTTTCAGCCTTTGTTGATTCTATCAGTTGGGTGAGTGTAAATAGGTGATCAGTGACTCTTCGACCTTTCCTGAAACCATTTTGAATTTCTCCTAAAAAACCTTTCTCTTCAATAACTTCCTCAAGTCTACCGTATATGACCTTACAGAATACTTTTCCGATGATACTACTAACTGATATCCCCCTATAGTTATCTAGAACTTCCTTATCCCCCTTTTTGTGTATGAACGACACCTTACTTTCCCTCCACTCTCTGGGGACCTTTTGCTTTCGCAGAGCCAGGTTGAAAAGGTTTGTCAGGACTTCAATAAGTGCCTCCCCTCCATTTTTGAGGAATTCGTTCGGAATTTCATCAGTCCCTCCCGCTTTACCATTTTTTAATTTCGAGACCACGTTCCGCACTTCTTCTGCCGTTATTTCGCTACATACAGGATTGGATAGGTTCTCCTCCACCAGTGTATTTCTTTTTGGTGGGGACCCACTGCCCCATCGACTATCGTTTATCTTTTCCCAGTGCTTGACTAACTCTGAAGCGATACGGCCTTTATCTTCTGTACTTTCCCCATCCACTTTGATACTCTGCACACTACTTTTCCCCCGTTTATTTACCCAGTTCCAAAATACGTTTGAGCTCGAACCCCCCGTTTTCTTTATTGTTCTGGCAAGACTGCAATTGCGCTCCTTCCTATTATTATTCTTTATCTCATTCACCTTTTTCCGTGCCAGTTCATATTCTCCTTTCATTAGTCTCGTGTCATTGTTATCCACCCCTTTAAGCTTCCTACTTCTTCTGTAAGCAGCGCATTTTACCTTCCTTTCTTTTATAGCCTTTTTTCAGTCCCTCGTTTACCCTGTATCCGAGCTGTCTCGTTGGGACCCTCACCCTTCCTATACAATCCTTCCCTGCCTCTGTTAGGCTATTTACTATGCCATCTGAAATACTCTGGACATTTGCATCCCTAGGTATACATTCAAGACTTGGTTTTAGTTTTTCCCGAAACTGCTTCCAGTCGGCTCCTTGTTTTAGTCCCCAAACTTCCTTGAAGGTATTTCTGTCTCTATTCGTCTTTTTGCCCATAATCTTAACTGTTATCAGGTTGTGATCACTACCCAAGTCATTTTTTCCCTCGTCATCTATTTCTACATCTATAACCTCCCTCCATACGCTAACGTCAGTGAGTATATAATCAATTATTGTTTTCTTATCGTTCCTCTCCCAGGTCCATTTACCCTTACATTTCGCATCCCTGTTCAGGATCTTTAAACCAAGCTCTTTTGATAGGTCCAACATCTTCCTCCCATTCGTGTTAATTTTTCTATCACCTCCCTGTATGCCCTCCTCCTTATCCCCGATGTGCCCATTGAAGTCCCCCATTAGGACAATACTGAACCCTCTGCTTTCAAGCTCTGTGATATTCGATCTAAGAGTTGTATATATTGAATCATTCCACTCGGGCTTACTTCCCTCCACTGCTAAGTATACAACACCAACGGCAACACTCCTGCTTCCTAACTTGATTTTTGCCCAGACTATTTCGTTGGATACTGGAATCTGAGTCCTTGCTTCTGTGAGATCTGTAATCAATGAGGGCTGTAATTACTCTTTAGCGTAGATGCCAACACCCCCACCCCGTTTCTGACCCTCAGTTCGCCCAGCTCCTATCCACTCGCAACCCTTCATCTGATCAACCCGCTCATCCCGTCGTATCCACGTCTCACTTAGACCCATTATATCGAAGTCTCCTTCGTCCATCATTGTTGATATTTCGCTTACTTTCTTGTGCAGACCCTGGATGTTGCAGTACCCAAACTTAATGAATCTTTGTTTTTTTGTCATCACTGGCACATTATTATACCCCTGGTATGTCCCTGTGTTGTGCATGTTTGTTGTTCTTCCTATGTTCCCAGCATTTGTGCCCCTCTGGGTTATCGGCTGTGGTCCCCTACCCCCCTTTTCTCCAAAAAAGGCCCAGCCACCTGTAAAATTTTTTGGCCCAACAGGTCTGTACCCATCCTATTTAAATGCAATCCGTCTCGCCCATACAACTCTCCTTGTCCCCAGAATGAATCCCAGTGGTCAATGAAATGTATTCCCAAGTCTTTGCAGTGCTTAAAAGGGCTGTTAAATCTTTATTCAAATGTTTATTTAAATCAAATGTACACTCGCCCCCAGCCAGACAAGCTTGTTTCAATCCTTGCCTAGCGTCATCAGACACAGATATTTATATATTTATGTTGTTTAGTTTAAAACTACAACTTATCATGAAAAATAATCATTGTCACAAAGATCACAAAAACAGCTTCTTGTGATGAATAAAAACTTTTGAAGAGAGAAATCAAGAAAAAAGCCCCCAAAAATAATGCAATACAATAAAACAACCACCCGTCATTTGAAATAAAAACTGCTATTGAAGATAATGATTTGTGTTAATTAGTTAAGATGATCCTTCTATTGTCAAAGCTAAAGGTAATCTGTGTGTTGAATAAACAGTCTACTGATAACAATGAAATTATCCACTCAGATAGTTGATTGCATATGAACTTATAACAGGTGTGAATGGACCTGCTTGAATAAATGCACTTGTAAATGAAAATAGATGCAAATTGAAAAAATATTGTCTGAAAATTTCTAGGGGGGCGAAAAGTTTTCTAGGGGGGGGGGCGCCCCCCCCCCCCCCCCGTGGTTGCAGGCCTGCCATTTACTCGCAATGCCATACAGATAATCTCTCGAAAACATCAAGACAATTAGTAGAACTACCCGCCCTGATCAGAAATTTACAACTGCGGTTAGTCTTCATTCGCGATATTTATTAAACAAACGTGTCCAGTTGTAATTGTAATGCCATTAAAGACTTTTCGACTAAAACAAGTAACGACTGAGAAAAATTCCTTGCAGTGATTCCAAAAATGAATGTTTATGACATTTAAAAAATGAATCAACTGAAATATTCCGCGTGATTGCATCTAGAAACAAATAATGGAGTATTTGAGGGCTGGATATATTCCGCGCTATTACAGCATTCCATAAGGTATGGCTGAACTAAATATTCGAATTAGAGTTACCTTCCTTGAAATGATGCAATCTCTAAAAAAAATAAACAGCCTTGGGAAAATATATTGTTTCAATAAACGTTTGAAACATTCTGTTGACATCTTGCATTATTTTTGAATATTCCTGATAAAAAGGGGGTGATTTGATCACTCTTGGACCTAAAAAATACAATCTACTTTTAGTGTGTTTTTGCAGGGAATTCCCTGAAAAATAGGTTCGCGTGACCGATACTTCCCTTCTTGTCTCTATTATTTGTTGCATGACGCCCTGTTTTCGGGTAAAAAAAGTTGTCTGAAGGGCTATGCTTGACAAAAATATTTGAATTCCAAAGTTAAAGTGATGCGATCACATTTGTTTTTGTCTGAACGGATATGGTGGCCTATGGGGAAATATTTAGTTCTGTGATACCATTATACGAATACTTTACCATAAACAACGCAGATAATAGCAGATTGTATCCTCCTGATGTAAATATATAATCTTTTATCTTTCTCCAACAAATATACGACTTTTCTTACTTGTGTTCGAAATGATAAAAATGAGAAAGTGGTGACCGAGTAGATAAGTGTGCTGGTCTCTCATGCCGGAGCTACCGGCCGGGATCGATCCCCGATCGGGAACGTTCTCAAGGTGCCTGAACACTCTCTGTTAGCATCAACTGTGGGGTTGATGCTGTCACAGCGTACGTCCTATCGGATGGGGAAGTGAAATGGCTGTCCTCTGTGCGGAGACACACACACTCCGTGCAGGCTAAAGATTCCTTTGTAGTGTTCGAGATGAGCGAGGCCACGAAGTTGCCGCTACAAATGTCGTCCCACACATCTGTTCCACTGGGCCAGGGAGAGGCGTTAATATAAGTTGCATAACTTGTTCACCGATCCTTGTAAAACAAATAACATTAACCCTTTGATACTTTTGTACGTCTTATGACGTACGAAATCAAACAGCGCGTTGATACTTTTTGGTGATTTGTTTTGTTATTTTTCGATTTTTTAAAATTTCAACCTCAATTCCTATTTTTTTTTTTACTGAATAGTGCTCAGTGACACCCGTTGAGTCAAATGTTATCGCAGCTTAAAATACTAATATAATCCTGTTGTCAAGACTTCTTAACTGATTGAGTGCTAGAAGCCACTATCAGGGCTTTCAAAAAATGAGGATACCAGAGCTAAAGCTAACACTTTCCTTGCTTGTATTTCAACACTTTTCTTGTTTATAGTTCAGCTTATATTTCATATTCAGTCAAACACAAATAATATTTTGTTTATATAATTTTGTTTTATTGCAAATTATTTTGTAATAAAACACGTTTTGAATAGCAAATTCAGACCACCAAAATAACTAGATCTCTACCAGATAATCACTAATTTGAAACATATCTTGTTATTTGTACTTTCCGACGGTTGGCGTAAGAAACTGAATCCCCCGTGACGTTTGAACGTCAGGATAATTAAAGTCTCAAAGGGTTAAATAAATATTTGTTTTCGTATTTGTAAATATGGAACTCGTGGAAAAGTAATAGCCGTGTAATAAATTAACCGTTTACCCAATTTAACGCCCAAAACCGCCCAGCGCTATTCTCAAAAAATCATCATTCAGTTTTCATTATATTTTTCATTTTTTGCCTCAAAACATAGCTTATGGCCTCTCTTTGGAACGAGCTCCTTCCAACCGGTTACGCGGAAAAGTATTTTGATAATTTGTGTGATGAATAACCACGATATGAAATTGGGCATATCGTTAGGCTACGTTGCTGCACCTTATTTTACAAGACTTATTGCACCTTTCCACTTACATCTATGAAGACATCTGTTATAATGATGTATCCGTAACTAGTCGTCGGCTGAGTGCTAGAATGTTCTATGACCCATAGGGGACATAGAACATTCTAGCACTCAGGCGACGTAGTATCAACATTTTAACTCGATTGATTTGATATTTTTTGTAGTGAACAACTATGATTAGAACATCCATGCATTGTTCTTGTCATTTGAAGATTTATGGACTGGGGCACAGCAGGAGAGGGGTCGGAGGTGTCTTCAGACGATAGGCGATTTACGTAATGTTACCCCCATAGGGGACATTCTGTAATCCGTAACTAATCGTCGGCTGAGTGCTAGAATGTTCTATGACCCATAGGGGACATAGAACATTCTAGCACTCAGGCGACGTAGTATGAACATTTTAACTCGATTGATTTGATGTTTTTTTGTGCTGAACAACTATGATTAGAACATCCATGCATTACTCTTGTCATTTGACGATTTGTGGACTGGGGTACAGCAGTGGAGGGATCGTGGGTATCTTTTTGTGTCATCCTGATATGACTTTTAGTTTTAGTATCGGTTCTGGTACGAATGCGGTAGCAGACTTTCAGGAACCATTTAGTCCTGACCTTAAGTATGCGAGTCCAAATTAAAAATTTTTGCGATTCGACTCGCTTTTTGGGGAGGAGTGTAGCTACTTGCCACGCATAGCTACATGTCCCCAAAAACGAGATTCGTCGCGATAAAAGATTTTGTGCAAGCACAATGTGTACATAATATATATACAGAGTCAGAAAAGAAAGTATAATAAAAACAAATGTGAAAAAATAGCTTAAGAGATGAAGTATAATAGTTCTAATGTTACATGTTAGTGGACAAGAAGTTGTGCAAAGAGTTTAATGACATGTTGTTGTTGTCCAGCCAACTGTATACGATTTTGCTACGGATTCAAAATAGCACGTGCTACCCGAGAATGTCAAACTGAGTGGGTGACCGACGATTTTCTTTGTGTTATGTTGTGCTAGAGAGCCTAGGTTACTGAGAAAACACTCTAGTTTTTGTCTTCCGACATTTTTAAAAATGACAAGGTTAACCGAAAATCAGAGGTTGCGTGCCATAGGTATGCATGAGGCTGGGATACCTCCCGATGAGCTCGCTGCTGAGTTCGGAATCACTGTGGCCACTATTTACCGTCTCATTGGAAGGTATAGAACCACTGGATCTACTGCCGACCGATGGCGTTCAGGTCGACCAAGAGTTACGACAATAATTTGCTTGGGATTAAAGTCAATAATACTAAAAATACTATATATGCTTGGGGTATTTAAAAAAGATAAATTGTGCACTCCATGGAAGTGGCATAGCCAAGAAGGCTGTCTTCCTGCCATTCCCATATGAAACAGTAAATGGTTCGACGTCAAGGACAGGGGCAAGTTGCATTAACGTTTTTGAAAAGAATTAGGCATTATCTAAAATTAGTATATGTTTTCATCAGTACAAGGAAGTACTATCTGTTTGTGGATGTTAGGCATATTGAGATCGAGAAGAGACAGGGGTACAGCCGTGGAATCCAAGGTTATTACAAGAAACATCTGTAGTGTATCAATTTAGAGCCTTGTCCATTATCGCTTTCTTAACCCTTTACCTAACGTGAAAAGCAGACGGCACTTGCAAAAAAAAATCTTGAATAACTAATTTATTTCATTTTTTGTCTCAAAAACATAGGTTATGACCCCTCGTTGGAACGAGCTCGACGAGCTCGTTCCAACGAGGGGTCATAACCTATGTTTTTGAGACAAAAAATGAAAAAATAATAAAAATTCATTGGCGATTTTTGAGAATCGCGCTGGCCGGTTTTGGTCGTTACGTTGGGTAAAGGGTTAAATTGATGCCTACTCAGATTCTGAATTTCTGGATCAATTTCACTCCAGACCCGTGGGAAAGTATGAAACGGACGTTCTGCTGAAAATCGTGTTCTTGGTTTATAAATTTGTATTTTCCCAAATTGTCTAGTGTTCATGCACGATGGGTTCCTGTAAATGCTGAATGTGTTAGAGAAGGACACGGTTATTTATTGTTGAACCAATCATGCATAAACAGACAGGAGCGTGTGCAGTGTATAAAGGTCTTTGAATTTAAGAATGCAGCATCTTTTGAAAAGGGGTCAGTATGTGACTTATAGGACATGTTTGTTATAACGCGAATGGCTTTCTTTTGCATGTTAACAATTCTATTTGTTGAGGTTGAGTGTCCCCAAACTAGTATCCTATAAGTCTGTGGCTGTGGATAAGTGAGAAGTGTACTAGGCTTTTGGTGCTTTTAGGGCTTTGAGAGGAAGAACTCTCTTTGCCCTATTTATAGTGAAAATCATCCTACTTATTTTGGAACCAACAACTGAAACATGTTGTTTGAATATTAGATTTTCGTCCATGTGGATTCCGAGAAATTTAAATGATGTCTTTTCTTGGTGATTGCCTATTAGTGAAATGCTTGTATCGTTTAGTGATATTTTCTTGTCTCTTGCGCCATTTGCGACAAGTTGAGGGTGAAATAGCATGAATTTGGTTTTTGAAGCATTTAGAGCTAATTTATTCGCAGAACTCCATTCGTTTATTCTAGATAATTCAGAATTTGCATTTTCTATTAACGTATCCACGTTGTTTCTGGATCCATGTGCTGTTGTATCGTCTGCGAACGACAGTATCTTAAGTAATGTTGTTTCATTGACATAAGCAGGAACAAAATTAGGCTGAGAACGGAACCTTGAGGTACTTCTGAAATTATTTGTGGTGCATCGGATGTTTCATTCCTAAATGAAACAGACTGGGTTCTTTCGGCCAAATAGTCTTTAAACCAACAGTTGGCCAATCCTCTAATACCATAATGTTCTAGTTTCTTCAATAAAATGACGTAGGCAATGCTATCGAAAGCTTTCGAAAAGTCTAGAAAAAGTGAAATCGTGCAATCTTTTGAAGGTTGATCATTTTGCTCGGCAACACTGTTAATCAAATGTAAGAGAGGATGAAGAGCTGAATGTTTTCTTCTGAAGGCAAGCTGGTACAGGTACAGGATCTTTTGTTCCCCTAAGTGTATATGCATTAATGATTCTAGTATTTTGGAAAATACGGGCACAATGCTATTGGGCCGATAGTTATTGAACAGTTGTTGGTCACCGGATTTAAATACGGGTATAATTCTCACTGTTTTCATGTCGTTTTGTACTCTACCAGTAGAAAACGAGAGACTGATTATGTGCGTTAAAGGCAGTGCCACTTCAGGGATTATTTCTTTTACAAGTTTGGTCGATAAGACATCACAGTCTTTGGATTGTTTTCCACATAAGCTATCAACACAACGGATTACCTCCTGTTCGTTGGTGGGATATATGAAAAATTAATTTGTATTGTTGTTAACGATGTAGTCTGAGAAATTACTGCATGATAATGGATTTTTTTCACTTATTGATTTGCCTATATTAACAAAAAAAGTATTACATTTGTCGGCAATTTTTTTAGCATCCGTCAGTTCATTGTTTTAATCATAGAAAGAAAACGGCAATGATAGGGTGTGTTCTGTTATGTTAATGGCTTTGCGCAGAATTTCCCAGGTTTGTTTTATATTGTTTTTATTGGCGAGTAAGGTGTTGGTGTAATAATTCTTTTTAGCTACTTTTTCAGTCGATTACAGATCTGAGAGTAGTTTTTGTATTCCGTAATATTTTGGAGATTGGGGGAGTTCACCTTTGTTACATACAGATTGTGTTTATTTACCACAGTAGTGCTCGTGTCATCCAAGGTTCGCGTTTTATGAACTTCTTTGGCCTGGACTCCAATTCAAGCAGAAAAGCACAGTTCAAGAGTCTGTATCAAAGAATGAGTCATAAGCTTCGTTTGGACAGGTGGTGTCGAATACACTTGCAAAGCCGCACGTTCACAGAAGGCGTTTAAAATAATTAATGTTGTTCCTTTTGAATACACGTTTCCGGGTTTTTGTTGGTTGAGCCAAACACTTGCCACTTTCCTGAGTATAAAAAGTGGTCGCTAACATCGGTTATAATGATTCCTGAATCACTTTTGCTGTTATTATTACTAAAGATGTGATCGATTAAAGTCGCCGAGGTGTTCGTGACTCAAGTCGGCCTCGTAATGGCTGGCATAAAACCCGTACTAAACAACTCGTCCCTTGAGTTCCAATGTGTTCTATGTGCCTACTGGCAGCCTACTGGCACATAGAACACAATGGAACTCAGGGGACGAACTGTCTACATAAGTATTGGTTTTATGGTGACTACTTACATTTATCAACTAAATGTTAAAGTCACCCATAAGATAGTTTTTTTTTTTTATTCTCGACGTTTATTATGTCCAGTAGCCGAGTCAGTTCGGAGAGAAAAATGTCGAGGTCTGCTTTTGGTGGAGTATTAGGTCTATAAATGATGCCAATTATATATTTTCTGTTGGTACAGATTTCTATGAATAGTGATTCAAAGACACGATGAATAAATCTGAGAGATTAGTGCGTACTTTGAAGGGTAAATTATCTTCAATGAATAAACCTACTCCACCTCTACCATCATCAGTCTCGGATCGTATTCGGTAGGTTAGGAAGCCTTAAAGTTGGTAGGATATATTCTCTTTAATATTGAAGGTTTCGGTCAACCCTTTTTTTTCGAAAAAAGTTTTACTTGACTGAAAAGCACCCAGCAAATTGAGAAGATTTTCAAAGTTGGAATTAAGACTTTGGCAGTTAATGTTGAATAGGGAAAGGGATTTATTATTGATCGCTATTTCGTGTTTGAATTGTTCGGGTGTGTAGTATATGCAGTTTATGTTATCAATGGTAAAAGGTTGGTTTTGACCCTCATTATCGGTCGAGAGTATTTCATTAAATTTTGAAACGAAGTCAAAGGTATCTACTTTCTGGATCTCATTGAGGTTTTGGTTATTAGCCATGATCAGTGATTTGAAAGCAGGGAGCAAGCTAGTCAATCCATGTACTGTTACTGTACAGTCGCCGTGGACTGGTCATTTCCCACGGTTTGGCAATATTTCCATGCACGCAATAATATTAGATTCCAAACACTAAT
Organism: Pictodentalium vernedei; assembly: GCA_031216915.1. Taxonomy (NCBI): domain Eukaryota; kingdom Metazoa; phylum Mollusca; class Scaphopoda; order Dentaliida; family Dentaliidae; genus Pictodentalium; species Pictodentalium vernedei. Next base: position 53,163,800 of record CM062288.1, on the reverse strand, counting down.
TATAGAAATAATCATCAAAAATTTAATTAATGAAGCACCGGGTACAACCCGATGCTTCATTAATTAAAATTTTATTGATGATGATTTTGATTACCTGGTAAACGCATGCGTGGACATCTCTGCCCACGCGTGGATTGGGACCATTCCACGGCGACTGTACTGTAGCAGAAAGGATGGTATTTTTTAAAAAATTATGTTTATTCTTGATGCCAGAAATAAAAGACAAACATAAATATTATACACATACTATTCAAATATTGTCCGATTCCGAATGAAAAAATTACTAAATAATCCACTTTTCACTTGTTTCAGGCAAATGTAACATGTTAACTTTTCTGTTTCAGTGTACTGACAAATCCTTGAACGTGTGAATCAATCGCCGTCTTCGAGTTTTGTGGTATAAGGGGCGCAACTCTGTTTGTCTCGTCCCATTTGCATTTGTCTCGTTTTCTGCTGAGGCCCGTTGGAATCAGGATAAAAAGTGAATATAAGCCACAACGAGTGAACACTGCGATTTATTATCAGATAAAAAGAATATACATATAGTGTTTTTTTCTATATCTGGTTTATACAACTCGTTGAAATATTGTTATATATAAACCAGATATAAAAAACACTATATGTATTTTATCTATATATACACTACGTGAGTTTTATATAAAAAGTTGTGGGGAAAATATATCTTCCTGATTGTATGCATGAAAAAGTGTTTTGATTTTCTGTTCGTATATCATCGGTTAATAGGTGATTTGAGCATAAAGGAAGTAGATTAAGTTGTAAGTTACTAGAAGGCAGTTACTCTACGACGGATTATCGAATAGCCGTCGAGAACGAACGTGGTCTGCCAAGTCTGACCATAAAACCATTTACAAGATTTAGACTAATTTAGAGGCACTTATCATCTTGAATCTTGAAATATTTAAAAGTCAATAAGGGGCAACAACTCGCAATGAAGTATCGAGTTACGTTAAAATCGGACATGGTCTGTAAGTTTTGATCATGGGACCACATTCCAGAGGTTAATCAGATCTCACAAGAATAATTGGTGTACCCTCTTCAGACCAGCCGAAAATGATGGGCACCCTGACAGGGAGATGGACCGATACACGAACGTACAGCGCCATACTATGTATCATACATACATTTAACAATTTCTTCAGAGATTCCTGGTAAAGTTTGACATTCCTGGTGCTACAATCGTTATATGTGTGTTTGGAATTCAGTACTGGTGGATAAAGTGTTAACATCTTGTTCATTGTCTTCAGAAGATGGTGTAACAGGAATGGAAGTCCGTAGGAAAATTAGTCCCTCTGGACTATTATTCCGCGGCATTATTGTCCTAGGTCTAACATTTCTAGGAATAGTAGTCCGCCGGACTACTATTCCTAGACATGTTAGACCTAGGACTATAATTCCGCGGAATAATAGTCCAGAGGGGCTAACGTTCCTACGGACTTCCATTCCTTTTACACCGGTATGAGACAGATGTGTTTCTAATCGAACATCATGAAGCACACAAAATGCGTACGTTAGAATTTGGCTGATTTGTATGGGTGAAGTGTTAACGTCGTATTCTTTACCATCAAAACTGGTATGAGATAGATGTGTCCCCAATCGAGTATCACGAGGCACACAGAAAGCATGCGTAATAATAAGGTAGATTTATATGGCACGCTTTTTTTATAAATAGTGACGTTAAGACTATGAGCAAACGTCAAGTGTGCGTTTTAAGTTTAATAAAGATTTTTTTATCACATGACTATTGTAAAGTTCAATGAAAAAGTCCATCTGATATTCTTTTATATGAGAACACGTGTAATATGACCTGCAAGGATTTTTATTGGCTGAATTTTAAGCCTCATCACCTAATTAATATTCATATTGCACCACTCCATTGTTTACAAACAAAACACGTCGCGTGTACTTGACTATCGAGTGAACGAAATTGTGAAAATAGATGGAAAAGGAGAAGGGGAAATTGTTAAGATCATTGATTCCACAAAGGCTTGTTATACACTGTAACAATAATAGGTATCGACTTTGAAGTGACTCTCTCGGCAGAACGTTTGAGCCCATTACACGATGAACGCTACCAGACGCTAGATTGCCAAGAAACTGTTGGCGTTGCTAAGCAAACGGACGCTACTCAACAGCGTCGTTTTGTTAATTTCAGCGGTGCAGATATAGATGGATTTGTTGAAAAAGAAACAAATAAAAACACATAAGCAAGACCTTTTATGATATGAAGTTAGTAAGAAATTTTCTTCAAAGCAATGATATAAATGAGCATCGTGAAATTCACAACATACCGCCCAGTGAACTGTGTGTTATTTTATGCAAATTTATCCTGTCAGTCAGAAAATTTGACGGCTCTGCATATGAACCAAGCTCGTTGCGTGGATTTATTTCCAGTACTGAAAGACATTTAAAACGTTTTAATTATGGCCACACAATAGTTAGCAGTGTAGAATTTGTAAAAGTGAGAGACATATTGAAGGCCAAACAACGACAACTGAAATGAAGTGGCTTTGGCAATCGGGAAATGAAGGCGGAGCCAATAAGTGACAATGAAATTGACATTTTGTGGCAAAGCGGTCAACTGGGTTCTTCGACACCCGAATCTATAATAAACTCCTTGTGGTTTTTAAACACTATTCACTTTGGTTTACGGGGCTCCGATGAGCACCGTAAAATGTGTTGGGGGATGTTAGTTTGCACAAGGACCCAAATGGCCAGGAGTATTTACAGTTTATAGAAAGACAAACAAAAACTCACCTTGGTGACAATGTGAGAGATGCTCGAAGTGTGCCACCCAGAATGTGGTGTAACTTTGATTTACCAGAAAGGTGTCCTGTGAATATTTATAAAAAATACTCTCTTTTAAGGCCCTCTGGTTACAGTGACGAAAGTGACCCTTTTTATATAGCAACACATACTAAACAAGATATTATGAATGTCGGTGATCAGTGGTTTAAAAGACAGCCGACTGGAATAAATAAACTCACCTCCATCATGAGGCGCATGGCAAAAGCAGCTGGTCTGTCACCGGAGACGAAACTTACAAATCACAGTGCTCGCAAACATCTTGTTCAGAAACTTAGTGAAAATAACATCCCTGCTCACTAGATTATGCAAATCACAGGACACAAGAATATCCAGTCAATTAACAATTACAGCCATATCAGTGAACAACAACACAAACAAATTCCTCGTGTGTTATCTAACTCCAATCTTCAAACTGAAAATAGGCCTCAATATCCTAAATCCATGGACACAGATGTAGTTTATCAAAACCAGTCAATTTCTAACACAAATTCCATTGATCGAAACACACAATTTGCGGGTAGACTACAGAAAATGTTCTCAGGCAACATTTATGGTGGGCACTTTGAAATACACATTCAATAACCCAGAATCATCATCAGCCCAACCCGCTCAGAAACGTAGGCGCATCATTGTGTCCGACAGCGACTCGGATTAAAGTTTATAAAATATAGAAATTGCAAATCCCTTCTTTGGATTTGCTTTTCTTATTGTTGACAATTGAATTACTAATGAGGGTCTTGTTGCAGTCTGTTTATTAAATGTCAACAAGACCGTTTGTTTTGAGAACTATTTTGTAAAGCGAAAGTATTGAACGCATTCAGTCAACATGGAGACAGTAGGTTAATTTTCTTCTTCCATGTACGGGAACACAGACTCGTTAAAAATAAATCGGTTCAAGTTCGTTTGTGTGTGTCATGTGATAAAAAAGAATCTGAAATTCGTTTCTCTTTGACATAAGATTTATGAAACTCGTTTTGACAATTTTATTTTAGCTCGCCAGAGGCTCGCTAAAATAAAATTGTCTACACTCGTTTCATAAATCTTATATCAAGGGGAAACTCATTACAGATCCCCTATGCATGTCATAGTTTTGGTTCCATCATCATATTTTTTCTATTGTCCGTAATTGGTGAAATTTGATTTTTTACATTTCGTCTCTTGAGTTCCAATGTGTTCTGTTTGCCCACTGGCAGCCTACTGGCGTACCCACTGGCAGCCTACTGACGTACCTACTGGCAGCCTACTGGCGTACCCACTGGCAGCCTACTGACGTACCTACTGGCAGCCTACTGGCGTGCCTACTGGCGTGCCTACTGGCGTACCTACTGGCCTACTGGCATGCCTACTGGCGTACCTACTGGCAGCCTACTGGCGTACCTACTGGCAGCCTACTGACGTACCTACTGACAGCCTACTGGCCTAATGGCGTGCCTACTGGAAGCCTACTAGCCTACTGGCGTACCTACTGGCAGCCCACAGGGGGGTACCTACTGGCGTGCCTACTGGCAGCCTACTGGCAGCCTACTGGCAGCCTACTGGCGTACCTACTTTCAGCCTACTGGCGTAACTACCGGCAGCCTACTGGCCTACTGGCAGCCTAATGGCCCACTGGCAGCCTACAGGCGTACCTACTGGCAGTCTACTGGCCTACTGGCGTGCCTACTGGCAGCCTACTGGCCTATTGGCGTGCCTACTGGCGTGCCTACTGGCGTACCTACTGGCAGCCTACTGGCGTACCTACTGGCGTGCCTACTGGCAGCCTACTGGCGTACCTACTGGCAGCCTACAGGCCTACTGACAGCCTACTGGCCCACTGGCAGCCTACTGGCGTACCTACTGGCAGCCTACTGGCCAACTGGCGTGCCTACTGGACTGCTGGCAGCTTACTGGCGTACCTACTGGCAGCCTACAGGCCTACTGGCGTGCCTATTGACGTACCTACTGGCAGCCTACTGTCCTACTGGCGTGCCTACTGGCCTACTGGCATCCTACTGGCGTACCTACTGGCAGCCTACTGGCCTACTGGCGTGCCTACTGGCCTACTGGCGTGCCTACTGGCGTACCCACTGGCAGCCTACTGGCGTACACACTGGCAGCCTACTGACGTATCCACTGGAAGCTTACTGGCGTACCCACTGGCAGCCTACTGGCGTACCCACTGGCAGCCTACTGACGTACCCACTGGCAGCCTTTCTTCTTCTCTTTTCTTCTTCTTCTTCTTTTTCGTCTTCTTCTTCTTCTTCTTCTTCTCTTCTTCTTCTTCTTCTTCTTCTTCTTCTTCTTCTTCTTCTTCTTCTTCTTCTTCTTCTTCTTCTTCAGTTCACCCAGAGCCTCGAATACAGTAGTTACCGACTGAGCTCACCCAGAGCAGTAAACAAAAACGTAATTCAAAAGTTAATCTCTTCAATTATCATCGCTCACGAAACATTGCGTGTGACCCCTCTCTGAAACGAGCTCACTGAGCTGGTTCCAAGGGGAGTCACTGACTGTGTTTGAAGGCAAAGAGTGATAATTTTTAGTTAGGTAAGGAAGTGATCGTTTGTGTCGCCTACAACTCAGGTTAGGTAAGGGGTTGGCCGATCTTAAGATGTTGTATGTCCTTTAACGCCATTGAAGGATAATCTCCCGAATCAGCTATCATGATATGTATATATGTTCTACGGCAGCAGAGTTTGTGCACTTTTAATGTTCCGATTAATCCGTTCACCATAAAAGACATGTTGTCTTTTATTTTTATGAGCCAAGTTATTACCTCTTGTGAAGATATGCTTGACCATGGCTAATTTAATTACACTTGATGAGATCCAGAATGATGATAGCTATGATTTCACGTCAGCCTTTAATGAAGTTGTAACCGACACCAGCGATGATTACGCCGGCACCCCATTCATTTTAGACAACCCAATGTGTTGGTACTTCACACCAAACAACTTCAAAAACTTACTCACCGCCTGTAACAAAACAATATCCCTTTTAAATATTAACTGTCGCAGTCTCAATGCAAACTGGGATCATCTCCATAACCTTCTATGCGACTTACAATCTGGCCGTAACTTCTTTGATATTATTGATCTTACAGAACTTTTTGATATCAAAGAAAGCATTGCTTATAAACTAGAGGGCTACCATCCCCTGGCCTACCACTCTCGGCCTGTAAACGATCTCGGTCGAGGTGGAGTGGGAATATTTATTAATGAGAATATACCTTTTAAAGTACGAAATGATTTGTCTGTTTTCATTCCCCATGTCTTCGAGTCAATATTTATTGAAATAACTACTACCAAGAAATCCATCACTGGAATCATCTATCGACCAAACAATCAAAAAAAAAAAAAAAAGATCAACTCTTAACGACGTTATCCGAAATTCTCGAGAAACTAAATAGGGAAAATAAAACTGTCTATCTCATGGGTGATTTCAATATTGACTCATTAAATTTTAATAGCCACGCTAAAACTAATATTTATGTGGAATCAGTGTTCAGTGCAGGCTTCACGCCTGTTATTACTTATCCAACAAGGGTCACCGATACTTCTGTCACTCTAATAGATCATATTCTTTGTAATAAAGTTAATAAATATAACGCTGGAATCATTATCACGGATGTTAGTGACCATTTTGCGACGTTTTGTATCGATGAAATGGCCATACGTCAACATACCCCCACACAAGACCACAAACGCGTTTTCAATAAACAAAATATTAACTATTTTAAGAGTCTTCTGTCTGATAGTGATTTTACAGGTGTACTTAATAGTAGATGTCCAAACATTGCATACAATGCATTTCTCGTCAGCTTCCAAAAAGCGTTTGACCAAGCTTTCCCTCTAAGAATAAAGACTACGCCAAAAAATACGTGAGACATGAACCATGGGTGACACATGGGTTGCTGCAATCCTCCTTATATAAAACAGGTTGTATCTAAAAAAGCTGAAAACACCCTCCGATTTGAATATTGTAGAATATAAAAACTACTGTAGAGTGTTTAACAATTTGAAACGTAAGTGTAAGGCTGAATATTACGACAACATTTTATGGGAAAATAAAAACAATATAAAAATGACCTGGGGAATTTTGAAAAAAAGCTATTAATAAATCAAAGAGTTCCCATGTTCTGCCATCAACCTTTTCTGATAACGGGATGAGCTAAGCAACCCCCCAAAAATTGCTGATAAATTCAATTCCTTTTTCATTAATATTGGCAAAACATTGAATAACCAAGTTCCAAACAACAAAAGGTCATTCTCTGAATATCTGGGTAACAATAATAATACCGACTCCTTCTTTGCGTCTCCCACTAATATCCAGGAGATAATACCCTGTGTTAATAGCTTGTCTCCGAAACCCAAATGTTTAATAATTATAGACCCATTAGCATCTTACCGGCCTTCTCGAAGGTCTCAGAAAAAGTGATGTACACAAGACTTACCAGTTACCTTAACATCCACGACACACTATACAACCTTCAATTTGGCTTTAGGAAAGGGCATTCGACGATACACCCAATCCTGCACCTTGTTAATAGCACAGCTGAAATGAATGATAAGCAAACCAAGGATTGCACTTTGTCTCTGTTCCTAGATTTATCTAAAGCTTTTGACACTATCGACCATCATATTCGGATTAGTAAACTAGATCACTACGGTATAAGGGGCCTTGCTTAGAGTTGGTGTGCTGATTACTTATCGGGTAGAAGTCAATATGTTCAAGTTATGAATATTACATCTGAACCCGGAGCTATAACAACCGGCGTTCCTCAGGGATCTATTCTTGGACCAAATTTATTTCTGATCTATATCAACGACATCTCAAAATCGACAAATATGAAAGTTTTATCATTTGCCGATGATACAACAGCTCATACGTCATGTCACAATGTAGGAGACCTTTATGATAATGCCAACACTGAACTACACCATATCAACGAATGGTGCAACGCAAATAAATTGGTGCTAAATGCTAAGAAAACACAATACATTTTGTTACATTCCAACAATGATTCGTATGACATCGGTAATAGACGCCTAACTCTAAATAATACAGATATTGAAGCTATAGGTAAGCACCAAGAAAATTGTACGGTGAAGTTTTTAGGTTTCCACATGGATGAAAACTTAGGTTTCAGACAACACATATCGATAGTTTGTTCCAAAATCGCAAGAGCCATTTATGGAATTAACAGAGCGAAAAATATACTCCCACAGAGAGCATTAAAAACCTTGTACTTTTCATTGGTCCATCCGCATCTACTATATGGTATTCACGTTTGGGGCCATGCGTCAACTACCAATAGAATTTTCTTCCTGCAAAACAAGTCAGTCCGCATTATCAGTAGGATATTCTACAACTCTCATACCGATCCTCTTTTTCGAAAGAACGGTATCCTAAAATTTAACGATCTCTATAAACTCCAAGTACTCTTATTTATGCATGATTGGTCAACTAGAAGATTGCCAGCATCTTTCGAAAACGTTTTACAATATATAATAATCCTTCTGGGATGGATACAAGACAATCTGGAAATATACGAACACTCAAACCCAGAACCAAATTTTCGGCTGATCTCCCTATTCACACTTTCCTCGCCTTTGGAACGACATTTCACCAGTTATTCAAAATTATAGTAGACCCCAGTTTAAGAAGGCCATATCAAATACGTTTCTGAACTCGTACTCCATGCATGTCGAGTGCGGACGCCCTGGATGCTTTGATTGCAACAATTAACGGGCACAACGGACGTACCAACCGAAAGGAATATATTGCGAACTTTAGACGCAGAAATGAATTCAAGTTAATTCAGCCTGATGTTTCGCCTGACAGAACTTATTGGTCCCTGGCAGTCGGGACATGGGACATGAGGCTGAATGAGTTCTGCTTTCTCCTTGGTGAAAAACGCAAAAAAATGATCCAATTTCACGCTCAGTTTGCCAGGGCTCATTGAGCCCTGACACTCGGGTCATACAGTTGATTAAATCCTGCCTCCCTCAAGAATAAACCCTACCTATCTGGAATACAAAAAGTTACAAAAAATCACGAATGGCATTGTTGTCTCAACTCTGGTATCTCATTATTCTTCTCTTAATTATTCCTGTATATTTCAGGCTCAAAGAATATTATTGAACGGTTTTGCTGAAGTATTATAAACTCTGTTGTCGAATCATTATTTTAATATTATTTGTTTTTCTCTTTTGGGAAATGGCAGGAAGACAGCCAATAAGGCTATGCTATTTCCCGCAGTAAACAAATTATCTTTGTTCCGTCTTGTCAATAATTTATACTGCAAAATAATAATTTCATTTCATAACTCAAAAAAGCTGTAAAGTGCCAATTTAAGCCACACAGACCATTTTTTATTTGGCACTAAAAATCCACAAATATCCGAGGATTCATGTTTCATTCACCGCTCTTGGAACGGTTCATGCAACCGGAATTCGTGTACATTTGTACCAAAATGGCCACTAGTATTAAAGTAACAGCATGTTGTGAATTCCAGAAGAAAAATATCACCTTGGGCGGTCTGATAACTTTCTTGCTTGACACTTGCTTGTCCAATCAGATGCGTTATTACAGATTCCACGCGTGGTGTACCTGGAACATTTCCCAATGTCTTCTGTATCGAGTAGTGTTGAGTACACACAGCAATCGTGGTGCAATACCTTAATCTCACTGAGCAATCTGACTCACAAAATCGTCCCCTGAGTTCCAATGTGTTCAATGTGCCCACTGGCACGTAGAACACGTTGGAACTCAGGGAACGATTTGTCGTCATTCCCAATGCGTCACAATGGCGAGGTGTTAACATTGTGTATATTAGTTAGTCTGTGTGAAACACACAGACTATTGTTTTTGTACGGTTTCTTTTTCTTCTTCTTCTCTTCTTCTTTTTCTTCTTCTTCTTCGTCCTACCATGCATTTTGTGGCCTACTGACAGGTAGACATAAATTCTCGGCCACCTATGTTTTTTCAAATCCTGGGGGCATCAGAGGTGTTCGAAGGGGTGTTTTGAAAGTGGGTTACGCTCATATCTCAGGCATGGTGTGACCTATTGAGGTTCAAAACACTGGTCAAGGTCACTCAGGGGTCAATGAGTGCATTTTTCAGAATTGCAGGAAATCACATTTTTGGACCCCCAAGTGCATTCCTTTGATCGGACCCTTTGAATGCCGTACAGATATATGCCTTTTCTGGTTTCTCGGAAACAATTATCTGATTCCTGAATGAATATCTTTAAATACTGTCAACGAAAACCTATTTCTGATTTCTACTAAAACTACTTTATCCCCGAAAATAAGCCTCCAAAGTATTCCGATTACATTTATAAAAGTCCTTAGTTCGAATCATACCTGCGGCAGCCGCCTTGTGTATTTGGGCAAAATACTTCAGCCCCACTACCCACGTGAGGGCATGATGGCGTTGTCTACTAAGGCACACTGCACGTCGATGGTGCACTTGTACTAACCCTGCTTGTGTGGAGTTAATATGTGGAGTTAGCATGTTAGGGAGCCTGACAGTTGCTCGCCGCCGTTTGGTGGATTTCTTCGGGTTCTGAGGCTTCCTCCATCCGTAAAACTGTCCGACTTGAGGCGACCCTGGCTGTCGAAAGTGTCTTTAAACCCCAATAAATAATTAAATAAATAACATTCATAGAAGGCATGCCTTGATGGTGTAGTTGGAATATTTATGTCTTCAATGCATTGTTTGTCAACACGATAACCCTAATACAATCAATCTCAATGTTTTTGGTATACAGATAAACTGCCTGCCATTATTACTCGGTCATCTATGATTTAAAGCATTGGGGATGGGGGGGGGGGGGGGTTGGGGCTCTAGAGGTTAAAATATGTTTACAACATTTACTGGGAAATGAGTTCGCTGAAGCAATAGCCAGTATCTAAAACAGAATTTAATATCTCATAAATAAAAGGCCAGAGAGAAAACTTCGATAGAATTTCTTTGTTACAAACTTCATTCTCAAATCATTGAAGAGAGAACGCTTTACTTTTCAAAGCATTTTTAAAATTTATTTATTATCAATCATAAATCAGGATTGACAGGTTTTGTCTTGGAGTGTTGTGTGGCTTTCTCGAAACACGGATCATGGTTGTAAAGTAATTAAATGGAATATTTGAATGGTCAGATTCAAACCCTCTTAATACTCCGATGTGAGTACAAACACCTTTAATATAACTAATGGCTACAGAATGTGTTTCGCTTTCGAGAAGAATGAAAGGTTCTAGCGCGCCGAAGGCGGCAAGGACGATGTGGAATTTACAAATCCCTTGCGACCCGGTTAATCTTATTTTATTTCACTTGGATCACACAGACCTAGCTTTCCTATTGCATCAAATGGGGTCTGAGGGGGTATGCACGCGGTTAGAATTCCCGGCAGTTTACGTTGGAGTGATAGATTGTCAATACTCAATCCAACAACGCCATTAAGACTATTAGAGAGTGGGCTCTATTCGGTTCTGGCTTGGCGATGGTAGAGGTTTGAGTCCCACCATGGTGGCGAGCCAGAATATAATGTTGTGCGATGGCAAATTTAAGGAAAGAAGAGAAAAGAAAACCTAACAGCAACGCCGGTTTGGTAGCGGCCCCGGTATATGACCATAGCGGTTACAAAAAAGGAGTGGAGAAAGCTCCAACAGTTTAGTTTTGAAAAAAACGGGAGTCATCCATCAAGCTTTCTGGGAGATAGGATGCCGTATGTGATTATGAGGGATTTGGTTATCCTTCGGGAATTCCAAATGACCTCCTCCACCCCCACACCACCACCCCCCCCCAAAAAAAAAAAACACCTCCCCCCCCCAAAAAAAAGCTCTCACAGACACACACCATCAAGCCCTTAAAAGGGCTGTCAAATCTTGATTCAAATGTTTATTTATATAAAATGTACACTCGTCCCCAGCCAGACAAGCTTGTTTCAATCCTTGGCTGGTGTTTGGTGGTTTCTTGTGTATGTTGTAGAAAGGTAGGTTGCACCAATTCTTCCTACGCTTTGTCTACCATTTTCATGCGTCTTCTTGATAAGAGTGTTGCAAGAAAATTTGAGAATGTTCAATTAGAAAAGTTATAGGTAGAGATAAAGATAGGTGTCCGCTATTGTATATTGTGCCTGTTGTTTGATTGTTGCTATGGATGGGTGAAGGGTGTGTTTCTTCGGAGCCCACTCCCCACACGCAGAGTTGCGAGGCAATCCCCACAGACTCAATCCTAAAGATCTCACTGAGTAGCGAGGCAATCCTCACTGACTCCACGCAGTTTAACTTTTTTGAGTAATTTTAATTTACTGTGGCTTATTTTGTTTTTCTGTTAAGGGTTCGGTGTTCGTTCAGCTTCACCATTGATTCACTATCCTGGAGTATGTGGAGGGTTTTGTTATATAGATCGTATTAAACGCATTTCAATCGCGCTTCAGCAGAGTTGCGAGGCAGTCCTCACAGACTCTATCCTAAAGTTCTCAATGAGTAGCCAGGCAATCCTCACTGACTCCACGCAATTTAGTTATATTGTATAATTTTTTTTTTTTTTTCTGGAAACTTATTTTGTTTTTCTTTTAAGGGATCGGTGTTCGTTCAGCTCAGCCATTAATTCACTATCTTGGAGTCTGTTGAGGGTTTTGTTTTGTAGGTCTTTTAATCGCGTATCAATAGTTTCTATTTTTGCTAGCTCGTGAAGTTCCATTATTGGTGTCCATTTGGGTTTGTATAGTGCCACATGCAGGGCATAATTTTGAATCCTCTGTAGCTTCTGAATGTTGGTTTTGCTCAGGTCACTTGTTATTGTGGCACCATATTCTACTACTGGATGTATAAATGTTTTGTAGAGATTTCAAAGCACATCTTTGTTTGCTCCCCAATTTGTACCTCAGATCATCTTCAGAAAATTGATACGTTTAGTAGCTCTAACCGAAATGTAGTTTACGTGACTGTTTAGACTGAGATTGCTATCTGGGATAAATCCCCAAAAATGGCCTCTTTGTTTGCTTCTAAATTGTGATCGTATAACTGGAGATCGATACTGGAGACTGTTTTTTTTCCTTTGCTTCTTGAAGAACGTAACTTTTTGAGTTTTAGCGGCATTGAGTTTGATGCGCCACAGGGCGCACCAGCTCTCAAGATCGCGAATGGTATCCTGTAGACGATTTTTAATTATGTTTCTGGACTTGCTGGCCGTCCAAATGCCTTTATCGTCTGAGGACTGCGATAGTTCAACACAGTTTTCCCCCTACTTTTTCTATGTCAGTCACATGTATTACGAACAGAAGCGGACTTAGAACCGACCCTTGTGGTGTTCCCGCTTCGAGTATTACTTCCTCTGACACCTCGCGATTAACCCTCACCCTGATTTATCGGTCAGTTAGATAATGATGATATGATCCACAGAATTTTAGTGGGTAATCCCATTTTCGCTAGTTTATATCTGACGCCATTGTACCATACCGAGTCGAACGCTGTTTCTACATCCACGAAAAGCGCTGTTCCGATTTCTTTTTGACTAAATGCTGTTTTCATATAATCGACCAGTCTATATGCATGTTCGATTCCCTCTTTCTGACTCCTATACGCTCTTTGCCATTTGTTGAAAAAGTTGATTGATCCGAGATACCTGCGAAGTCTCGTAGTGAGAATCCGCTCAAATATTTTTCCAACACAGCTAAGCAAGCTGATTGGGCGGTAGTTAGAAGGGTTGGTAAGGTCTTTGTCGGGTTTAGGTATCATGACTCCTGTGGCCACTTTCCAGCATTTTGGGAAGTACCCACAGGAGAGACAGCAGTTTAGGAGTTTGGTAAGTCTGCAGTAGAAGATGTTGGGGCACTGTTTCATTATTTTGTAAGAGACTTCGTCTTCTCCTGGGGACGAAGATGACTTGCATTTTTGATTATACCCATGACCTCTTCTACGCTTATTGGTTCTGTTAATTCATGGTCGTCCCCGTCTTCATGCCTTTGGTCGAAGTTCGGTTCATTGAAAATTGAGTTTTATCTTGGACAAATTTATTTACTTTTACCTTAAAATCGTTGTCATATCTGTTCCCTTCTTGTGCACGATGCGCTTTCTTTAGAAGTTCGGCAAAAGCGCTGGCCTTTGCCTTGTCGTCCATGGCCATAGTTCCGTCGCTAGTCTTCAGCGCATTATTATTGACACTTTTGCTCTTTTGGTCAGTAAGAGTTTTAAATGTATCCCAGAACCTCTTAGGTTCTCTCAGCCCAATTAGGTTTTCTGTTGCTTTTTCCCATCTCACGCGATTGTCGTTAGCTATGGCCTTTTTACTTCTCCATGTAGGCGATTATACGCGGTTTTAAGTTCTGCTCTTTTCAGTTGATCATTCTCTGATTGGCAAGCCCGGAAGGCTTTTCTTTTTTGTTTGATTATTTGAAGAGTTGTTTGGGTTTTTCTGTTTATCCGCGTCTTTACTGTTTGCTTGGGACAAATGTCATCTGGTGTACTGTTGATAACCTCGTTAAGATGGGTGCAGGCTTTTTCTAGTTCATGAGCATATAAGGGGCATTTGTTTGCCTTTATTTTTACTTCGATAATGTTTCTGAAGAGGTTTCAGTCAATTTTTGATTGGTTTCTCCTATTCACGGGAGGATAACTTGAGGGACCAGTATTACATTTCAAAGTGGCGTGAACCGGCAGGTGGTCACTGCCTAGCTCATCATCTCCTACAAATATATCTTGCATTTGGCTGGTTAGTGATTTGCTGATGATAATCAAGTCTAGGATATCTGGTTGATGGAGTGAGTTGATGCTTATGTATGTTACGTCTTGATCGTCATTTACCACAAATAGATCGAGTTCTTCAATGATGTGGAAAAGGGCGTCACCATTAGGCTCAGTCTTTTGACAACCGAATACCTGGTGTTTGGAATTGAAATCACCCAAGAATATTCAGTGCTTGTACTTTTTGGGAAAGAATTCAAATACTTTGCTGTCTGCTGTTGCTTGTGGCTTGTTATAATATGATATGATGGCCACGTGTTTGTGGTCAAGTTCAATTTCAGCTGCAATCACTTCAGCATTGAGGTGGTCGCATGGTATTGTTTTGTATTTAATCCCCTGCCTTATTAGCAGAGCGACACCGCCACCCTTTTGGACGGGGCGATCTCTTCTAATAATATTAAAATCACATAACGAGAATGTTTTGTTTGGTTTAAGCCATGTTTCGCTAATTCCAATCACGTCCCTATTTTTGAAATAATGTGACATTTGCAAGTTTTTTTGATTAGCGCTTCGAGCGTTCCACTGGACTATTTTTAGTGTATCCATGAATGGTTTAGTCCCCCAAAATATTATTAAATATTGGCGTGAATTCTCGGAATGATAATTCTGGTAGTTAAGCAGTTGCGGAATATGCTTAGCGATATCAGGGTCAAGTTTAGGTCAGCAAAAATTTATTTCGCTGAACTAAACTTTTCGCAAAAACTCCCTCAGGCTGAGAGGAGAACCCTGAGCATCATCAACGAAACCATTCGGAAAGTGAAGGACGTTAACGTTATACCAAAAATTGATGACGCGAAGTTTGATGTTGCTCAAGATTTAATCCATTGGACCACGAGAACCGCCAATATTATGTACGATCACTGGAGGAACCACCTAAATTTAAACTAAGTAAAGGCAAAGGTAACAACCGCCTAACAGATGTGGGATTAGGAACTAATGTGGTTAACCTGTCTGGCACTAATGACCTAACAACCCAAGAGAAGTCTCTTTTAGATCGCGGTTTAACTTTTACACCAGCACCTAAGCCTAAAACTGGTAACCAAACAAATTTACCATCATATAACTGTATTTTTGTAGGCAAATGAATTAGCAGACCGCTTTAGAAACTCCAACGGTCGGAAACTTCCTTTTACAGAATCATCTGGTTGGGCACCTCCAGATAGTGAAGTAGATCCCGAAATTATTGAGGCTAGCAAACGAATCATCCAAAAGGTGTTCACCATGAACATTCTCTCCGATAAAGACAATTTAACAGCTGGGGAACGGAGAATCCTCGCGAAACTTCGAAAAAATAAGAAATTAGTAATTAAACCAGCCGACAAAGGTGGGTCGGTAGTTGTTCTATCTCGGAATAATTATATAAAGGAAGCCACGAGACAACTCAGCAATACTAAACATTATAAGAAAATAGATTCACTTATTTGGCCTAGTAATATCGAAAAATTCAATAAGATTTTAAAATTTCTCTTCGACGAAGGTCACATTACCCAAAAGCAATTGAAATATTTAACAGCTAAGCTCAGTGCTCAAACAAGACAATTTTATATCCTACCAAAGATCCACAAGGGCCGTTTTTCATGGACGGATGACTTAACTCCACCCCGGAAGCCAATTGTATCAGATTGTAATTCGGAATCTTATGCGATCTCGGAATTATTTAATTATCATCTGAAACAACACGCACGCACGCACGCACGCACGCACGCACGCACGCACGCACGCACGCACGCACGCACGCACGCACGCACGCACGCACGCACAAATGCATTTTGAAGGATTGGGATTTATTACACGCACGCACGCACGCACGCACGCACGCACGCACGCACGCACGCACGCACGCACGCACGCACGCACGCACGCACGCACGCACGCACGCACGCACGCACGCACGCACGCACGCAGACAAAATGCATTTTGAAGGATTGGGAGTTATTACACGCAAAAAAGAAAATTGACTCCTATAGCCCAACATTGCTTTATGTACTACATCTTTAATCCTTCACCTAACACAAGTTGAAGCCAACAGTACATATTATTTTTCTGAAACATCAGATTTTTTTCATTTTTTACTTCTAACCATGGCTTATTAGTCCTCATTGGAACAAGCTCATCAAGTTTGTTCCATTAATAGGTCATGAGGTATGCTTTGGAGTAGAGAAATGAAAAAATAAAATTTGAATAGCAAATTTTGTGTATCACGAGTGCAGATATGGCAGATTCTTTAGGTAAAAGTTAACAAAAAGTGGCTCCGACTATTTTGTGTCTAAGCATTGCCATTGCTGGGAGAGTCGGGCTGCATGCGTGCCATCACTCTAGACTTTCTAACATTCAGTTTTCAAACAACAGTTGCCCGGTGTAATTTTCCAACGTCGGGACTGCATCCAAATTGCGACTTCTCCGTATGGAGACATTCTATTTGTGCTCTCCGAAGTTTGATGTTCGAGTACATGTCGACATCAATTCACTGATTCCTAATCGAAGTCGGATCAGCTTCCTGCTTCGCATATTTCAGAATCGGGTAAGTCATGTTTTTTCACGAAATTTACTACACGCCTGTTCTATGAAATCCCCATCAACAGCAACACTTAACCCTTTACCTAACATGAAAAGCAGACGACACTTGCAAAAAAAATTCTTGAATAACTATTTTTTTTCATTTTTTTCTCAAAAACATAGGTTATGACCCCTCGTTGGAACGAGCTCGATGAGCTCGTTCCAACGAGGGGTCATAACCTATGTTTTTGAGACAAAAAATGAAAAAAATAATGAAAATTAACTGGCGATTTTTGAGAATAGCGCTGGCCGGTTTTGGCCGTTACGTTGGGTAAAGGGTTAACCATGCAGAAAATGACGGACTATTATAATATTAGAACGTTCCTTTTCATGTTCTATCGGTCGATAGTACCTGAGTTTGTGTGATTTCTGAAATAAAACCTGAAGCAGCGACAAACTCAGGTACTATCGACCGATAGAACATGAAAAGAAGCGTTCTAATTTTTTTATTATGCCGAACAAAAAATGACTTTCATTGTTAAGCGTTAATTGCAACATGCCATCAATCTTGTATCAACAATGTAGTCGAATCCAAAAACATGACGTCATTTCGAACGAATGACGTCTCTTCGAAAATGACTTGTCACAAGTGCCGTCGCTTTGGGAGTTTCTATATCAACAAATCCCAATGTTTACAACTGCATCATGCTGTTCATGTTATAATTCATTGTTAATGCTTGTGTGAAAAGTGATTTACATTCATGTTTCTCGGGCGACAACAGTTGATAGAATTAAGCGGAGTGAAACAATTTATTTTGAACTTGAGGGGGAGGAGGCTCAGTAAGGTCGAGGAGTACTAAACTTGTGGAAATATAATTGATTGAAGTCATAACTGAGACTCATATTCAGGATTAACTGAAGTGGTGAACAACACGTGAGTGAGTTTTTTAATATTTCTGATTCTTTTGAATTCATTGTTTGCAGTTAAAATTGAAAACACAACCACTGAAGATGATATATTTGTTGGTAAGTTTGTGTCTACCGGTGTTGAAAAAAGTTAAACGGACACGGAGCCAGCGTTTGGTGTTGAGAAATTTCAATCGACGCTGATCAATGGAAGTGGCGCTTACATTTTCTTCGTTCTGTTGTCTCCAGGGAAAAACGTTCCGATAGTACCCGTGTTTTGCCCCAAAACTCCAGTACTATGACTTTCAGAAGGTGTCAAATTAACCAATCACGGCTGATGTTACAAACGTGAGGCATAAATAGAAATGAAATTTAACTGAATATTTCTACAAATCGTGCGATACAATTACAATTTGAATCGCTGGCGATAGCTAAAAATACTAGCACGGGTTACCCTCGCAAATTTGGTTGGCGATAAAATGTGCATTTTTGTTGATAGTTCGTCCCCTGAGTTCCAATGTGTTCTATGTGCGCACTGACACATAGAACACATTGGAACTCCGGGGCGAGTTATTAAATGAATTGCTGAGAGTTCTTCTAATAGCGTTTATAGGCGTGAAGGCATGTAATAAACACAGAACAACACACGCGTGTGAATGGGCTAATCAGTATGGCTCGTGTTCCATCGCTGGATGATAAAACTACATCGATTAACCCATTCACACGTGTGTGTCGTTCTGATCCGAGCAAAATATTTACGACTCTAAGCAAATTTGTTTTTCAATATAATAAAATGAAAAAACAAAAATTTAAAAATTAAATTATAAAAAAACAAAAATTAAAGCAAATGAATCAAATAAAACGTGAAGAAGAAATAAAAGATGTGCATTAGAAGTTTCTTTTTGATATGTTCTATGACGCTTTTGTCAATCTTGTGGAAGAAAAGATTTCGAAAGCACTGAGCTGCATATATTTTGGTTGGAACTGCAATGACGGAAGGAAACAAAATAACATCTGTGAGACCACGAAACATGTAGATGTTAGTGTCACATGTTTTGTGCCAGCATTATATACAGATGATATGTGATGGTGTAAATTAATGTTCCAGAATATTTGAAAATATTTGGAATTCAAACATAAAGACAGGGTAAAGGGAGTTTATAGAGAACTATTCAATGGAAATCTCGGACTTAGAAGTGGATAAAAACGGGGTAAAAAAACCGTCAGAGAAAGTGTCATGAGTGTCAGAGATTGTATCCTGAATTGGCGAGAGGGGGTTTAAGCAAAAATGCCTTTGTGTGGCCTGGGTGATAAAGAGAAGACAGATTTTGAAAAGTACCTGGATGGCACCTGCGGCTTCTCGTTTTATCCTTCCGCGCTGGCACTCGTGCCATATCGAATAATTCTTTCAAATGCATGTGTCATTCTGTGTATGTCTTCGATCGACGGAATCATGCCATAGAAATGAAATATTGGTTGCTCGTTGACTTTTTGGTTTAGTTGGCTTATGGGAAGGTTTGTCTGTCTTACAAGTCACATTGTTACATCAGTACTTAAACAGTGGAGAGCGGGAACCCCACGCTCCACTTTGAAAGTATCGTTGTAGTAATGTAACTTGTGATCCCTGCATCCGGATACTCATGCTGCCTGCGACATGCGCAAGGCGCAAGGATATGCATGGTAATGATATAATATTAGAACGTTTCTTTTCCTGTTCTATCGGTCGATAGTACCTGAGTTCGTGTTATTTCTGAAATAAAACGTGAAGCAGCGAAGCTGCTGAAGGTTTTATTTCAGAAATCACACAAACTCAGGTACTATCGACCGATAGAACATGAAAAGAAACGTTCTAATTATTTTATTATGCCGAACAAAAAATAACTTTCATTGTTAAGCGTTAACTGCAACATGCCATCAATCTTGTAATAACAATGTAGTCGAATCCCAAAACATGACGTCATTTCGAACGATTGACGTCTCTTCGAAAATGGCCGTCGCTTTGGGAGTTTCTATAAAACCAAATGCCAGTGTTTACAACTGCATCAATCTGTTCGTGTTATAATTCATTGTTAATGCTTGTGTGATAAGTGGTATAAATTAATGGAATATAAATTCATGTTTCTCGGACGACGACAGTTGATAGCATTAAGCGGAGTGAAACAATTTATTTTGAACTTGAGGCGGAGGCTCAGTGAGGTCAAGGAGTACTGAACTTGTTGAAATATCATTGCCTGAAGTCATAACTCATATTCAGGATCCACTGAAGTGGTGAACAACACGTGAGTTTTTAATATATCTGATTCTTTTGAATCCATTGTTTGCAGTTAAAATTGAAAACACACCCAATGAAGATGATATATTTGTTGGTAAGTTTGTATTTACCGGTGAAGAAAAAAGTTAAACGGACATGGAGCCAGCGTTTGGTGTTGAGAAATTCCTATCGACGCTGATCAATGGAAGTGGAGATTACATTTTCTTCGTTCTCTTGTCGCCAGGGAAAAACGTTCCGATAGTACCCGTGGTTTGCCTCAAAACTCCAGTACTATGACTTTTAGAATGTGTCAAATTAAGCAATCACGGCTGATGTTATAAACGTGAGGCATAATAAAGAAACTTAGTTACTCCACAAAAATTGTTTCGCACTGTTTCCACTGTCGACATCGCATTCCCAATTCGATCGAAAATTCGATTCGAGGGTAGACTTAACCACCCACACACTAAAAACTAAAGTGTTAAAACTGACACTTTCAAGGTGTTGAACCCATTCTAAATCTTAGGGTTTGATTTTAACACTCATAGTGCATTGCTTTAAGCACTTAGACATTACAATCATCAGACATCTGAAACTTGAATGGATGGCACTTCCCATGTGTCTAGCATTGGTGGTTCTTCCAGAATCGTCCTTAATTTGATTTGCGCTTGGTGGGATCATAATTAGAAGGACACAACGAAGATGACGCGGATCAGGCTCGAGAATTCGAGCCTGATCCGCGTCATCTGCGTTGTTTTCTTTTAAGTGTCGCGACATTAGACTTGTCAAGTGGTATTATTGTAACACCTGTAAAATTCTGGGATATCTACACTTGAACAAAGTGCTAGTTCAGCACTTAGTAAATGTTAAATACAGCACTTTAAGTGTAGTTTTTAACACTTTAGTTTTTAGAGTGTGGGTGTAAAGACAATTGGTCTGATGTAGGTGCTATGATAATAGCAATTTGACTAAATGATAAATATTATCACATTATAAGTTAGTGTGATGAGTTGACGGTAACATGGTCTGAGGTTTGCCGCAAACGTTTGTTATCGTCAACTCATCACAATAACGTATATGTTCCAATAAGACACTATAGCCCAAAACCTACATCGTGAAACACGAGAGGCTTATTTACTAAACTTGTGATCGTTGGACGTTGCCTTGTTCAAGGTAACTTTTAACGATGACAGGTTTAGTAAATAAATCTCTCGTGTATCCCAGGACTGGATAAATAATCAATAAACCAGATAAACTTTTCCATCTCAGTTCAAATCGTAAGTCGCTTTGTAATTTAAACAACACTTCATCCGGAACACAATTCGCTGTACGTGTTAGTCTAGAAAAAATGAAGCGGCTTGCTAGTCACTCCTTTCATGAGGCAATTAAGAAATGGGCGACGTCATTTTAAATACTTCGCGATGTGACGTCAGACGGTAACATTTGGATCCGTAAACATAAAAGAAACTACACCAGCTCTCATCCAATCAGAGGGCGAGGATTTTACTCTTATTGGAACATGAAGATATGTTTAACTTACACATTCCATAACACTGCCTTCCTGATTAAACAAAAAACGTTTGTACATTGTCATAGTCACTGTTTGTAATTGTCATAGTCACTGATATTTTAGTAAATGCTTTTTGTAAGTAATTAATTCGGATAACCATTTTCAAGAACATGTGTAGGAGGGCTTGGGTACTGGCTCTCGTCAACACTTTATTGCGTGCATACTGTAGTACAGTAAATATATTTGTTATAGAGTGTGACGACTTTCTCAATATTTCCCAAGGCAAGATCCACAGAACGAAATTTCTTCGTGACGAATTCCCCGAGTATAATTGTGTGGAGAATCCAAGCACAGACAGTGACTTTTACCTCACCAAAGGAAGGAGATCGGGAATATAAATTTATTGAGTATGTGGGGTTTCAGTCCAAAGAATTTAAAAGTTTTGTTAGGAAGCATGAATTTAGAGGAGATACAACTGTAGGGTAGGTTTCATATAGGAACATTTTAGACCCGTCTAACACTCATATGGAGATAACTTTCTTTGAACAAGAAGCCGCAAACCCTCGAGAGTACAAAAAGAGGCAAGAAGACAATAACATGTGTGCGAATGCAGACGTTTACAAGGAGCAGTGTAGTTCAAAGTCTCTAAAGGATCAAGATCCTTAAGTATGCGCACCTCTTTCATCTTGATAGTTGACGAACGTTCTGACGTTAGGAACTGATCTAAAGGACTATGCGAAAATAAAAGTATTCCTGCGACTACATGCGCACTGCCCCCGTCGAAAATACACAGAACGACACGCGTGTGTAAATGGGTTAATCGTGGAAGGATAAAACTCGAAGCCTGCGGTCTCTCGTTCCATCCTTTCTCGCTGGCACTCGTGCCCTATCGATTAACTCATTCACACGCGTGTCGTTCTGTGTTTATGACACGCCTTCGCGTATATAAAAAAATTATTAGAAAGACACTCAGCAATTCATTTGACAACGATCAACAAAAACCACCAATTTTATCGACAACCAAATTCGCGAGGGAAATCCGTATTCGTATTACTGTTTCTTCCCATGAGTTCCAATGTGTTCTATGCGCCTCCGTCGCACAGAGCACATTGGAACTCCGGGGATGATTTTCAGCTATTGCTAGCGGTTCAAATTGTAAATGCGTTGCACTATTTGTAGAAAAAAATCCAGTGAAATTTCGTTTCTATTTAAAAATAGTCCGTCAACGATTTCCGTTCCGCACATATATGCGGAACAGATTTTCATTTCCCGCATGGATTAGTGTTGCTGTAGATGGGGATTACATAGACCAGGCGTGTAATAAAAAATCTGTGTGACACGCTCATCCCAAAACAAGAAAAAATAGATTCAACGGGACGAGTGAACCAGGCAGTTTTGGGTGTGTTCGCGATGATGCACCAAAATTTAAAAACAAAATCCGCTCAGTTCATAAAACGTTGCACACTGGAAGCTTTAAATCAACTCGTCTTAGGTCGGTTGATAGCGAATGTCGTGTAAGGAACTGGGAATAAATAACGGCTGTCACGTCCTCATTTATATAAATATATATATCACCATTCCTTATCAAAAGCGTGCCTGGGGCTCCGCGTCTGTCGATATTACTAAACAACTTCCAAACTGTCCGACAATTTTAAAAGAAGAGCACGAACCGAACAGTGAAAAACAATGTCTTCAATAAACATTGGCTGAAAGATGATGCCTATCATTCGAATCGAATATTTGGCCCAACCACTGCCTACGCACGCATGGGTAAAATTGTGATTGGCGGTGTACTGACCAAACTCCACTGTCAGGATGGCAGTCCTCAACATAGGGCCTAGCGACAAAACACTTGGAGTACTGACCAAGCGAGACAGGTTCACGTAAGATCGCCGAAGTTAAGTTAAGCAACGTCGAGCTCGGTTAATCATCTAATGGGTGACCACTGAACAATTGGTTTGGGTGTTTCCATTAGTAGTGGTTGGTGCTCGATCAGCGAAGTTTGAGCGTGTGACCCTGCAATGCTGAATCTCGTGCTAGCTGTGAGCTTTGGAAGTGTTCACCAGTAGTACACAATCCCCCACCGTATCTGCGTGTAAAATGGTGACCTGTTGAAGCGCTCGCCTTGCGTGCCCGTCTATGGAACACCGGTAGTGTTGAGCTGAGAATGTTAGTGAATGAACAAAGGGTGTGTACGCCTATGATACGGGGTAATAATGTAAGTTAGAGAGCACTGAGGTGGAGGTCAGACGTTAACACTGCATTATTAAGACATGGTGAAAAGGAACCTATCGTTCCACCTAAAATATTTAAGTAACCTATCCCAAGCATGTCCTTTTTGTGAACAAGGCCTCGGTTACCATGCTGGTTACCATGCTGGTAGATACTTCACTCGTGAATACCATTGCTTTCAACGGGATTACCTTTTACCCAAACACAGACTATATACAAAATTTATTTTGTTAAACCTTTTAGATAGAATGAGTTTATCTGATATATTGATTATTTATTCACTGCTGTTGTAGTGTACACGAGAGGTTTACTTAATAAACTTGTGTTCACCAGATTAGTAAATACGCCTCTCGTGTTTCTCGATGTAGGTTTTAGGATATGGTAGGGTCGTATTGGAATAAATTCAAGCGTCTCATTTGAACATAATAAGGCCCGAGCCGCAAACCACAGACCATGTTACCGACAATTCATCACAATAACTTATAGTGTCTACCTAAAAAACAATCCCCTGGGTCCAACGTAGAGATTTATTCAGTACACTCCGGTCTCTCTCCTCTCACAGCAGGATTGGTATCTAGATGGCGACCCACCGACGAGACACAATCCTGTCGTCATGCGGCAACTTTCGCTACATACACGCTAAAAAGTGTTAAAAACTACACTTGAAGTGCTGTATTTAACACATACTATGTGCTGTCCTAGCACTTTGTTCAAGTGTAGATATCCCAGAACTTGACAGGTGTTACAATAATACCACTTGACAAGTGTAATGTTGTGACACTTAGAAGGAAACAACGCAGATGACGCGGATCAGGCTCGAACTCTCGAGCCTGATCCGCGTCATCTGCGTTGTGGCCTTTTAATTATGTACCCGCCAAGCTCAAATCAAATTATCGACGATTCTGGAAGAACCACCAATGCTAGACACATGGGAAATGCCATCCATTCAAGTTTCAGACATCTGACGATTGTAATGTCTAAGTGCTTAAAGCATTACACTTTGAGTGTTAAAATCATACCCTAAGAGTTAGAATGGGTTTAACACCTTGAAAGGAGTCAGTTTTAGCACTTTAGTTTTTAGTGTGTAGACCACTAATACACGACCCGACTTTACCCAATAACCTTTCAGTTTCGACACCACGCGCAGTTACCTATACGACCATACCAATTGCACAACCATTGATATCCACACTGAAGCATCAAGCTGAGCCGTGTTACCAGCGATGGGTGAGGAGTGAGGTGAAACATTGCCTTTGGTAACTATTAGCTGTTCCTCGTACACGTGGACTGAAGTGATAATTTCAACCACCCAACCATGATTGTTGTCATTTGCCAATATTTTTTCGCTTGCAACTGAAGGCAACATTGATTTCTTCTGCAGGGACGGAGAACTGCGAAATCTGAATTTCAGGGCAGGGGCGGAGGGGTTGTAGGTAAATTTTGCAACGTTTCGGTATGTCAGGCATTCTAGTAGCACACGATTATATGAAATCGACCTAATGTCGCTTCTGAACTGTCTTAAGCTCCGTACAGACGAGCAAATTTAATTTGTCAAAGAAAATGTGGCAAATAAAATTTGTCACATTTTTTGCTTCTCCTGTGTATGCAACGGCACATTTTATTTACTGACGGTGCTGTTTTGTACATAAGGTGGCGATAGAAATTATTACTCAAATACCAGCTGTCGTGGAAAATATAGGAGGGGGGGGGGTGGGGTGGCATAACACATGATGTTCCCAACGGCCCTGCGCGTTCTTGGACCAAGGAATCCCATCGTCCTTCCCCCCACCGCCCCTCACCCTTACTCTCCGATAGAGATCTGCACCCCTGATGTGAAGGGAGGGATTTTTAACTCTATAAATTTCACTTTTTATATTCCATAGACTCTCCTTGCTTTGCAACTCTTCCAAAAGTAAATATACAGCATTGTCAGACCACCTCATTTTTTGAAAATCGCGGTGCTGTTCACTAAAGTCTTCTCTAACTTCGAATTATTATAGTGTGGTGGATGGTGAACTACTTGTTTACGTATTTCTATGCATGCGCAGTTTCTCCGTGCGCAAAAATATGGCACATTTCTTTGTTCAATATCTGGACGCGTCTTTGTCACTGGGGAGTCATAATGATTTCATTCTGCTTTTCGGAAGCGAGGATGTCTTTAGCTGTAAGTGCTGGTACGCACCTAATTGTCTCTATATTTCTCCACAACACACACCAGCTTGTTCACCAATGTCCACCATATTGTTTACACTATTTTCTCCCTTAAATGCTCTCCTCTTGATCTTGGTGGGTCATACTAACTTCTGGACTGTGCACAGTGTTCATATGGAATATATATATTAACAATCTCCGTCTTCTCTTTTACTGGAAGTTATATACAGTATTTACAAGTTTCTGCAAATCACTTTAAAGCTTGCCATTATTCAACAGAGCAAGTAATGACATATTACTTGCTCCCTTTTTTGTTGGTACATTGGCGAGCTGTTTGTGGCTTTCAACCCATTTCACTTGGATTTCATGTCTTTGAATCATTTCCTTTATGATGGAGATGTCTATGCCAAGGCTCTTGTCAAGTACCAATTCACTTGAATATATTGCATCATATAGTGAATGGTTGTCTATAAAGCAACATATCGTCGCCCGAGTGCTAGAATGTTCTATGTCCCATAGGGGTCATAGAACATACTAGCGCTCATGCAACAATATAGGAAGATTACATCTGAAACATTGTTCTATGATGGACGCGATCCATATGCAAGTTTATTCACACTCTATCGGAGCCAACATTTCCGCTGCTAAAGTACTTTGGACTATTCGTTTTAACTTCTTTGACGACCAACAAATTGTTGTTACATTTTTATTGTTTTTCAAACAAACAACTAGACCACCTTGTGAACCTCCATTTGGAAGATTTTCATATGAGGCATCTGAAAAAGCAACCTATCTGACACTGACTAAAATCACAAAGTGAAGGAATTAGCTGTAAGAGCTGGGACATATCTAATTGTCTCTATATTTCTCAACAACACACACCAGCTTGTTCACCAGTGTCCACCATATTGTTTACACTATTTTCCCTCCTAAATCCCCCCCCCCCCTGCTATTTGTTGGTGATACTAAATTCTGGACTGCACGCAGTATTCATATGAAACATACATATTAACATTAGCGACCTCTAGTTTGGGTAGGTAGGCAAGATATGTGAGGAGGACATCATTATCATAGTAATACGCGGTGTTGAGGCGAATGCGCAGTGCATGTTGTTATGTTAATACATATTTTCATCGTCCATTTTGTTTACTGTATGCCACCATCTTCATTTCTGTTGTGGCACGTGATTATTGTTAGACCCAAAAAGCCTCTAATATAGTGGAGTATGTTTTGAGGGTATTGTAGGGAAACCAACTTTTGGAAGTCATTTTTTAGATCATTAGTCTAATTTACACTTAACTGTATTAGGAGTGGGGCGCGGTGGCTCAGTAGGTAGAGGTGCAAGCTGCAAGCCGAGAGGTCCTCGGTTCGAATCCCATCTGCGGCAACCGCGTTGTGTACTTGGGCAAGACACTTCACCCCCATTGCCCATGTGGGGGCACGGTGACTCTGTGTACTAAGGCGTACTTCACGTCGATGGTGCACCTGTCTTCAACTTATGCTAACCCTGCTTGTGTGGAGTTAGTATGGTGGGGAGCTGACAGTTGCTCGCCGTTGCTCGTTGGTTCTCTCCGGGTACTCCGGCTTCCTCCACCCGTAAAACTGTCGTGGTCATGATTAACCATTGTGCAGAGATATGTGACCTTAAAAACCAATAAATATATAAATATAACTGTATTAGGATATTTTCATAATCGCCCGATGGATAAAATGTATTAGTATCGGGAACCGGTGCTCGTCATGTGCCAAAGAACATGAAAAATGGTGTATTTGAGGGTTTTTTGACAAATAATGATGTTCCCATGATTATGTAGAATAAGAGAGACAAGGTAATGAACTCCCTGGCTTGGAAGATATCTATCTGCCTTATTCAAACTATAGCGGCCGTAGTACGATTGACTGGAGAGTCCACGCGTTAAACACTACATTCACTTATCGAATCCATTTTCTATGCCTTCCCGTAATGCCATCTTTTTAGAGCACTGCACTTTTTGTAAAATGTAATTATAAGATACATCATGCGCTTATGTTGTAAGATACTAATTATTTTACCGAAATTATTGCATTTTGTCCAGTCTTTCTCTCGAAGAACGTTTGTTGTGTTTCAGAACGGAAGTACGAGTTACGAGTAAAAATAGAATGTAAATGTGAACACAAACCTCCAGAAGGGTACCACAAAGCGGAATCTGTCTGACGCCTTACTGGATCTACACTGCAAAAAATATAGGTTCTCTTTAGAACCAAAACTGGTTCTAGTCTTGTCCCTGAGATGGAACCAGTTCTGTTTAAACAGCATTTATTTCAAATGAAATAAATTTACCAAGATTAGCATTCAGTTTTAACAGAATATTACATGAACTGAAGTAGATTCAGCACTAAACTTGGAGCTTATTCAACGCAGTCGCCAAACATTTTGAAACAAAGGAGATATGAACAGTTGGCACACCGAACCAGTTTTGGTTCTGTATAGAACCAAAACTGGTTCGATATGCCAACTGTTCATATCTCCTTTGCTTAATAATGATTTGAGACAACCTCGTATAAGCTCTAAACCTACGGCTGAAACTCCCTCAATTTGTGTTTAATTCTGTTAATATTTAATGTTAATCTTTATAAATTTATTTGATTTAAAATAAATACTGTTTAAACAGAAGTGGTTCCATCTCAGGGACAAGATTAGAACCAGTTTTGGTTCTAAAGAGAACCTATATTTTTTGCAGTGTAGATACTAAACTCTAACATTGTCGACTATCGAATTCAAGTTGCATATAGTGCGGGTATCATTGAAAGGGGGAGGGGGGGGGGGGGTAATTATACAACTTTGCGTATTGTTTTTTTTAAGTTCAAAATGCTTCTAAAGTGAATTTGGGGAGCAAAACTATTGTAACTAAGCACGCACTGGCAACACAACCTCGCCGTTTTCCCTCGAAAGCTCTAGTGGGCGGGACTATAGAGTTATATTGGCGCTACTTTGAAAACAAGACAAAAAAGAAATGAAAGGCTTCATAGGAGGTGGATAAAATTTCTTTTAGTTGGTTGCTCCAGCATTAGGTATGGTCATTATGGGTAACAGAGATATATACTGGAAGTCGAGGTGGAGTGAGAGGAAAGGATACCAGCTATGGCAATGGGCTTGGAGTATGTTTTTATTTGAAGATTTCCAGAATGTTATCGTTACGCATTAAAGGACTCAAGTTGCAACAATTATCCAAAACACCCAATTAGAGAGGAAGACTTAGGAGCTAGGAAATAGGGTGCATTGTAGTGCTGAAACAGTTAAGGGGTTTTCATGATCGATTAATCACGTGGATTAACCTCGGTTAACCGATTAATCACTTGTCCAAATAGATATCTGAATAATTGCCATACCGTTGATGATTTACAGCATGAACCCTTTACCCAAAGTAACAAACGAAACCGACTTGGCCTATATACAAAAATCTCCAATCAAATTTATGTTTTCAATTTTTGTCTCAAAAACATAGCTTATGGCCCCTCATTGGAACGAGCTCGCTGAGCTCGTTCCAATGAGGGTCATAAGCTATGTTTTTTAGACAAAAAATTGAAAATTCTTAGTAATTCAAGAATTTATTTTGCAAGTATTGTCTGCTACCCGCAATTGGTAGAGGGTTAAGAATGACCATTTCCAGCTACTGATACAGTATGATGATCATGCAAGTAAAAAAGTATGTCAGCAAGTAACATGCATGCTTTACTCTGTCTCGTATAAATGATGTGAGTCAGTGTGACAATGTTTGCCTGTTTTGGAGCAAGTTTGTTCCTTTGTTAACCTATGTAATACAGTAGTTCAAAAGTAGCGGTTAATCGATCAATTACTTTTTGGATCGATCAAGCTGTTGATCATTGATTAATCGATTAATCGGTTAACCGTTTCAGCTCTAGTGCATTGGCGGACTTTAACTAAATTGTTTAGAAGTAACATTGGAATACTTTAAGGAAGTGTTGAGGAGCTCATCCTGGTGTTTTTACAAAGGATAGGTTTAGTGTTTTAACTGTCGGATGAAGCCAGTTCCAATTATTTTTACGCTACCAGATTTGGGTCCCGTGGAAGTACTTATAATTTTACACACAAAATGACGAGTTGTTACAGCCTTAGAAATGGAACTTGCAGGTTTGAGAAAGTTATTGAAATAATTGAATTAGTTATAACAGCTTAATATTTTACCGATATTGCCACAGCTGATATCATATTCTTCAGACAACATTTTCCCTTGAACGATTTTGTCGAGTATGTTATAAGTTATCTCCGCCAACATAATAATAATAACACTTTGGCCGGCCGCTGATTTGTCGCGGTTCTCGGATGAAAAGGCCTTGGTTACCCATGTACTCCAAACTGCCTCCCTATTCCCAATGGAGATTTAATACCTGGATTTCGTATTTTAAACACCGAGCCGCAGGCGAGGTGGTTAAATGAGACAACCAGGTATTAAATCTTCATATACCATACATGTTGGCGGAGATAAAGTTTCTGTCCCGTTTCAGACACAATACAAGAATAGTGGAAATAAATTTGTGAACGCATTTCTCAGCTCCACAATCACGTGGACCAAATTCGTAATAAGTATTTTGTTTTTAAAATCGCAGCAGACAACAGATAGAGTTACATCCCTTGGGGCATTAAGGAAACGAGTAAATAGTGTTTTATTGACATATTGACAGTAGGCACATAGAACACACTGGAACTCAGGGGACGAATTATTTGCTCTTATTTTATTTTTATGATTGAATTGTCGGAATTCTGATGATATTTGTGACTCTTTTCGGTTTTTATTGGTTCGATTTTTATTTCGAGGCGAGCAAAAGTGGAAAGCTTTCGTTTATACCATATACCCCCGATGTTTCACGTGCGCTTATACCCTGGATGTTGCACGCTCTTATATACATTGGATGTTGGGTGCATCCTTTGCCATGTCTATTTGTTCAAGGCGTTCTGACCAATCAAACGACCGAATTTATAGGATATAGGGACAAAAGTTATTTAGAGTGAAATTGGGGTTAGACAAGGGTATGGCTAGTGAATTTTAAACAAAAATATTTCTTTAAATAGAGTGATAATAATAAACTTATCAAATAAATAATAGTTTAGAGTTATATGTAACAAGGCTTCCATTTACGCGTTCACAGATACCTAGGGCATTCATGTCTATTCACAGGTTTTGATATTTACTCCATTCTGAATAATTAAGTTATTCATTTAACAAACGTATTAAATACATCAAAGGTCAAGGTTCTGTACAACAGGGCGTCTATACCGTGTTCACAGATGTTAAAGTGCCTTCAAGTCTATTGATGGGTACTGGATCGTTTAGCTTGAGTATTTAATGTAATTATTTAATTAACTTATTAAATAAATAATCGGTTGGTTTACTGTACAACAACGTGTACTCACATATTCACAGACTGCGCAATGCTGTCATGCCTATTCCTGGGTACTGAAATTGAGAGATGGATTTATTTAGAAGTGTATAACTAATGGTATAATATAGATAAATAAATGTAGAATTACAGAAATATTGGGCACAAGTACTGCACACTTAGAGTTGAGTTGAAGTTGACTTTTGAGATTAATTTATTTTTGGGTGTGGTATATACAAATTACTACAACAGTGAATTGATCTGTGTTGTTATACTCCGTCGAGGTGACGAGATGAGATCGGCCAGATTGATCTGCCGATCTCATCTCATCAACGAGATGGAATACAACAACACAGATCAATTCACTGTTGTAGTAATCTGTTTATTATATGACAATTAGTATTTTAAACGGATCACAACACCTGAAAAATCAAAATTCAGGAAGAATTATATTAGCCAAATAACCATTAACAATTTATGGAATTGGGGAATCCCAAACACGTGGTAATATCGATCGTTCGTGTCGAACATGAAACTTGAAAGTCAAAACAATGGAGGAAAGACTTCAACTTCAATCCAAAGATTCTCCTACGTTTTGTTGGATTCGCATCTTGAAAATAGTTGTTAATTATTATTTTGTCATTGCTCAGAACATCATTTTCAAATAAACCTCGATTGGAATGTTTGTCAACGGAGTTCAATGACGAGACACTCGTGTTTATGTTCTCTGCTTAAGTTCTATATTTATTTATAGGTCACTGGCAGAAATAGTCCGTTCACGTGCGCCTCTTTTGAGACAGGCCTGATAACGATCTGGAAAACTTGACGCTCTTGTTTTCCGAAAGGCTGAATTTGATGGGCAAACTACAGTGGTACTGAGAAGCTATTTGTGGTAATCATATAATAAATAGCATTTTGGGGCAATTTTCGTGAAATTCGGTTGAAAACGAACAAAACAGCCTAAAGATTATTAAAAGTCATTTACAGTTCGTTGAATTACTTAACTTGATGATTTTGAAATCGCAGAGATAATTTTTAGTAGTAATTCAACGAAGCACGGTCAACGCCATTTTGAGTTTAATGAGGAAACACTCGTGTTTATGTTCTTTGCTTATGTTTCGGGCTGTCACGATTTTCAATTTAGGAATCGATTAATCGTCGCAAATAATCGATAATAATCGATTAATCGTACTTAGATGACCCCACCCCTCTCCCTCTCTATGAAGTCGATAAAAATGTAGTTCAAGTCAGCTGACCTACCTCAAGTAAACAACGAAGACGATCAACTTTTAGGTACATTCAAAGCTTTGATGTTCTCAACTTTTGAACCGTCAGTATAATAATCAAGACCGGTCGGCAGTTGCGATCTTCGCAACTGCCGACCGGTCTTGATTATTACACTGACGGTTCAATGATTCAGAACATCAAAGCTTTGATGAATGTATCTGGAAGACAAATGCTTCCAAAGGCTTCTTGGGGTTTATCATCGATGTTCTTAACTCAATACCTTTAGAAATAATAGTTTTTCCATCAAATTTTCTTTTAATTATTAAACATCTAAAACTGGATACAATTTACCGATTATTCGACAACGAAAAATACTAATCGATTTCGCCGTGACCGATCAACAATCGATTAATCGATTGATCGTGACAGCCCTACTTATGTTCTATATTTATTTAGAGGTCACTGGTAGAAATAGTCCGTTCACGTGCGTCTCGTTTGAGACAGGCATTGTAAAGATATGGAAAACACTCTTGACACTCTTGTTTTCCGGAGAACTGGATCTGATGGGCAAACAACACTAGTATTGAGGGCCTATTTGTGGTAGTCATATAATAAAGAGTTGAGTGACATGACCACAAGGTTACTTCCTAAAAGGCTACCCAATGGAACCGGCCAACGTAGACCTTATTGGTTTTAATGCCAAATAATCACTGTTATCAGATTCTTATAATTGAGTGGGGATGTCAGTTCATCTACTCATTCAAAGCATAAAAAGTAATTCTAACTAATTGCTGCTATTCTAAATTCAATATTAATTTTAACGCGTAGAACAATATCATAGCTACCTGGGTCCAGTGCAATTATTTATTCATTTATTTATTGGTGTTTAAAGTCACATATTTCTGCACAATGGCTAACAATGACCGCGACAGTTTTACGGGTGGAGGAAGCCGGAGTGCCCGGAGAGAACCACCGAGCAACGGCGCGCAACTGTCTGCTCCCCAACATACCAACTCCACACAAGCAGGGTTAGCATTGGTTGAAGACAGGTGCGCCATCGACGTGCAGTACGCCTTAGTACACAACGTCACCGTGCCCCCACGTGGGAAATGGGGGTGAAGTGTCTTCCCCAAGGACACAACGTAGTTGCCGCAGGTGGGATTCGAACCGAGAACCTCTCGGCTTGCAGCCTGCACCTCTACCAACTGAGCCACCGCGCCCCGTCCAGTGCAATTCACAGGCCAACAGTAGCTTGATCATTGATGTGTATGATAGATAAGTAACACAATACTAGCAGTCCCAAAATGTTAAACTGATAGTTAATTAGTCGGGAGTTATCACATATTATTTTATCATATGACTCGTCCGTTTTGTTCACATTAAAACATTTGATATTTTGTTTTCATATTGATCAGTGATAAATAAAGCCTTTCGTCAGTTTCATTGGCCAATTTCAAAACTAGACAATTTGATTGTCTGAACAAAATACAACTGGGCCGCATTTTGGTAATTTGCATAATTAGAGTTGGGAGCTTTCATTGGTCAATTTCAAAACAGGACAATTTGATTGGCTAAACAAAATACAACTGGGTCATATTTGCATAATTTCAGTAGGGAGAATTTACGTTATCTGTCCTATTTAGGGTGGGTTATTTTGTATTAAACTTTTACCTACAGGAAAAACACCATTCATTTTTTTTATATTTTCACTTTTTGCTTCCAAAACATAGTTTATGACCCTCATTGGAACGAGCCCGACGAGCTCGTTCCAATGAGGGGTCAAAACCTATGTTTTGGAAGCAAAAAATGAAAATTTTTAGTAAAACGAGGATGTTTTTTCCAAATGCCGTCTGCATCTCAAGTTAAGTGATGGGTTACAAAGTCACACTAAGTGGCTAATTTGTGCGTGTGTGTGTCATATGATAAATAGGATATGAAATGAGTGTTTCTCTCATATAATATTTATGAAACTCGTCCGAATTTTCCGTTTTGGCTCGCCAGAGGCTTGCCAAAACGGAAAATTCTTAGACTGGTTTCATAAATATTATATGAGAAAAACAATCATTCCATATCCTCTATATCCTATTTTGTTCTGGATAACGAGTACAAATTAATGTTGACAGCGGTAAAAAAACTAAGAACTTTGTATCAGACCTCGTTTTGAGGTTGGGAAAATTTGCAGTAGTGTCTATCAAGGGAGATAACTAAATCAGAGAATTTATCTCAAATGTTGATATTTGGTCTGAGAGTATCTTTGGGATATCTGGGGTGGTAATGATTAGCTACATCATAGTCTACCTATATGTTTTCCCCTTAGTTTGGTGGTGTAATTTTCAACCAATGCTTTATATCTAAATTGGAAATCAATGATTCTGTTTGAATAAAGTTCCAGTAGACGTACTTAGCTTTTGCTAGGCTCCCCTTGACTGAGTCACCCATGGGTCGGTAGTGCATTCACAGCCAATTTATGAATGCTTTGATCGAGTGTGTAGTGTGTTTCTATTTTTGGAGTCCTCGCTTAGTGATCCCCAACCCGTCTGTGTTGTTATTCACAGTCATATTTGGGGTGTACTATTCTGTAGGAAGTTTTGACCTACTTAACCGATCATAGTAATGTTTGATCAGAATCGGTAATGTATTGAATGCACTGGAAGTAACAAAGGAAGTTATATAATACATATAAATGATATGGAATGAGTGTTTTTCTCATATCATATTTATGAAACGAGTCTAAGAATTTTCAGTTTTGGCGAGCCCAAACGGAAAATTCGGACGAGTTTCATAAATATTATATGCGAAAAACACTCATTTCATATTCTATTTATCATATGACACACACACACACAAATTAGCCACTTAGTATGACTTTTTAACCCATCACCTAACTTGAGTTGCAGACGGCACTTGGAAAAAACATTCTCGTATGACTAAAACTTTTCATTTTTTGCTTTCAAAACATAGGTTATGACCCCCTCATTGGAACGAGCTCGTTTCATTGAGGGGGTCATAACCTATGTTTTGGAAGCAAAAAGTGAACATATAAAAAAAACTGAATGGCGTTTTTCTTGTAGGTAAAAGATTAATACAATATAACCCACCCTAAATGAGACAGATAACGTAAATTCTCCGTACTGAAATTATGCAAATGTCACCCAGTTGTATTTTGTTTAGCCAATCAAATTGTCCAGTTTTGAAATTGACCGGTGAAAGCTCCCAACTCTAATTATGCAAATTATGAAAATGTGGCCTAGTTTTATTTTGTTCATCCAATCAAATTGTCTAGTTTTGAAATTGACCAATGAAAGTGACGGAAGGCTTTATTTATCACTGATTAATATGGAAACAAAATATCAACTGTTCTAAAGTGAACAAAACGGATGAGTCATATGATAAATTGTGATATTTGTAGGAACATCTTAATTGACAGTGTGACTCACCATCATGGGTGGTGTTATGAGTCTGATTCATATTCTATAGAACTTGGTCCATAGACTAGTGAATGTTGCAAGTTTTTCGAACATTTCTACATCTGTCAAAACCGGGAGGTGTGACTCACAGTCTATTTTTAATGAACTTTCCACAGATGCCCCCACTCATCCATATAGAAAATACCATTCTCTACGTGATGAATGTAATACCACAATAGTAGGCTTAATTTGATCCAAGGTTTAAGAATTGCACCTATTATGCCTGGTCTGAAAGAGTTTAATTCTGCCGAGTCGGATATGATCGGTTAAGTCCTTGGTGTTAACTACACGTTCGGGAGTTCATAAACACGAAAAAGGAGATTAACAGAAGAGCCATGATGTTCAATTTAGGTGCATGGTTTCTGGGATATTGTTCATGGAATAAGTCTGGCAGTGTAACTGTTCCACTGTCCAATAGTCCAACAACCATGCTCCTCCTTTGGGAACGAATGGACCTAGTCGCAGTGGGTGTATTATACCCTGGATGCGCATGTAATTATTCGGTAGCCACCGGCCTCGGTGTTGGTCTCTACCCCATTCTGGCACCAGGGTCGTGTGGTTACAGTATGTTCGATTAGATCGGACGATATCTAATTACCAAAAACAGCCCGATAAGTTGGTAACTACCCCGAATTATGTACATAATGCTTAAAACGTCTAGAAACCCGCATTGTTGAGTAGCATGTGGTGCTATAAGGCATAGAGACCCCCCAAAAGAGTGCTGGAGCGGATGGAAGTATAACAAACCCACAACTACCTTTAAAATACCAAAATGGGCTCAAAGACTTCTAAAGTTTGCTAAGCACCAAATATTTGACACATCATTGTGAACTTTGCTTATGACATATTTGCGATATATTTGGTGGATATGATTGAGGAATGTATTGAGATGGTCCTCAGTGTTTACATTATCTCTCTTGACAAACAGACTTTTCGTGACAGTCATGGGAAGCATGTACCCCTTGATTTTCATGATGGTTTCGTTACTGTCTATATGTCCCTGACATGTCTTGGGTATTCGGTCTTCATTTCAACACAAACTCTTGTGATTTAATGATTGAATATGGCAAATGCAAATGTAAGAAGACAGTTGTCTGAAGCAGAAATGTGTCGGGATGTAGGGATGGTGGAGCAAGGGGCTATCCATCGTTAGGTTGGTGAAGTCCTTGGTGTTTACCATACGGTGATCACCAGAGCCTGCACGAGATTTCGTCAGTATGGCACACCAGTAAGACGGCATGATGGTGGCAGAGACAGGACAACATCTGCAGTTGAAGACCGAGTTGTGATTATTCAGGCCCGTAGGAACCGCTTTGCCACAGAAACACAGCTTCGCAGTGACCTTCAGAATGCATCCGGGGTAAATGTTTCGACGCAGATTATCCGGGCAAGGTTGCACGAAGGTGGTCTCCGATCGGGAAGACCATGTATTCGCATCCCGCTCTCCCAGAACCACCGCCAGGCACGATAAGAATGGGCCATGGACCATGTTGGATGGACCAGAGAAGATTGGCGACCTGTCCTTTTTACAGATGAGTCAAGGCACTGTCTAGACCACACGGATAGGCGTTCTGTGGTATGGAGAAGACCAGGAGAGCAATTCCTTGCAGCCAACATTGCTGAGCATGACCGCTATGGTGAAGGGTCAGTCATAGTCTGGGGCGGCATCAGCTGGGATGGACGTACAGAGCTCTGTGTCCTTGAACGTGGTATATTGACTGCACAACGGTATATTGATGAGATCCTGGATGTCCACGTCAGATTGTATGCAGGTGCAGTGGGTGATAGATTCATTCTGATGGACGATAATGCCCGTCCTCATGTTGCCCATGGTGTAGGGGACTACCGACAGAGGGAGGGGATTGAGCGTATGGACTGGCGAGCAAGATCCCCTGACCTCAGTCCAATCGAACATATTTGGAATTAGTTGCAGCTTGCAATTTCAGCCCGTCCAGTCCAGCCAAGAATTGTCCAGAAGCTTGATGCCATGCTGGTCCAAGAATGGAACAGCATCCCACAAAGGACCACCATGAACCTAATTGGGAGCACGAGAAGGCGTTGTCAAGCTGCAATTAACAGTAATGGGTCTCATACTCGATATTGAAGCCTAACCATTTCGCTTCGTCAACTTTTTGGCATATTGAAAAATTTTCTCTTTCACCAAAAATATCCATTTTCCATGGTTACTGTATTCAAGAGCTAAAAAATAATGTCAAACACGGATAAAATCTTAATTTCTGTACTTAAATCATTAAAGATATAATTAAATAAAAAATATATACACTTTTCATTACAATATTTCAACTAAAACGTAAAACAGGTAGTTGGATGTAGTTGGTGCTTAGCAAACTTTGAGTAGCATATAGAATATATCCATAGTAGCTCGGTGTACCAAATGTTCACCACGAGTGGTGAAGTAGTGTTAACCGTGAGCCATTGGCATGCGGTTAACACCACTTCACTACGAGTCGTGAACACTTGGTACACCGAGGTACTTTGGGTATATTTTGGATATATATTGAAGCCATATCAGTTCGCTCCGTCAACTTTTTGGCATATTGAAAAATTTTCTATTTTACCAAAAATATCCATTTTCCATGGTTATTGTATTGAAAAGCTAAAAAATAATGTCAAACAAAAATAAAATCAGTGGTGGTGAAGTAGTGTTAACTGTGAGCCATTGACGTGCGGTTAACACCACTTCACTACGAGTCGTGAACATTTGGTACACCGAGGTTTTGGGAATATTTTATTTATTCCATGATCGTCAGATTAATACGAGTTTAAATGTTAAATAAATCAATATCCACACGTGCGAATCTGTTTTTTGTTTTCATAAGAACCAGTGGACTGTACTTCCGCTGGCAATGCTATCGCCGAAACGAAATAGAAAACGAAACGCACAAATTACGGGGCCTTTTTCATTTTAATAACGTAATAACATTCTATTTCGAGTTACGGTTGCTTTGTTAACTTGCGACAATGTATGTCTGTTAATGTTTGGTATCTTATGAGGTAAACTTATTTAAAAACGTAATAAATGATTGCCGGCTTTATTTCACTCTTCACGAGGTGGCGAGTGATAAATTTAGACACGTTTGCATTCAAGTCGTGGTCACCAAAGGTCGTCTTGGATGTCGCTCCACTGGAGGTGTAAATTTTTACTATTGAAATCCCATTGCTGGCGTGTTCACCACGGTTGGTGTGTAAAGCTGAAATGTATGTCATAGGCTTTTTATATCTAGTAGAATAGGTAATCGTGGTATAAAAAGTTTTATCATATGACTCGTCCGTTTTGTTCACTTTTAAACATTTGATATTTAGTTTTCAAATTAATCAGTGATAAATAAAGCCTTCCGTCAATTTCATTGGCCAATTTCAGAACTGGACAATTTGATTGGCTGAACAAAATACAATAGGGCCACATTTTCATAATTTGCA
This sequence comes from Pictodentalium vernedei, assembly GCA_031216915.1. Classification (NCBI taxonomy): domain Eukaryota; kingdom Metazoa; phylum Mollusca; class Scaphopoda; order Dentaliida; family Dentaliidae; genus Pictodentalium; species Pictodentalium vernedei. The sequence goes on along the minus strand of CM062288.1, from coordinate 53,124,188 downwards.
TAATTAGAGTTGGGAGCTTTCATTGGTCAATTTCAAAACTGGACAATTTGATTGGCTAAATAAAATACAACTGGGTCACATTTGCATAATTTCAGTAGGGAAAATTTACGTTATCTGTCCTACTTAGGGTGGGTTATATTGTATTAATCTTTTACCTACAAGAAAAACGCCATTCATTTTTTTTTATATTTTTGCTTCCAAAACATAGGTTATGACCCCTCATTGGAACGAGCTCGACGAGCTCGTTCCAATGAGGGATCATAACCTATGTTTTGTAAGCAAAGAATCAAATTTTTTAGTTATACGAGGATGTTTTTCCCAAGTGCCGTCTGCAACTCAAGTTAGATGATGGGTTAAAAAGTCATACTAAGTGGCTAATTTGTGCGTGTGTCTGTCATTTGATAAATAGAATATGAAATGAGTGTTTTCCTCATATAATATTTATGAAACTCGTCCGAATTTTCCGTTTCGGCTTGCCAGAGGCTCGCCAAAACAGAAAATTCTTAAGACTCGTTTCAAAAAATATTATATGAGAAAAACACTCAAACCATATCCTCTCTATATATCATAATGGACACCTTCGAATATTTGTGGACCAGTGTCGACCATTGTTTGTGGACCTTTTGTGGTTTGATTGACTCTTTGAGGACAACGACTACTTGATCTCAAGATCATTCCCTGACCTTTCTTGATCATACGCGGATCCTTTCTCATAGACCATCCCATCACTTTTATGGCGCCTAGATAACTGCCACTGACCTGTCCATGGTCACACTGTCTTTCCTATTTCTATTTGTAACGAACTCCTTTTATACTAACCCATCTATAAAGGCGATGCATATTTGTGCTAACGACATGTGACCCAACTTTCAGATTTCTCAAATGAGAAAGTCTTTCGAATTTGAGAAATAGGAACACCAACAATGGCTTCCATCTTGAGTTGCCCCTCATAAACTGGAGCTGGTTCCATGATTGTCAAAATCTGTCGGCCTGTGGTACATAGCGCCGTTCAAATCATTGTTGTACTCAAAATTAATTACTTCGTTACTCAGCTCTTATCTGCAGATATCAGTCAAATTGACCTATTATTATTGTGAAATTCTCGTTTACTTGATAGGGTAAGCCAGGTTTTTTGAAAATACTTCTCTTACCAGTTCACAGTCGCCTACTTTATTTTCAATTTGCTGTACTTCAGTCTTAAGTTTTGAGGGTTCAAAGGGAAGACGGAGCCTGGTATGAATTGAATTAAATTTAATGTAACTTAGTTCTTGTTTTTAGGGTGATGGCAGGTAGACAGCCAATCTGGCTACGCCATCTCCCAGCAGCACATATTATATGTTTTTCTTTATATCAAACGTATTACTCTGTATTATACAAATGCTGCTGAATAAAGTGTCTATCTATCTGTCCTATGAATACAGAACGGCTGCCGAGGACTGGTCACTTTCCACGGGTGGACAATATTTCCACGAACGCAATAATATTAGTTTTCGAACACTAATTATAGAAATTATCAGCAAAAATTTAGTAAACGAAGCACCGGGTACAATCCTGTTTTTCATTAACCCTTTACCTAACCTGAAAAGCAGACGACACTTGCAAAAAAAATTCTTGAATAACTAATTTTTTTTCATTTTTTGTCTCAAAAACATAGGTTATGACCCCTCGTTGGAACGAGCTCGACGAGCTCGTTCCAACGAGGGGTCATAACCTATGTTTTTGAGACAAAAAATGACAAAAATAATGAAAATTAATTGGCGATTTTAGAGAATAGCGCTGGCCTTTTTGGCCGTTGCGTTAGGTAAAGGGTTAATTAAGATTTTGCTGATGATGATTTTTATTACCTGGTAAACGCATGCGTGGCCATCACTGCCCAAGCGTAGATTGCGACTAATCCACAGCTGCAGTACTGTAGCTTGAACTGTCTTAACCTCGTACCAAAGTCTTCTACCACTCATTCTATCTTATACTACAGCCACCCTTCCACTACTATTATCTTCTGCAAGTACTACACTTTGGGTGTTGGATTCCACGGAACTTAGCCGCCCAATACACAAGTGATGGGATGAGGGCCGTGCAGTAACATCTCGATAAGGCATGTTCTATATAAGTCTCATGTAATGAACCAAGGCAACTTGAAGCATAAATAGACCACATACGAGATTCCGAAAGTAGGATACCCAGCCAACTTCATAAATCTGCTAATGATGTTCGCAGTTGTGTTCGGGGAGACGTGAGTCATTTGACTATTAATGTCTTGCAGCAGTGGGGGTTACATTTAATACTTAGTAGCTTAAACTTTTACCTAAGATGAAAAGCAGACGACCCTTGCAAACACAATTCTTGAATAACTATTTTAGTTCATGTTTTGTCTCCAAAACATAGGTTATGACCCCTCGTTGGAACGAGCTCGACGAGCCCGTTCCAAAGAGGGGTCATAACCTATGTTTTGGAGACAAAAAATGACAATATAATGAAAATTAATTGGCGATTTTTGAGAATAGTGCTGGCCGGTTTTTTGCTTTGCCTTTACGTTGGGTAAAGGGTTAACAAATACTAGGGGACAGTAGCTGTGAGGCATCAGCAGTAGTGATGGAAGCAAGGGCCGTAAAGGAGATAGTAGTTATCATAGGATACAATGATAGTCATGAAGCTGCTGCAATGATCGAATATTGTGTAACTGGTCAGAAGGTAGAAGCAGGAGTAGAAAGCATTAGCAGTATCAGTACTGCTATGGGATACTGAGGGGTGTAACTGAAAGTGTTAGTGCACTTGTAGACCAGATATGGCACGGCGGGTAGTAGCAGTAGTAGTGAATTGACGGGAGACTAGATGAAGTTCTAAATGACAATGATAAGACTGGCGGGAATAATATTGGAAGGGGTCGCGAGTAGTGTTACGAAACTGTAGTACTGCCGAAGTTGATCACAGTAAGAGAGTGCCGGCTGTGGTGCAACCCATAAAGAGTGGTAGAGGACAAAGGTAATGACTGGAGACAGTGGACATCAAGCATGGGATAGAGAGCGGTGGGCGTTGACCATGGCCAAGTCGGTAGCAATGTTCTAGGAGCCATAAATGCTATGAGAAAATCTAGGAGCTAGAGACCGAAAAAGAGCCACGGAGGCCATGAGGTGACCTGGGGATAACAAATATCTGGATGTACCCATGTTTTTAGGTACATTGTGTATAAGTACACAAATACGTATTCTCACTTCGGGTTTGTGACCATGTGCTGGGTAGTCAGTTAGTAGACAAAGATCACACTCGCAGCAAATTTGTCAAAGGTATAGGCAGAGTGAATACCAACAGGCCATGGCGACTTACTTCAAAGGCTGTTCATCGTATCGCCCCCGCCCACCCTGTCGAGATGCCAGCATTGACTGTTGGGTGCTGCCTGCTCGAGGCTTGACCCTGGCCGGGCGACTCACAAGAGATAAAAAAATCACAGCAACAAACTGAACAAAGATGCATGCGCATGTAATTTTCTGGCCCACATCAAATATCTCGAAATTTTCAATTTACAAATAAAAACTAATGAAAATGAAATATATTATTTTATAATTTAACTTTTGTTCCTTACCTCGCGTGTTAAAAAAAAAACTCGAGATAAAAGATAACTCTATAGAGAGAGAGAGAGAGAGAGAGAGAGAGAGAGAGAGAGAGAGAGAGAGAGAGAGAGAGAGAGAGAGAGGGGAGAGGAGAGGAGAGGAGAGAGAGAGAGAGAGAGAGAGAGAGAGAGAGAGAGAAAGAGAGAGGAGAGAGAGAAAGAGAGAGAGAGAGAGAGAGAGAGAGAGAGAGAGAGAAACGTTGTCACATGGAAATTCAAGATCTTACACTGGAAAACGTTTGAAATTTCAGAAATGGCGCTAGTGGAATTTTCCCAAACATGTTTAGGTTTGGGCCAAAATATGGTGTTTTTAGGCTGAAAATTAGTGAAAGTCCACCAAATGTTGATTGAAAAGTAGTAATAATCTCCCAAAATATACATTTGATGTTGGCATTTGTAAATCGAGAACTAAGGACCTCATTCGGATAATTTACAATCGGGAGGGGGGGGGGGGGGGGGGGGGGTAGGTGTGTATAAATGGAATTCTAAATCTTAACACTTTCATAACCGGTCAAAAAAAAAATCAACAAAACAATATCATGTGACCCCTTAATTGCAATGGTTGCATGATTTGGTTTTGTTGAAATGTTTGGAAAAATATAAAAAATACAATAATTAAAGTAACAAATGTGATATCGAGTGTGTTGAGTAGAAGGTTAAAACCTGTAATTATAAAATTTTGACGCATGGGGGTGGGGGTGGGGGGAGTGAGGACAATGGAATTTCCCACCTGTTGGAAATTGTGTGATCGTAGTCGGCATTTCGCCTTCTGGGGGTGTAACTGGAGATCTAGAGGTGGACACCCCAGCTCCAATCAGAGAGAACAACCTTTATTTAAATTTAATTATCAAGGTTTAAAAAAACAACTTATTGTTAGAAGTCAAGTCTGCAGTTGAAGACAACACAGTGTATCAAAGCTGGTTGGACTTTAAACTTAAAATGCACTATTTTGGGTGTTTTACAATTATTTCATGACCAGTATATTTAGTATATGTAGAATATATATTTTGCTATATACAGAGGTAGTAAACATGAATGGAAATAAATAACATGAACAAGTAAGGTATTCGTTTCCCAGTAACTTATCAACGACTTTAGGATCATATTGTACATAAATCCCTAAATAACATGAACAAGAAAGAGAGAGTAATCGCTTGACTGGACTGGTTACGTGAAATAATTCATGAGAGGTGAGGGACGTTGTACAAACACGAGCGCGCGAATGCGCACAAGTGTTTTACAGTATAGTCCCTCGCCTCGAATAACCAGTCCAGTCAAGCGTTTACTCTGTTTATTACTTTTCATTATTAACGATAATTACATTATTTAATCCTTTACCTAACGTAACGGCCAAAACCGGCCAGCGCTATTCTCAAAAATCGACAATTAATTTTTATTATTTTTTTATTTTTTGTCTCTAAAACATGGGTTATAACCCCTCATTGGAACGAGCTCGTGGAGATCATTCCAATGAAGGGTCATACCCTATGTTTTTGAGACAAAAAATGAAGCAATTAGTTATTCAAGAATTTTTTTGGCAAGTGTCGTTGGCTATTCATGTTAGGTAAAGGGTTAAAAACAACACAAGGAAGTCTCCATTATACCTACGGCAAAGCGTCTTCGTTTGCGCGCACGGATAAATGACACAATTGTTGATTCCATAATTCACTTGTGAAGTTATCGTTTATAACCAAAGCCGGAAATCCCAGTGAATCACAATTTGGAAAGTAATAAAAAAAGGTATTCGTTTCGCAGTAACTTATCAACGACATTAGGATCATATTGTAAATAAATCTCTGTTGTTCTCTAACTTCCCTGCCTGATGTTGGAGAACAATAGTAGACGGTATATCGGTGTGATCCTCAAAGAGTACCATGTCTGGATGTCAGACTTTTAAATTGTTATTAAATTTAAATAATTATTGTTAACCACAACTATATCACTCACTCTGAAAGCTTCTTCAAACATTCCTATAATATCACCAGGATTGCAAACTGACGAACAGCCTACTCGACTGTTTGTGGATTTTATAAAAGTAATGGATGGACCCATGATGCGCATTGTTTTTCGTTGTCTGGCTTTCGAGCTACCGCCCTTACGCCGTAGAAAGCTCTAATAGTCTTGTAACAGAACAGTGGTGTGTTCGAAGGTATGACCCCTCTAAGGAGAGCAAATCTAATTACCGCAAACAATCCGAAAACTACATAAAATCGCTGAAGACTACCCACAATCACAACTACGGCTGAGCAAAGCCATTATATTTGATACCACTTATTACTATGAGCCTGAAATACTTCTAATAGAAGGGGGTATGTTCTGGGATGACGAGTGATTCAGGCGTGTAAATCTAATTACCCAAATGCACCCGACAACATTTGGCTCCGATTTTCCCTTAATTCTCGATTTGTATTCAACGTTTTATCTAGCCCTATCAAACTCTAATCATCTCTGGTTTCACTCTGTGACTTCGACCAACCTGATTCTTTCATCCATTTAACCCATTACCCAACGCAGACGATTTCAAAATTTATTATTTTAAATATCATTTTTTATTTTTTTTTCAAAAAATTTCAACAAAACCATATCATGTGACCCCTCTTTGGAACGAGCTCGGCGAGCTCGTTCCAAAGAGGGTCAGATGATATGGTTTTGTTGAAGTTTCTTGAAAAATAATATTTTTTCAGCTGCTGAATTTGCATATTACGCGGGCGGATGCGGGCGATTCGATGGGTAAAGGGTTAAGCCCCATCACTGTCTCATAATTACAAATAAGTCAGAACGCTATTTGCATAATAACTAGAACAACTATCATAAATTGCATGATCGAGCAAGTATGAGCTATCAAATAGTGACTGGAACAGACACCACTCAGACGGCTCGAATCTTATCGAATAAACGAGTTATCGACGTCATCAAATAAACTGGTGAACCATAAACACAGATACGTTTGACAAGTAATTACGGATATGGTCCATCAGTTTATTTCACCGATGACGCCTCTGATCATGTGATTATGACGTATTCTGTAACTCGTCCCGTAATTGATTACGTAATCAATCCATAGCAACGACCTTGAACTATGGGCATGACGTTATATCATACGCTATCGTTACAGCACACCCTTTCCAATAATACATTACATTGTGGCATAATAAATTTCATCACATCTTGTATGACATAGCAAAAGGACTGCTTACAAAATTCACTATATTGACCAATATGACATCACTTCTTATTGAACATAACGACCCTCGGGATATGTACTGAGGGCCATAATCGCACAAGCCGAGAGTAATAGTACAGGGTCGCAAGAGTGGCAGAACATTACAGTAATGGTGGTTAAAATAGAGGCTGATAGCTGAAGTCGTGAGAGAAGCCAATGATGGGACCGCTAGAAGTTATATAGGAGCTAGGAAGCGTATATGAGCCAGGAGTCATATAAGATCTGGGAACTGTGTAGGAGCCATGTCGTCAGCATCCTCAAATATGGAGATGAGTCGAAGAGATCTATGTGGAGCCACTCGTTCTGGAAACTTCTCTACAGATCATTTTCTCGTTGAGAGTCGAGTCGTCCGAGTGGTACCTGGTCAAGTCACTACTCGATAATGTATTTACTGGTTACGATTGGAGTCGTTATGGTAATGCCTGTTCTACTTAGTACACAAATGACGCATGACGCTTAAACGTATTCGCAACGGTGTGACAGTGGGTAAGGCTAAGATTAATGAAGTGATCTGATTGATCTGATCAGAGATCGAGACCAGATATGGCCAGGGCCAGCTAGGACTAGGTCAAACGCTAGGACGATAATAGACAAATTAGAAACTGGGTTGAGTAGAATTCAGAGAAAATCAGAACCTTATCAACAGTTGCCGAGTCCGGGTCCATTTGGGAAATTAGATTTCCTCTACTTGAATCGCATTTATCCGCCGAACACCCCCCCCCCCCCTCCCCCCTTGCATTTGAAGTCTTTCGGGGTCATAGTAGCTACGTGTTATTAAAGACAGTGGTTTGCCGGGTCAGTTTCGGTGAGTTGTGGTTTAGTTGATTTTAGTTAGTTGTCGTGTTGTGTTTGGTAATTAGATTTACTCCTCCTTGAATCGAAAAATACCACCCGAACTCACCCTCATTCTATTACAAGGCTATTACAAGACTTCCAGGCTCATAACAACCACGTGGCACTATAGAAACCTCCAAGATTTCGGCATCTAGTCTATAAAATGGACGTCGTGTCATCCTAACAACAAACGCTTTGCATGCGCAATAACACCACATATCACGGTTTGAGATGAAGTGTGAGACCTATAATACTGACTCATATTAGAACTGCAGCTGCATGCAAGGGTATGGTATTATTCGCGATAACACACGGACATCTCTGTTCGTGGATGTCATTATGTTCCAGCGGCCAATATCGCATCCCTTGGTTTTGGTGTTCGTAAAACAATTAGAGTTACAATAAATATGGGAATGTAGGGTGCGACTCCCCACTAGATCATGGTTTGATATCGTGAGTTCAGAATGCCTATGACTTTCCAAAGTGTGATTTAGTGGGATTTCCGGGTTTGATTTTAAACGATAACTTCACAAATGAATTATGCAATCAACAATTGTGTGATGTATCCGTGCGCGCAAACGAAGACGCTTTGTCGTGGATGTAATGGGGATTTCATTGTGTTTTTGTTTTTTTTTAACCCTTTACCTAACATGAAAAGCAGACGACACTTGCAAAAAGAATTTTTGTATAACTATTATTTTTATTTTTTGTCTCGAAAAACATATGTTATGTGACCCCTCATTGGAACGAGCTCGACGAGCTCGTTCCAATGAAGGGTCATAACCTATGTTTTAGAGACAAAAAATGACAAAAATAATGAAAATTAATTGGCGAGTTTTGAGAATAGCGCTGGCCGTTTTTGGCCGTTGCGTTGGATAAATGGTTGAATAATATAATTATCGTTAATAATGAAAAGTAATAAACAGAGTAATCGCTTGACTGGACTGGTTGGTGGCGTGGGACTATATTCGCGCACACGTGTTTGTACAACATCCCTCACCTCTCATGAATTATTTCACGTAACCAGTCCAGTCAAGCGATTACTTTCTATTTAATGAAATTTATGAACATTCTTTGTGTCTCATGATGTAGATAAAATAATGTAGTAGTTTGTACGATGAGAGTCATTTCCGCCAATGCATTTGGAAAACAATGCAATATTCATATGAAGGTTGAAAACACACAGAAAATTAAACATAGTAACGAAATATAAAAACAAATGGCGTTTTGGTCGAAATTAAAACATGCGTGTAAACGTAGAACTATGCATAATAATAATTACTGTACGCCTATTACTTTCCCCTCGTTCTATATTTACAAATCCGTACGGAACACGGACTAGTTTTCCACCTGACGTTATCGATCCATCGAAATAACTAAACTCCACCCATTTTCGTAATCGGCCAATCAAAACGTCGCAACCTAGATCATTTCGGACGTTCTGACTTTGAAGCGCATATCTCTCAGATAACGGTAGCTACTTTATTAAAACTACGAATAAATAACTTAGACACAATTGTCATTCATATTTTTCAGTTCACGTATCGATTTGCACATGCGTGTGCCAATCACACCCGAGCTTTGGTTTTGTTTTTTTTTTTATTTCAAGCAGACTTCAGAGTTTGAAAGTTTCTAAGGCTTGTGTTTGAATTTTCCAATAAATGGATTCTATGTCATGCGGGGGGGGGGGGGGGGGGGGGGGGGGGGGGGGTAATAAATACAAAATGCTATAATGTGTTTTCGTTCATCAATACGGCATTCCTGATGCGCATCTGGTTCTTTATTTCAGCGCCGGCACTCGTGCTATATTGATGGACGCCTTTACACACCCTGACGTTCTGAATATTAATTGCACGTGGATCTCAGTCTATACAACAACATGTACCTGGAGATATATCACAACATAGTAATAGTCATATTACTCACTAGAGAAATCCTCCAGTTTGGGTTTGGGGGGGGGGGGGATCTTTTATATTAAATTCTTCATCCAAAATATCGTTCGGGGAGTGAAATTTACTTTCCAAACAAAATTTTGGAAATTAACGCGGATAGAGATGACACGCAGATGCTGGGGAGGACTAGTTCCCACAAGGCTGGCCGGGAAAATTTCTGCTGGCCGACCCAAAGATTTGGAACGACGCACCATAATGCCGGGTCAACTGGTCCAATTCCGAATTCCAACAGGTCTAATTATAGATTTAATTTGACTCCATTCCATGTTCTCGACAGCCCATGTTAACCAAATAATCAGTTCTCTTTGGCCCAGTAATGGCAACTCACTCCTAGCCCTAACTGATAACTTTTAGGATTAAAACGTCAGCTCAAAGACTATTTAAAGAAAGGTTTTCTTTGATGGGGAACCGAGGAATCGAAAAATATTCGGACACCGGATCGGCCTGTCCAGCGCTGAGCCGATGAAGCTTTCAAGACACAAGCCAAATTATGTAAGGAATTCGATGGGGTTATGGCCTGAAAATAGTCTAGCCTTTAAATAATCCATAATCTATATTTAGATTCACCTGTCTAGAACATTTATGTTGGTCGATAAAGCGAACCGTAGGTTCGCTTTACCGACCAACTTATATATTTTTGACGATTGAATGAAAAAATACCATAAAGATTAATTTTCTTTGAACGAACAAAGGTGATTTTGCTGATACGATACATGGCTTGGCCGATATTTTGATGAGATTAACATTAGGAATGAAGACTCATATGATACATGGCTTGCCTGATATTTTGGTGAGATTAACACTGGGAATGAAGACTCATACGATACATGGCTTGCCTGATATTTTGATGAGACTAACATTAGGAATGAAGACTCATACGATACATGGCTTGCCTGATATTTTGATGAGACTAACATTAGGAATGAAGACTCATACGATACATGGCTTGCCTGATATTTTTATGAGATTAACATTAGGAATGAAGACTCATATGATACATGGCTTGGCCGATATTTTGATGAGATTAACATTAGGAATGAAGACTCATACGATACATGGCTTGCCTGATATTTTGATGAGATTAACATTAGGAATGAAGACTCATATGATACATGGCTTGGCCGATATCTTGATGAGATTAACATTAGGAATGAAGACTCATACGATACATGGCTTGGCCGATATTTTGATGAGATTAACATTAGGAATGAAGACTCATATGATACATGGCTTGGCCGATATTTTGATGAGATTAACATTAGGAATGAAGACTCATGTGATACATGGCTTGCCTGATATTTTGATGAGACTAACATTAGGAATGAAGACTCATACGATACATGGCTTGGTCGATATTTTGATGAGATTAACATTAGGAATGAAGAATCACAGCAGTGGTAGTTTTATGATTACGCTGGGTAGTATCATCTATTGATTTAATATCTTGTTATTTTCAAGGCGAGTTTAATACTTGTTGATTGGAATATCCATATCTAGGGTTCGAAAGAATATAAATATGTCATATGTCTTCAAAGCTAGTCTGCGCGCAGACTCCTCGAAAAGTGGGTAAACAAACAGCCCATAACAGCGTGGGATTCCTTACTAAATTAGAATGGTGGCCTGAAAGATTATGAAGCGTATTTATTAATGATTTTGAATTGATAAATAATAATAATAAGATTAACGAGATTAATTTCCAGAAACCATTCAATGAAACACGTCCTTCATCGAAACAAAGAGGAGAAGCTGCATTTTAACGTACTAGGCCACTAAATAGTGTGCCCCTCGTCGCCCCCTGTCGTCTGAAAACGGAGCATATTTCACACTGGGATAACAGTCCCGTCCGTTGACAGTACACTGTGACCAAACTTGTGGGAGCAGCCTCTAAACAATTTTAGTGTTATTTGAAGGAAATCTACCGAACACGATCATAGCATTTCGAACTCCTCAAAATGTTTTTTTAACCATTAACCCTTTATCCAACGAATTCACCACATCCGCCCGCGTAATATGCAAATTCAACAGCTGAAAAAATATTATTTTTCAGAACATTTCAACAAAACCATATCATGTGACCACTCGTTGGAACGAGCTCGTCGAGCTCGTTCCAACGAGGGGTCACATGATATAGTTTTGTTGAAATTTTTTGAAAAATTTCAAAAAATGATATTTAAAATAATAAATTTTGATATCGTCTGCGTTGGGTAAAGGGTTAAATCAACTGATCTTAGATTGAATGCAAATAAAAAAAAATTCAAGAAAACCATATCATGTTCCAATGAGGAGTCACATTATATGGTTTTGTTGAAAGTTTTGAAAAATTTAAAAAAATGAAATTTAAAATAATAAATTTTGATATCGTCTGCGTTAGGTTAAAGGGTTAAAAGGCTTACACTTTTTAATCAATATAAAGAATGATCAAACATTGAAGCGACTTGAACAACTTTAAAAATAGGGATAAATCGAAAAACTAAAAAACAGGTATCACTTACTTTTTTTAGCTCAACAACATATACTAAAATTTCATGAGAATCCGACGTCATTTAATTTTTAATGACGTTGAGGTCTATAACGTTATCCTGAATTCTCCCATAACTGTTGAGAATTTCCCAAGTTGATTGATAATTTTTAGATATGGCTTTTTGGACATATCCATAATTTGAAAGAGGTGGGGGATGCAGGCAATGATATTAAAAGTATATTAAAAGTTCATGAAAAAATGCTAAAAACTCACGTTGTTTTAGATAATAGTTGAATTTTGAAAATATTAAAATTACATGCACTAGACCTGGCGAACATGAACAAGGCCACAAAGCTTAATAGCTGTAGATCTTGTAACGAGGTAGTAAGGCGTGTCGCCGCTTTTGGCCTTTTAGGATAGGTTTTAGAAACTAAGAAGTGCTAAAACTTCAAATGATTGTACAAACGTCAAAAATGAGAAAATCGAAAAACTAAACATCTACTATCTCCATTTTTTTTAGCTGTAAAGCATACTAAATTTGATAAGAATCCGACGTCATCAAGATGCAAGGAAAAAGTTGTATTTTTGAGTTTGTTTACGTTATTGACGTTGTGGCCTCTAAAGTTTGTGATCAATCTACAATACAATTGACAAGGCTTCTAAACTGACATTTGGTCGTCGACATACGAAGTTTCGTCCCCGTAAGAGTTATGGTAATAGCTGTGCGCATGACCCACGAGAATGAGTGTTTTTGCCTACTTTTGCCTACTTTTGAGTTATCTGCGATGTGATGCAAGACTTTTGGGGTCAGTGACAAAGAAACTTGACAATTCTTAAGAGCAATTACTGCAACGCCCACATGAGAAGTTTGGTGTCTGTAAGTGCTATGGTAATGGCTGTACGCATGACACGCGAAAAGACGTCGTAAATGAGCCTGAATAAAAAACTCAAAGAACAGCTACCTTTTCGTTTTTGAGAATTCGACGTCATTTAACTTTCAGTGACGTTGAAGTCAATAACAACACCCTAAATTCGGTCATAAATGTTGAGAATTCCCCGCCAGGTCAGTACCAAATTTTGAGATCTGTTTTATGTTGAAGATGATAAATCCAGAATTTGAAAGAGGTGGGTGGGTTTGATACAGGTAATGATATTAAAATAGAAAGAAAAGAAAGTTAAAACTAATGTTGTTTTGAATAAAGGTTGAATTTTGAAAATATTAAAATGGGATGCACTAGATCTGAGAAGCGTAAACGAGGCAACGAAGTTTCATAGCTGTAGATATTGTAACGAGGGAGTTATGCCTTTTTGGCCTTTTATATAATAAAAACCTAAAAAGTGCTAAAACTTCAATTAACGTAAAATCATCAATAATGGAGAAAATAAAATAAACTAAAAGAAGCTGTCTCCTAATGTTTGAGATCTACAACATACTAAAGGGCCATGATAATCGGGCGTCATTTTAATGGCTGCTGGCGTGATACAAGGTTAATGTTGTATTTTTGTATTTGTGTTTGTTGACGTTATTGATTTTAAGTTCAAAAGTTTCGCGTCAATCTACATACACAGAACGACACGCGCATGCGAATGGGTTTATCGATATAGCACTAGTGCCAGCGCGGAAGGATAGAACGATAGGGTACAGGCCTCGGGTGTTATCTTTCCGCGTTGGCACAAGTGCCATATCGATTAACACATTCACACGCGTGTGCCGTTCACGTCTATAAAAAAACATTTATTAGAAGGACACTCAGCAATTCATTTGACAACTATCAACAGAAACAACACATTTTATCGCCAACCAAATTTGCGAGGGGAATCCGTGTTACTATTTCGTGCCCTGGGTTCCAATGTGTTCTATGTGCCTATTGCAGCCTACCGGCACACAGAACACATTGGAACTCAGGAGACGATTTTCAGCTATCGCTAGCGATTCAAACTGCAATTGCGGTGCACGATTTGTAGAAAATTCCAGTGAAATTTCTCTTCTTTTTAAAAACAGTCCGTCACATATGTGCGGAACAGATTTTCATTTTCCGCATGGTTTAGTATTGCTGCAGATGGGGATTTCATCGAACGGGTGTGTAATAAAATACATTTCTTGGCAAGGTCTCTGAACAGTCACTTCTACGTCGACATACTAAGTTTCTCCGTAAGAGCTAAGGTAATAGCTGCACGCATGTGTATTTTTTCTTTATTTTGCGTTATTTGCGTTGTAACTCAATACGTTTTGCGTCAATGAAGAAACTTGGCTCGAGAGCAATTACCGTCACGTCCAAATGAGAAGTTTGGAGTCTGTAAGAACTATGATAAACTATGATAAATAGCTATACGCATGACACATGGGAAGGAGTATTTGTGCCTATTTTTGCGTTTTCTGCAGTGTAACTCAAAACGTTTTGCTTCAATGACCAAGACACTTGACACTCCTCCAGACCAATTACTGTCACGTCCATATGAGGATTTTGGTATATGTAAGTACTGTGGTAATGGCAGTACGCATGCCACATGTGTTTTGGGCACCAAAATCGTCATTTGACATAACTACGTAGAAATGACGTTAAATCCAGAATTAAAAAAAAAACAGCTACCTTTTTTTATTTTTGTTGCTCAACAACGTACTAAAATTTCATGTAAATCGGACAAACTTTAATTTTTCCTACGTTGACGTCGAACCGTCACCACAGGGCACCACCAGACGAATTACTTGACGGCTAAAACTGATTACATTTTTAGGTATGATTTTTGTTGAAAAGTATCTTTTCAACATTTTAAGAAGGAGAATTCAATAAAATGGTCAACATTAAACATTCATGAAAATAACGTCGATATGACGTTATTTGAGGAAAAGGTTGAAATTTTAAATTATGACACCTGTGTCGAATAGACACATCATCAGCGTTATATTGCATAAAATTTCATAGCTGTGCGCATTATTACCAGAAAATTATGCGTACTAGAAACTCGGCGTTTTTTATGAAATATGTCCATAATCCAACATTTAAAGTGACGTTAAAACTTAGAAAACAATAAATCGAAAAACTAAAAAAACACTTATCGCTAAATTTTTTTAACTCTACAACATACTAAAATTTTATTTAAATCTGTAGACATTTAATTTGTGGCGGCGGTGAGGTCAATCAGTGTGTCAAATTTCGCCAGGATGGCTCAATGAGAAGTACCCCAAACCGTAAGGGGAAAAAATAGAAAATGGCCGACGATCGCTAAAAATCAGCAACTTACGACCTGCTATAGAAATACCTCGACCACCAACAGTGGCAAATTTTGATGGGAGGGTTGTACCAGCTTGTACCGTACGCCCACCGGGGACTGGCTATTTTCCATGGTTGGGCAATATTTCCACGGACGCAATAATATTGGATTCCTAATTATAGGAATAATCATCAAAAATTTAATTAATGAAGCACCGGGTTGTACCCGGTGCTTCATTAATTAAAATTTTACTGCTGATTATTTACCTGGTAAACGCAGGCATGGACATCACGGCACGCGCATGGATTACGACCAATCCACGGCGACTGTACAGTGAACATTCGATGAGAGAAGTGGCCTGAATGGCTGATACCGAAAAATCAAATCAGAAAGGTAAGATGGTGCAGTTCCGTTGATGGACTTATGTACGAGTAAGAATTTATAGTCATGATGTTTAAAATAATGGTAGATGGCTGTATCTATGTATAAATCTAGCCCTAGATTTGATACCCAACACCCCGTAGAGATCGTGGACGAGCACTTTGTTCTGGCTTTTCTCTCTCATGTTTCCTCTCCAAACCTGAAGACTGATTGATGCTCATGACGGAAAGTAGCTTTGATGATGACCTCGTTTAACGGACACTTGCTCTTCAAAAATCATTGGAAACTCTTCGTCGTGGTGATATAATCTTACCATCATGAACGTTAGAAACGACTGGTCATAACGATGGCATACACCCACTTCTTCCCAATTGAATGGAGATCTACAGTGAAGTAATGATTGTGCGTTAGCATTCATACACTTCGGGTCCAATGCACACGACACCCAACGATCCATAACCATCTGTATTGTTCTACTCCTTGTAAATAAAAGAACAGCGCCTTCAGTTTCCGCTATTTTTTTAAATAAACACGGCGGTTCCTTCAGGTAAGTAAACATATTTTTGTGTGTATTGTAGGTGAAAGGCCAGCCACTGACTCTGTAATACATGCCACGTTTTATAGCTGGTCGGAAATACATATTCATATAGGTGTCCGCAGGCACTGGTTGAAATCTAGCCGATGAATCCACGTAAAACACAAAGGGGTGCTCCATTAAAACATACTGAAAGAGAAATACGGACAATTATTACTGACACATCACTGAAAACGAGAGAGAGAAGAGGGAGAGAGAGAGAGAGAGAGAGAGAGAGAGAGAGAGAGAGAGAGAGAGAGAGAGAAAATGTTTACACCTTTGTACCATGATCATCGAATCGGGATGTGCATGTTGGTGGGGCAGGGTGGGGGTAGGGTGCTGTGACCCTTACGATTTAAGGAAGCTGATGTAAATGCTCTTTATCTTGAGAAGTGAGCGAAGTTGTCTCTTCAGTGTCATTTAACCCTTTACCTAACATGAAAGGCAGACGACACATGAAAAAAATACTTGAATAACTAATTTTTTTCATTTTTTGTCTCAAAAACAAAGGTTATGACCCCTCGTTGGAACGAGCTCGACGAGCTTGTTCCAATGAGGGGTCATAACCTATGCTTTGAGACAAAAAACGAAAAAAAAAAGTTATTCAAGAATTTTGTTTGCAAGTGTCGTTTGCTTTTCATGTTAGGACAAAGGGTTAATAGGACATTTCTCGGGGAAGCTCCTGTTCTTAATTTAATATCACAAAATTATTATTAGATTTGTAATACAAGAAAATTTACGGAAAAAAGATAAGTAAATGCTTACATTGCGCAACATGTTTTCGTGTACAAGAATATGATGTTTATTTACATTTTTCGGCTCCATATTCAATACATTTGTTAAATATTGAGCAAACAGTGTGCATTTTCTCTTCGCCAAGATGCGTTGGTCTCAAACATAGCTTTGTGTATTTTAATTCCACCATTCCACTAAAACACAAGGGCCACCAATGATGTATATCAGTATGGCGCACCCCTCTATGACAGTGCCCGAACACTCAGATTCGCCCCTGACCATTTCTAAGGAAATATGGTGGCAAAACATTTGTACCGGGCGTCAATACTTGAACAACAATCTAAGTTATTGTGATGAATTGATGGTAACATGGTCTGAAGCTTGCGGCCCGGACCTTATGTTCAACCGAGACACAAAGCGTCGAAGCTGAACATACGCTCTTAGCCGCAAACCTCAGACCATGTTATCGTCAATTCATCAAAATAACGTATATGTTACCGATAGCCCAAAGCAATAAAACAAGGCAACAAGAATGAACAAGGCAATTTTAATAACACATGTCGTAAATAAACTTCTTGTGCACTCCACGACGTCACTGGACAACAAAAAAGTCAATAGGTTAGATAAAGATCAAGGTTACTCCACCTCGGTTCAAATCAAGAACATTTTAGTGGGTTGTGAGTATATGATCACTAACCGCAAGAAATACGATTTCACAGGCAGTTTGCATTTTGAATCTCCTCCCACTGTCATCATGTTTTCACACATCTAACGTGGTGATGTCAGACGGTAACGTATGCCACTGGAGCCGTAAACATAGAAAGAACTAAGCGAGGTATCGCCCAATCAGAAGGCGAGAATTTTAGTCTTATTCGAATCGAAATTATTGTGCATTGTTGAGGGATAAAAAATAGTAAAATTCTTCACGTTTTTTCACTTAAGAATTGAATGCAATTTTTATAATCTTTATTGGAGTATGAACGTGTGCGAATTGGAGTATAAACGTGTGGGAATGGGTACAAATTGTACCCATTCCCATACTTTCATACTCCAATAAAGATTATAAAAATTGCATTCAATTCTTCAAATGACATTCCGTAACTGTTTAAACTACATTTTACCAAACAACAAAGCAGAAAGACGAAATAAAACATGTACGAACGAACGCGGCGAAAAACCACCCTCCCACAAAAGACAAAATGCACAACTCTGATTTTTTAATTTTCACAACTTTAGAAATGGAAACGAGTATTTTAGTTACGGGCTTTATGCCACAGTTAGGAAATGTCACCAAAGAAACAGCAGCGGAGTTGATCACTGCGGGAGGTGCTAAAAGTTAAAAACCCGCCCAAACACCGCCCGAATTACATTCTGTCAACTGCACTCTGCCGTAAATTCGGGTCAAAGTTCGACCAAATGTATTCATTGGAAAATGAATTACATTTAGTCATGACGTTTTCATCCAGCTGACCAATGGGAATTGAGTATTTGGACCCAAAACGTATAACTACATTATTCATCAGTGTTTCAAACGACATGGTAATTTATAGGTAGGTGGGTAGATACCGTTCCATTAGTTGATCACACACTTGAAAGACATGCATTACCCTTGGACACCTTAAAATGGTATACTCAGATTTGATTTTTGACTGGCCAATTTCAGCTTTCTGAAAACAACAAAAAACATTAAATATTGCGAGTTTGAACAGAAAAACAAAGAGGCAATTTGACTAACTGAAAAATGAATTCACATTACTTGACAAAGAGTATATAAAATCACGGGGCCCAAACGGTCCTTAATCGCTCACCTGATAAAAGTGTTTGAAGAAGGATTTACGGTCACATTCAGTATCCACATGTTAATATAGTTAATCTAATTTAACTAGAGTGATGGTGGGGAGTCATATTATGATCCCCGATGAGTCTGGAGGTGGGATGGGAAAATCTCACCCGAGGGGCAAGATATTTGCACCAGAACCGAGGCTTGCTGAGGGTCTGGTTCAAATATCTTGACCCAAGGGAGAGTTTTCCCCATTCCCACCTTCAGACTCATTGAGGATGATTTTTCTCCCTCCACCATGCAGCGATAACGTTAGCCAGAGGTAATCGGGAGTCACGTGCTGATTCAATCAACTCATTTTGTATTCGTTGTTTTGAGAAACTGATGACACCATCGGAAAGAGCATGCACAAGTTATGTATATACCAAGGAGATATACCACGAAATCGATTAGGAACGGTGGCAGCTTGAGGGTTGAAGAGTTTTGGAGCATCGAACTTTGATCACACTGCATTCCGATGACGTCAATATGAATTAGTTGGTAGCAAGAAACTGATACGATATGCATAACGTCATAATAACGTTATAAATGTATAACGTCACGTGGGTGGGGTGGGATACATCTGTCTCTCCCTGCTATCTCACCCGGGACACACGTATGTTACACGTGCAGTGGGGGGGGGGGGGGGGGGGGACAAAAGAGTCTGTTGGGTGAAGTGGGGTCTTTTTTGTTTGTTTTTTTTTGTGTAAAATCCCTCACACCCCGTCAAAACTCATTTTGAAGAAAAGAAAAAACAATCAACCAATTGATTCCATTCACTTCCTCCCGTCGAAAAGATGAGAGTATATTTTGCATAAAAGCATTCAAAAATTCTCCAAATCTTGTTCTCAAGTAAGAAAAACATTTTGACCAACAGGCCCTCCTCCTCATACCCCAGTCTCAAGAGGACTCGTGAAGCCCCATCTGAACAAACGTTAATCTTGCGTGCTCACATTTAAATCTAACTAAAAACTACCAGCTCTGTTATGTATTGGCACAGTTCATTTAAACAAATAGTAAATTTTACATTGACTTGTGTGTTAAAATTCAACCCCCCCCCCCCCCCCCCCCCCCACCCGATGCCCACAAAATCAGTTAAGCGTAACAATGCGAACAAACTTTGATCCAGGAGTTACCAAATATCAAAAGATTCCGCCCGTTGGATCTGAAGAAAAAGATCTTTGAATAATATTCCCCATGCTGCACCTAGGGAGTCCAAATATGAGCCCAGGGATTTTATCTGAACAAACTTGAATCTCACCACAGTAAGGATATCAATACTATGTAACAAAACAATCTGACTCGTGAACGTAAACAAAATATTTTTTTTAAAGAGCGGTCTTTATATTACACCAAGTTAAAAGTTGGGATCCGACGGAGAGCTAAATATGACTCAATGGGTTTGATTTGAACAGTCTAAACCCTGAACCTCTGAAGGTTGCTGCATATCAAATATCAAACGATTCGTACTGGTGGATCTGAAAAAGATTTTAGAAGGTATTTCCCCATACTGCACTAAGTTAAAATTTGGGTTGCCATAGGGAGCCCAGATAAATCCAGGGTTTTGATTTGAATAAACTAGAATCTGACCCCACTAAGCATGCTGCAAACAAAATACCCTAAGATTGTGACTGGTAGAACTGAAGAAAGAGGATTTTAAAGAATATACCTCATATTATACTGTGTTAAAAGTTTGGCTCTCACGAGGAGCTCAAAGTTGACTTCAGGGACTTTATTTGGTTAAAATTCAATCTGAATCTCCTAAAGATTCTTGCCGATGGATCGGAAGAAGAAGAATTTTAAAGAATATTCCTCATATAACACCAAGTTAAAATTCGGGCTCACACAGAGATCTCAAGTATCAGTACAGGAATTTAATTTGAATAAACTTCAAGCTGTCCCCCCCCCCCAAAAAAAAAAAAAAAAAAAAGAAAATAAAAGATGCAGTATACCAAATATCAAAAAATTTTGACTGGTAGATCTGAAGAAGAATTTGAAGAATATTTCCCACATTGCACTGAGGTAAAGTTCCGAGTTCCCATGGGGAGCCGCAAAATGACTCCAGGGACTTCATTTGAACAATTCTGAATATAACCGCACTGACGTTGCTACTTACCCAAAATCAAAAGATTCTGACTTATGAACTTGAAGAAGAAGATTTTTAAGAATATTCCTCATATTACACAAAGTTAAAATTCGGGCTCCGACAGGGATCCCAACTATGACTCCGAGGACTTGAACTTCAAATATTATGTACAGTACGGGGAGAGTGTATTATCACTAAATCACCCGCAGAGTGGAGATTCCACCCAAGCAATAATTGCAATTTGTTTCAAAGCATAACAAGCACAAGCAAAGTTTCATCCAATGGACCTCCGGGTAAAACCCGGAGGTCCATTGGCTGAAAAATTGCTTGTGTTTTTAGTCGATATATACAAAATTTGAAAGTTATAGTTTGGGTGATAACTCCACTCTGCGGGTGATTTAGTTACAATCCACTCTCCACGTACTGTATATTACACCTATGCTAATAGAGATGATGTGATCACAGCAACAACAACTGATGATAATTTGTCGCCGCCTTTAGATCCATCTGTATATATCCTTTTATGTGTTCTCTATTCAGGCGTTATTTCAGCATATTTTGTTTGCATTGCAAAGAGCACGGTCCAAAACAACAGGAGGTTCTCCAAGATACCAAGGAGTAGTTCGCGGTTCCGTATGATCGAATCTGACTCGAGTACCACTGACTCCACATGGAGTTTAATTCTAATTCCCAAGGGAGGAACATGTTTCCGGCGTCTGTCGAAACAGTCGACATTTTGTGGTTTGGAGACACAATTATAAACGGGTTTTGATGGATTAGCCCACAGTTTAGAAATATATTGGGGCGACAGTTTAATTCGTCGCTTCTCAAGAGAAGGCTTCTGTTTCAACGAGTATTAATTCTATATGTGGTGTTCAAAAAGAACCAATGCTGATTCTGATACCACTATTATGAAATGCATCAATGCTGATTCTAATACCACTATTATGAAATGCATATGTGGTTTGAGGTATGACGTTTTTAATACTTTGAACCCTAGCGGCCGTTTTTCCGGTCAGGAACATGATACGTCATAATTTCATTAAATAGGATCGATGCTAAGAGCGTGTGTGTGGTAGACCAATCAATATTTGTAACGTGGAAATATTAATTAGTCTACCCCTAAATAATGAACATAGACTCTTCCAATTGCTGTCATTGAACTAATATGGAAGATACCACTAGGGTTCAAAGGGCTTTAAAGAACCGTAAACAACAAAACCGTAAACTAATTTGGATCCAGCCTTTTTACATCTCACTCTTTAAAACTTGAAGTCCTGTCATGAAATGCGCACAAATAGCACGTCGATCTGCGCGTTAATATACGCGTTAGGACCATAGTGAGGCTAGCAAATTATGTACATATGGCATGTGCACAAGCAATGTTTCAGCCAATGGACCTCCGGGTAACCCGGAGGTCCATTGGCAGAAACATTGCCTGTGTTTACTAGGAGTAACCAGGAGAACCAGCCGTTCTTTGGATGCCATTCGATATGGCAATTGCGCGCAATTCCTACGCGCAATTAAGCCTAGATAAGGGCACAGTTCATCACAGGACTTCTAGTTTTAACTGTAGTTGTTTTATATGAGAAGTGGAATTCAGTTTATTGCCAAGCAATAAACATAAGGATTTCATTTCTTCAACAACTTTAATGGTACTCTCATCTATTCCCAACTCCCAATCGAGACTAAAAGGTCGTCAACGTACAAGGAAGAGTCTGCCATACTCTCATTTGCTCCGGCGATGCTGTCGATTTTCACTGAGAAAAGGTAACAGATAAAATACTACCCCGATGAAGCCCCAGTTCTTGCTCGTGTGGATCAGATGATGTAGATCTAACACGAATTTGAAACTGACGATCCTTTACAAATTTTTCTATATAAAGAGGGATACGTCTAGAGCTGAAAAGGTTAACCGATTAATCTACTAATCAATGATCAGCATCTTGATGGATCCAAAAAGTAATTGATCGATTAACCGTTACTTTTGAACTACTGTATTATAGGTTAACAGAGGAACCAAACTTGCTCCAAAACAGGCAAACATTGCCATACTGGCTCACATCAATTATACGAGACAGAGTAAAGCATGCAAGTTACTCGCTGACATACTTGTTTACTTGCATGATCACCATACTGCATCAGTAGCTGGAAATGGTCATTCTTAACCCTTTACCCATTGCCGGTAGCAGACGATACTTGCAAAATAAATTCATGAATTACTCTATATATTTTCAATTTTTGTCTCAAAAACATAGCTTATGACCAGTCATTGGAAGAAACTCAACGAGCTCGTTCCAACAAGGGGTCATAAGCTATGTTTTTGAGACAAAAGTTGAAAAGATAAACAATGTGAATGGAGATTTTTGTATATAGGCCTAGTCGGTTTTGTTTGTTACGTTGGGTAAAGGGTTCATGCTGTAAATCACAACGGTATGGCAATTATTCGGATATCCATTTGGACAAGTGATTAATCGGTTCACGAAGGTTAATCCACGTGATTAATCGATCAAGAAAACCCCTTAATCGTTTCAACTCTAGATACGTCCTCTCAAATCTATGCTAAAAAGACCCTTTACAATCCCATACATCCATTTTGTATCATATGCCTTTTCCAGGTCGCAGAAGATGGCGACCACAAGTTCTGTTCTGTCGAAGGCATTTCCAATGAACGTTTCCAGTGCGACCAAATGATCCACAAATTATCCTTGGCGTCTGGAACCATATTGAACATTCGCAAGTAGATTGTTCAGTTCTTGAAAGCAGACAACTTGATCACTGAGCAACCTTTCCGTGGTTTTACGCAACAGGTCCCCCGTAATTACTTGGATTGCTGTGATCTTTATCAGACTTTGGAGTGGAAATTATTGTTGCGTTTTGCCAGGAATGTAGAAACCGGACAGTCACCCATGTTTCATTGAAAATTGATAATGAAATTTCAAATGATGATTGTGGCAGATGTTTCAAAATTTGGTACAGTACTTCTTCGGGTCCAATGGCAATATATTTTACTGTATGTGAAAGAGTTACTTAACTCGTCCATGGAGGAAGGTTCATTGCAATCCACCAAATTGTCAGAGGTAAGATCTTTTGTTTTTTTTTCTGTTGTTTTTTAATTTTAACAAATTTGGATTACAGTTGTCAGACGACGAATGTTCAGAAAATCTTAAGGCCAATTTGTTTGATATTTCATGCTTCGATGTAATTAATGTGTTGTTGCCGTTAAGGTGTTGTAGATTTGATTTTGTTTCTTTACCTTTCATTTTTTTAATCATTATCCACAAATTGTTGATGGGTGTGTGTTGGCTAAGTTTCGAAACATAAGTTTCCCAAACTTCTTTTCTCTTTTTTGTTTGATACATGTAAGTCATCCCTTTTTTGCCCGATTTATACCTAATCTGTACAAATTATTTTTAGTTGGAGACTTATTAAATTAAATTCCAGTTCAGTTTTCATCATTAAAATCGTGTTTGCAACCATCGTCAGACCATGGTTTAGTGAAACGTTTTGGATTTGCCGATATTCTTTTCAAATGGCTGTGCTTGCAATGTTTAGCAATTCTTAAGTAAAAGGAGCCAATACTATAAAACTTTTACAATTGTATTTTCCAGAATTGTATTTTTCAGTAATTAAAATAACTGACTAAAATGAATCATTATCATTTAAAATATATGGCAATTTGCCAAATGGCAAATTGCCACTCCTTTGAAAATGCTAATCGTTCATTTCAACACATTTAACCCTTTACCCAACGCAGACGATATCAAAATTTATTATTTTAAATATTATGTTTTTAATTTTTTCAAAAAATTTTAACAAAACCATATTATGTGAACCCCCCCCCCCCTCCCCCGTTGGAACGAGCTCATTCCAACGAGGGGTCACATGATATGGTTTTGTTGAAATTTTTTGAAAAATAATATTTTTTCAACTGCTGAATTTGCATATTACGCGGGCGGATGCGGGGGATTCGTTGGGTAAAGGGTTAAAGTCATAACTTGAAAATACAATTGAAAAGGTTTATAGTATTGGCTCGTGGAGCCAATACTATAAACCTTTTACAATTGTATTTTCTATAATATAAACCTTTTACAATTGTATTTTCTATAATTGTATTTTCTACTTATACATGTTGATTACGAAATCATATAATACTCGCCCCTTGTTTCCATGAAGGAATGAATGTGATGGTGGAGTTCATTCGAATAGGGGTGGATCATAAATTATATTTTTGAAACACAAAAAAAAACATTTGTAAGAGACATTTGGTATTCGGGTTGGGTGAAGGGTTAAAAACTGTCAAATAACCTGCATTGAAGAACAGGTCGCTTGTGTTCTCGCAGGAGGAACTATAGAATGTTGATTGTCAGACATGACCTTCCGCTCTTGTAAAGACAAAGAAAAGAGACAGAGAGAAGAAACATCAAGAGACAAGTGCCAAAGTGCATGATGAAACTTTCACCCAATAGTTATTTCTAATGTCTTTGAATCAAATTACCCCAAAGACAGTAACAACATTTCCGCTTATGGGCCACAGGATTAACTAATGTTCAATACGTATTAGGTTCCGCTCTACAGTTTCGCACTATTGCACAGGGGTGAAATTCTAAACGTAGGGCATATGTTGAAACTAAGGCCATGTAAAATAGAGATATATTTTTAGTATCAGATATATGATTACATTAGGTTTTTTGTTGGACAAGAGAATTTGAAGTTTTGGACCCAAAGTTGGAGTCTGATACATAGGGGTAAATTACCAGATGAATTATGGGAAACGGTGGCTTCGAAAAAATGGCTATTTTTTCAAATGTAATTTTTACACAGGTTTGTTACCAGACAGGTAACAAAAAAATGAGACGGAAACATATAATTTTTTTTTTTGCATTTTAGAAACAGGGGATGCTTTGCTCCAGGGGTGGGTAGGTGGGGTTGGTGGGAAAATTCTGCTTTTGAGACTGCCAGGTGGCTAAAAATGACTGGTTTCGGTATTTTTTCAGGCAATTTTTCAGGTTGAAGTCTTGCCTTTGACATTAAATAATTCCACCCACATTCAGATTGTTTATTTCTACTTAGTCAGGTAGTGTTATATGTTTTAGTGGATTTGGGAAATGTAATACATGTAATGTTTTAGATAACTAAGTTACAGAATATTTGCATTTGAAGAGAGTGTTTGGCGTGACATATTTGGAAAAGCATGGAAAACTGTGGCGCGGAACCTTAAGGTTGTAATATTTGTGCACATATTTTAACCCCTAGCACTCTGATATCTCAACAGAATGTGCTCCAATCAATCTGTTTCTTTCTTGTTTAACTATAGGTCTGGCAAACAAGGTATATCTGGTTAAATATCAAACTGCATTATGGGATATATTTGATGCTGAAAACGTTAGCATTTTTACATATTGAGGGTTAAATGAAAATATCCAGTGTTAATTAAAAATGGTTTGCCTTTCCCGCTACGAAGGTTAAAAGGAATATTAGCCAGCAGGGACGTGGCGTAGGGGGGTGGGTGGGGTGTCACCCCCCACCCCCCAATCCTGACCAAAATTTCCTATAGTTGCTAATTCTGAGGGCAAGTCATAAGTAGTTGTAAATTCCATCTATCAGAATTTTAGATCTGCTTTAGAGATGCTGATGTCTCCTTTACTTCCCAAAATTCGAACTCGGTTTAAAAAATTCCAACTGTTACTATTTACAACTACAGTGTACGCAATATCGAGCTTCATAAGTATGCATGAAGTCAATCGGTACGAGATTTTTATAGTACGTTTACTTATCGTAATAAAAAAAATCCCCTAAATGCACTTCAAGAAAATCACATCATGTAAAAGTGTTATCTTGAGTTAATTCCATCATTCACAGTTACAAAATGATGAAACATCGAAAATTGATCATTCCTGCATAATATCTGATTTAATGTTAGGAGAGTGTGAATTGTTTAGTTTTAGAATATATGGCACATTGTTAGGACAGTGTGAACAGTTCTAAGCTTGAACATTTGTTTAGCACATATTCAATTGTCAGAAGAATACCAAATAACAATAACCTGATAATTCTATCATAAATGTGTTGGCATTTCAGTTTCTAGAATCATCTTTATACCCCCTTTCATGGCTTCCTTTTCAAAATCTTTCTCGACAGTGAATTCCCAACTACGGGGAGCGACCTGGAGGGGATTTCCCCTCACAGCCCCTCTCCTAGTTGGAAATTCTCTACCCTACACTCCCAAACCTCTAGCCACGTCCCTGTTAGCCACACAGAACGAGGAATGTGGCTCGCTCTTTTTCCCTCAATAATAATATTTTATCCTGACAGTGACATATACATATGCCATTAATCTCATCATACACAGTATTTTATCCCATAAATGGACGTTTATTCGAACAATAGAAGTCTTGGATAAATGTTTGCTTTATTCACCTGATAAATTTCCCCCGTAGGTTTAACACTGAAATAATTTATTCCTGTAGTAAGAGACGGACTTGTTGACCTCAGACCTCTACCGCATTCGTGTTGTCATGGCCTGTTTTACGTTTGTGGGACACATAATGAACCGACCTGAAATGTTTAGTTTTAGAATATATGGCACATTTCAATTCTGTCCAACAATAAAACGAACAACAATTAACAAAGAAACCACTAAGTAAATCAATCGAAACCAAGCTTTGAAAAGCATACAAGTTCGATTGTGAATGGCAGGGGGCATGATAAGTGATGTTTCATTTTCGAAGAGTGTAAATAAACAAATGCACGTGTCGTCTGCTTTGTTTATAAAAACTGAAGTTGAATCGAAGACGAAAAAAAAAAAAACAACAACAAAAAACAAAAATAAGAAAGATAAATATTGTTCATTTAATAAAGCATTTTTGCAACTTTAGTTCAAGTCTGTACGGGAATTATTTTTAGACAGAAATGTATGACTGCGCCATGTTTTGTTGTGGCATTTTTACTGTCGATCGAATTGGACCAATGTGCTCCTCATTCCTCGCAGTGTTTTGTAGCGAGTGACAGCACGATTTCGCCGCGACTGCCCTGTAAATGGTGACCGTGACAGTTTTACGGGTGGAGGAAGTCGGAGTACCACTGAGCATCGACGAGCAACTGTCAGCTCCTCAATATTCTAACTCTGTTCAAGCTCCGCTCAAGAAGGTTACGGCAGTCGAAGACATGTGCACCATCGACGTGCAGTACGCCTTAGTACGACATCATTGTGCCCCCATACAAGCAACCGGGATAGAGTGCCTTGCCCAAGGACACAACGCGGGTCGTCCCGGACGGGGATCGAAATCGGAACCTCTAGCATAGAACTCCAACAGTCTAACATAGGGCCACCGCGCTCCCGACTAGATTTGATCTAACATATCCAGAAAACACTACAGGGTTCGTACACCCTTAGGACAAAACATACCAGGACTTTCAAGGACTTTTCTCAAGCATTTCCCAGGACTTTCTGATACTATAATGCTGACTCCATTTCATACTTGCGTACCTGTTTATAACATAATAGCCGTCACATAATGGGCCGAATAAGAACGGGAGTACCAGATGCACGATCAAGGAGGCATGCTCTGTTTTTTTTGTGTGAAAAAACACCGACTTTCTGTACTGTCAATCTTCGCAATTACGCAAGCAACTACAGCATTTTTTTCATAAACACGATAGATTATTGACCCTACATACAAGCATGAGACTTCAGTCTATTACAAAAATCTGAAAATAAACTGAAATTGTGCTTGCATGAAGGGAAATGTATCAAAGTCATCCATTATGCCCCCAATTATATGATAACCAATTTGTAAATGTGATTCCATCTTTTATTTCTTTGAATTCACATGAAAATGGTCTAAAAGACCATTTTCATGTGAATTAAAAGAAATAAAAATTAAAATAAGACTGAAATCCGATAAAAAACTGAAAAATCTCATCCCTGTATCAATTTTTCAAGCACTTTCCAAGACATTACTGCTGGAGATATGATTTTCAAGCACACTCCTAGCCCTGGATTTTCGATTTTTTAATCCAAGCACTTCCAAGCACCTTCACGGACCCGTACGAACCCTGAGACTAAGCGGAATAGACTTGAAGCATGAATGACTTCACAATTTGTATGTCTTATGACAAAACTTGACTTTTTTATGAAAAATACTTTTCTGCTCTTTCACTTGATTCTAACCACCGCGTATCTCGCTGATTTCTACAGTATAAGAAAAAGAAAGCAATGCCCTTGAGTGTTTTGACCAGCTGACTATATATACTACTCAAAGTTTGCTAAGCACCAAGTATATCCAACTACCTGTTTTACGTTTTAGTTGAAATATTGTAATGAAAAGTGTATATATTTTTATTAGATTATATAGTTAATGATTTAAGAACAGAAATTAAGATTTTAGTTGTGTTTGACATTATTTTTTAGCCTTTGAATACGATAACCATGGGAAATGGATATTATTGATAAAAGAGGAAATGTTTCAATTTGCCAAAAAATTGTCGGAGCGAACTGGTATGGGTTCAATATCGAGTATGAGACCCATTACTGTTAATTACAGCTTGACAATGCCTTCGCAAGTTTCCCAATCAGGTTCCCGGTGGTCTTTTGTGGGATGTTGTTCCATTCTTGGACCAGCATGGCACCAAGCTCCTGGACACTTCTTGGCTGGACTGGACGGGCTGAAATTGCAAGCTGCAACTCATTCCAAACATGTTCGATTGGATTGAAGTCAGGAGATCTTGCTGGCCAGTCCATACGCTCAATCCCCTCCCTCCCTCTGTCGGTACTCCCCGGCAGCATGGGCAAAATGAGGACGGGCATTATCGTCCATCAGAATGAATCTATCTGTACTTGCACACATTCTGACGTGGACAGCCAAGATCCCATCAATATACCGCTGTGCAGTCAATGTACCACGTTCAAGGACACCGAAACCCTGTACGTCCATCCCTGCTGATGCCTGGCCAGACCATTATTGACCCTCCACCATAGCGGTCATGCTCAGCAATGATGGCTGCATGGAATTGCTCTCCTGGTCTTCTCCATACCCTAGAACTCGTTATCTGTGTGGTGTAGGCAGTACCTTGACTCATCTCTAAAAAAGGACAGGTCGTCAATCTTCTCTGGTCCATCCAATGTGGTCCAGGGCCCATTCATATCATGCCTGGCGGTGGTTCTGGGACAGAGGAATGCGAGTACATGGTCTTCTCGATCGGAGACCACATTCGTGCAACCTTGCCCGGATAGGCTGCGTCGAAACATTTACCACGGATGCATTGTGAAGGTCACTGCGAAGCTGGGTTGCTGTGGCAAGCGGTTCCTAGGAATGATCAAAACCGGTCTTCATCTGCAGATGTTGCCCTGTCTCTGCCACCACTATGTCGTCTGATTGGTGTGCCACACTGCTGAAATTTTGCCCAGAGTCTCGTGATCACCGTATTGTGCACACCAAGGGTTTCACCAACTTGTCTGCTTCAGACAAATGTATTCTTACATTTGCATTTTCCATATTCAATCATTAAATCACAAGAGTTTGTGTTGAAATGAAGATCGAATACCATACACATGTCATGTACATGTAGACAGTACACGAAAACATCATAAAAATCAAGAGGTACATGTTTTCCATGACTGTCACGAAAAGTCTGCCTGTCAAGAGAGCTGATGAAAACACTGGACTGGGGATCATCTCAACACATTCCTTAATCAAACCCACCAATAATATCGCAAATATGTCACAAGCAAACTTCACAATGATGTGTCAAATATTTGGTGCTTAGCAAACGTTTAGTTGTATATCTATACTAGGTAAATTTTCAAATATAAAGAACAAAGAAAATAAATAAATAAATATATCTCGAACATTCGTCCAAAACAAAGTTTTATCTCCTATAACTACAACAAAGATCGTTACCGTCTGTGACGCACGAAGTCACGAACAATTCTCATTTAAAAAAAAATATCTCGGTCTGTATTTGCATGTGCTAAACCAGAAGAACTGGGCCATCTGATCTTTTCAGCCATTTCCTGCAAACTAGCATTGCTTTAGCCAGGGTACTAATCAATTAAAAAAATCAAAACGAAATTATAAGAAACATTGTGCATATAGCTGGGTGGTTTCGATTTTTCCGATGCGGTATCAGTTTCGGTTTCAGGAAAAAAACGCGGTTTCGGTTCAGTTTTTCTGTGTGTTAAGAACAAAAAATAAACAACACTTCAGACTCCGTAAGTTGGAAAAAAACAACCCCCAGTAATTTATATGACCATCACAAACAGGCCTTCTCTAAATATCTCCATTGGGTTCTGCCTAATTTCCCTTCGATCAGTTTTAGGGATTCTAGGGGATCACTTACGAAGTCTATTGGGTCCGAAAAAAAAAACACAAATTAGGGTAAAAAATGAAGGAAGTTCATCTGTATATAATTACATTGTTAATGTAGTTATACGTTTTGGGTCCACATACTCAATTCCCATTGGTCAGCTGGATGAAAACGTCATTACCAAATGTAATTCATTTTCCAATGAATACATTTGGTCGAACTTTGACCCGCATTTACGGTAGAGCGCAGTTGACAGAATGTAATTCGGGCGGTGTTTGGGCGGGTTTATAACTTTTAGCGCCTCTCGCAGTGATCGATTTTTGTTTACTGATATGTTAAATAAATTGTTTTGAACATTCCAAGTTTCGTTGCGAAAGACGGTAATTTGACAAAATTGGGTCAATGCCGAAAACCGATGCTCAACTCAGAGTTGTGCGCTTTGTCTTTTGTGTGAGGGTGTTTTTTTCGCCTCGTTTGTTCGTACATGTTTTATTTCGTCTTTCTGCTTTGTTGTTTGGTAAAAAGTAATTTAAACAGTTACGAAATGTAATTATAAGAATTGAAATCGGGATTCATACATAATTTGTACTCATTCCCACACGTTCATACCCCAATAAAGATTATAAAAATTGCATTCAATTCTTAACTATATCGCACTTTTTTGTTAGAAATGCTAACCCTTTACCTAACCTGAAAAGCAGACGACACTTGCCAAAAAAATTTCTTGAACTATTTGTTTATTTTTTGTTTCAAAAACATAGGTTATAACCCCTCGTTGGAACGAGCTCGACGAGATCGTTCCAATGAGGGGTCATAACCTTTGTTTTTGAGATGAAAAAATAATGAAAATTAACTGACGTTTTTTGAGAATAGCGCTGGACGGTTTTGGCTGTTACACGGGGTAAAGGGTTAACCCACTTCACTCTATGTCAAAATATAAAAGTTTTAATAAGCAATTATTCCCATGCCACTCTTACGAACTTAACTAATTCAATATTGCTTGAAATAGCTCGTAGAGCCTTGTCAAATAAGACTGATTTGGTTAAATCTCTAGCTACATTATGAAAACACTTTGCTGCTTAGAGATTTGGGTCTTAACATCAGTGTGCACACGTGCACTGGTCTATTTGAACGAACGGGGGTGGCATTGCGGTAACCGGTTCCCGTCATATCACCGAATTTAAGCAACGTCGAACCCGGTAAATCCTTGGATGGGTGACCGTCTGAGCGATCGATTCGAACTCCCGCATTGTGTCCTTGGACAAAGCACTTAACTCCGATTGTCCACATGATGGCACGATGACGGCCGTGTATTAAGGCGTACCGCACGTCGATGGTACGCATGTCTTCAACGAATCGAACCCTACCTGTGCTGCAGTGCGGAGTTACGATGTTGGGGGAGCTGGCTGCTGCTCGTCGTTGCTCGGTTGTTCTCTCCAGGTACTCCGGCTTCCTCCACCCGTAAAGCTGACACCGACACGATATGACCTTGGCTGTTAATGTGTCGTTAAACCATAATAAATGAATAAATTTGGTCGGACCCTGATGTGGAGATATCCGTTTTTTTTCGTTTTTCTTTCCATTAAAAGGGCATTTTCCCGCCTCAGCGGAGCAAGGGCTCCTTCAGAATGGAGATCCGGATCACCTGATGCCACAACCAGAAATCAAAGGACACTCACCTGAATTATAATGGGCTTCCACCTGTATTCTTTCAAATTTCTGACGTTGGATGGGTATTTTTCAAATGGAAAGACTCGAACATCACATTTACAATATTTTTGGAACTGCAAAACAGTGCAATAACATTTAAAACTGGTGCTATAAGGCAACTGCAAACTAAACATGCATATACACTGCTAGACTTTTTTTTTTTTGTTGGGGGGGGGGGGGGGGGGTCCAAACTGATACGTTGTCGGAGTGTAATTCGAAGTTATTCGCTAATATCCCTGCGCGTGAAGACAGACGCAAAACACACACTCCTAAGATCAATTGTGTTAAAAAAAAAAACTCAAATCAACTGGGTTGAGTGAATATGAAACCAATTGGGTTCACATATTCACTCCAGCCAGTCGGTTTGGGTTGATTTTTAACCCTTTACCCAACGAATCGGCCGCATCCACCCGCGTAAATTCAGCAGTTGAAAAAATATTATTTTTCAAAACATTTCAACAAAACCATATCATGTGACCCCTCGTTGGAACGAGCTCGTCAAGGGGTCACATGATATGGTTTTGTTGAAATTGTTTGAAAAATTTCAAAAAATTATGTTTAAAATAATAAGTTTTGATATCGTTTGCGTTGCGTTTGCGTTGGGTAAAGGGTTAAATCAACTGATCTTAGATTGAATGCAAATAGTTTCGACCTGTTCGATTTTGAAAGCTTCTAATTCCAACGGATGGTAAGGCGACTTGATGGTTAGGATATGATGGTAGAAACAACAGTACCTTCAGAGGAGTTAGGTGCCAGTAAATTAAGAGTTACGCCTTTGATGGTGACAGTAAAGAGACCAACGAACACAGTGAGATGTATTTGATAGTGACTGCTAAAATAGCAAGGAGTTAACCCTTTACCTAACCTGAATAGCAGACGACACTTGCAAAAAATAATTCTTGAATAACTAATTTTTTTCATTTTTTGTCTCAAAAACATAGGTTATGTCGCCTCGTTGGAACGAGCTCGACGAGCTCGTTCCAACGAGGGGTCATAACCTATGTTTTTGAGACAAAAAATGAAAAAAATAATGAAAATTAATTGGCGATTTTTGAGAATAGCGCTGGCCGGTTTTGGCCGTTACGTTAGGTAAAGGGTTAAGAAGGTTTCTTTGGCGGTGATAGTTTGGAGAGCAGGGGTCGAAAGGTGATGTGTTTGAAGGTGATACGTGATGGGACCAATGGCATCAATAGGAAGTCTTCGATTGTGGCAGCAAGGCCTAAGAGCGATGTCTTAGATGTCGACAGTCGGTAGTGCATGGAGTTTTTTTATTTTTGCGTCAAAAACATAGTTTATGACCCCTCATTGGAACGCGCTCGTTGAGTTCGTCCAAATGAGGGATCATAAGCTATGTTTTTATGACAGAAAATGAAAACGTAATAAAAATTGAATGGTGAATTTTGTGAATAGCGCTGGCCGGTTTTGGCCGTTACGTTGGGTAAAGGGCTAACAATGTCTCAGTCAAGTTTTCACTTATTAATAAAGTGATGGGGAGAGCGATTCTGTGAAAGAATTGCTGAACACATTCATCGACGGCAAAAACGAAGGCACTATTGGTATTATTCAATAATTTAGGTTGAGCGGGTTGAATGAAGAGTGTTTCACTACCTCATACAAGCAGGGGCGTAGATAGAGGGTCTTTTGTGTGTGTGGAGAGGGGGTGATCAGTTAGATAGCAGGGCCGTAGATAGAGGGTCCTTTGTGTGTGTGGAGAGGGGGGTGATCAGTTAGATAGCAGGGCCGTAGATAGAGGGTATTTTGTGTCTGTGGAGAGGGGGGGGGGTGATCAGTTAGATAACAGGGGCGTACACAGAGGGTCTTTTGTGTGTGTGGAGAGGGGGTGATCAGTTAGATAGCAGGGGCGTGGATAGAGGGTCTTTTGTGTGTGTGGAGATGGGGTGATCAGTTAGATAGCAGGGGCGTAGATAGAGGGTCTTTTGTGTGTGTAGAGAGGGGGTGATCAGTTAGATAGCAGGGGCGTAGATAGAGGGTCTTTTGTGTGTGTGGAGAGGGGGTGATCAGTTAGATAGCAGGGGCGTAGATAGAGGGTCTTCTGTGCGTGTGGAGAGGGGGTGATCGGTTAGATAGCAGGGGCGTAGATAGAGGGTCTTTTGTGTTTGTGGAGAGGGGGTGATCCGTTAGATAGCAGGGGCGTAGATAGAGGGTCTTGTGTGTGTGTGTGGAGAGGGGGTGATCAGTTAGATAGCAGGGGCGTAGATAGAGGGTCTTTTGTGTGTGTGTGTGAAGAGGGGGTGATCAGTTAGATAGCAGGGGCGTTGACAGAGGGTATTTTGAGTGTGTGGAGAGGGGGTGATCAGTTAGATAGCAGGGACGTAGATAGAGGGCCTTTTGTGTGTGTGGAGAGGGGGAGATCGGTTAGATAGCAGGAGCGTAGATAGAGGGTATTTTGTGTGTGTGGAGAGGGGGTGATCAGTTAGATAGCAGGGGCGTAGATAGAGGGTATTTTTGTGTGTGGAGAGGGGGTGATCAGTTAGATTTCGAGTGAGGGCATCAAGTTGAAAATATGAAGGAAATTAAGTTCTTTGAATTTCCAACTGTGGGCATTTATACCTTCGATTTTCCAACTATTGACAATTATGGTGGTGAGTGGTGGGGAGGGGGACTCGCCCTACCCCCCCCCCCTCGCCACACACATCCTGTCGTACCATGCCTGCATATAAGTAGTCACATTGGAAAGTGATAATTTTCACAAATACTTCCGAATGTCCAGGAGACAGTACAACTAAATAGTGCACATAATTGGTCTTTACATAACAAAATAGCCCACGTTATTAAGTGTGTGTGTGGGGGGGGGGGGGGGGGGGGAGGTGGAGATGGAGTAATTTCAGCAAAACAACGATGATAACAATAATTATTTTGCCAGTATTATAGTTTATCTACTTTATACGTAAAAACAGTAACGTTTTATCTTTTATCGTTATCGAAAACTCGCCGTCAATAAAGAATCTTTTATTGTTACTGCAGTAAGAATAAAAGTCACGTGATATCGCAAGAATACAACGTTCACGCCCATCTCATTTGCATGACGTACTATTTCATTCAACACTTTGAATAACTAATTATCGCTGCCGCGGATCGAAACAAATAAAACGGGGCGTATTTATCGAAATGTATTGAATAAAAAAGAAGGCCATTAATTAAACTTACTGAATTGTAAAAATAAAATTTGACGGAAAAGAGTAAAAATTAGTAACTTACACTTTTTCAAATGAAATTATTTCACCCTTCGAGACTTTAATTATCCTGACGTTCAAACGTCACTGGGAATTCAGTTTCTTCAACATTTTTCAAAATGTGACGTCAAACGTCGGAAAGTACAAATAACCAGATATTTTTCACATTAGTGATTATCTGGTTGAAGGCTAGATTATTTCTAGTGGTCTGCATTTGTTAATCAAAACTTGTTTTATTACGGGAGTGGGGGAGGTGGGGGTGCAGATAAAAGGGTTATATACACATGGTGTTTGTAAAAAATCTTTTATCGCGCGACTCGTAGCTATATATGCCCCCGAAAACGCTCTCGTCGCGATAAAAGATTTTTTACAAACACCATGTGTATATAACCCATATTTATCAAAATGTTGAAGAAATTTATCATCCCTTTCGGTTTGCTACTAGATCCTAAACCAATCTCGAGATTAACTTCAGATATGGGGTGGTGGTGGGGTGGGTGATTGAATCACTTCTCGTAAAAAATCTTTTATCGCGCGACTCGTAGCTATATATGCCCCCGAAAACGCTCTCGTCGCGATAAAAGATTTTTTACAAACACCATGTGTATATAACCCATATTTATCAAAATGTTGAAGAAATTTATCATCCCTTTCGGTTTGCTACTAGATCCTAAACCAATCTCGAGATTAACTTCAGATATGGGGTGGTGGTGGGGTGGGTGATTGAATCACTTCTCGCAAGCAAGATGCCAGAAGGGAGACAGTATGAAAAGTCTTGGGTTTTCGAACTCAGATTACACATTTTGGGTGTAGAATGTTCACATAAGGCAAGTAGAATTATCCATCACATTACCCGTCTACCAAGGCCGACTGAGCTCTGCTTTGCGAGATATGAAATTTAATCAATTTCATGTCTCGTCAAGCAGAGCCCAGTGAGCCCCGGTATATTGGAAATTCTTAGGTTTTCGAACTCAAAATACATATTTTAGTGGTAAGATGTTCACACAAGGTAAGTCGAATTATCCACCACACGCCCCGTCTACTACATCACTAAGCCCTGCCTAACGAGACATGAAATTGAATCACTTCTCACATGCAAGATACCAGAAGGGAGACAGTATGGAAATTCTTGGGTTTTCGAACTCAGAATACATATTTTGGCAGTAGAATGTTCACATAAGGCAAGTAGAATTATCCATCACATTACCCGTCTACCAAGGTCCACTGAGCTCTGCTTAACGAGACATGAAATTTAATCAGTTCCATGTCTCGTAAAGCAGAGCCCAGTGAGCCCCGGTATATGGAACATTCTTGGGTTTTTCGAACTCAAAATACATATTTTAGTGGTAAGATGTTCACACAAGGTAAGCAGAATTATCCACCACACGCCCCGTCTACTACATCACTAAGCCCTGCCTAACGAGACATGAAATTGAATCACTTCTCACAAGCAAGATACCAGAAGGGAGACAGTATGGAAATTCTTGGGTTTTCGAACTCAGAATACATATTTTGGCAGTAGAATGTTCACATAAGGCAAGTAGAATTATCTATCACATTACCCGTCTACCAAGGCCCACTGAGCTCCGCTTAACGAGACATGAAATTTAATCAGTTTCATGTCTCGTCAAGCAGAGCCCAGTGAGCCCCGGTATATGGAACATTCTTGGGTTTTTCGAACTCAAAATATATATTTTAGCAGTAAGATGTTCACACAAAATAAGTAGAATTATCCACCATACGCCCGGTCTACCAGGGCTCACTAAGCCCTGTCCTACGAGACATGAAACTGAAACAATCCTCACAAGCAGGATACCAGAAAGGAGACATTCTTAAGCTTTTCGAATTCAAAATGTATATTTTGGCAGTAATGGCTTCCCACATTGAAAGTAGAATGATCCATCGCATGCCCCCTTTACCAGGGCTCACTGAGCCCTGCTTAATGACACACGAAAATGAACTAATGCTTCACAAGCAAGACACCAGAAAGATGAACGTATGACAATTCTTGAGCTCAAAATGAATATTTTAGCAGTAAGATGTTCTAAAATTGAATCAGTTCGCGCAAACAGGATACCTGGAGGGAGAATGTATGGACATTCTTAGGCTTTTCGAACTGAAAATACAGGGGAGTATGATTATCTGGCACATGTCACGTCTCCCAATGAGTGTCTCGCCTCGCCCCACATCAAGGTCACATTCGCGAAACCGGAAACTCCGCGTCAACTCGAAACACGAACTAGGTCAAAAGGAGCTAAAATTGGGGCACTCTGCACGCTTGGACTCGACATGCATCAAGTACGACTTCAAGAAATCACTGGATATCGCTTTGTTGTTAAACTGAGGCTGTTGTAGTTTTGAAAAATTGATGGGATTTCATTCCAAAAGCGTGGAAAGGTGTGTAACGGGAGATCGGCGAAGAATTGGGTTCTTGGTTTGGATGTTCGCGTTTTTCCACACTGTCTTGTCCCCATGCCTGAGGGATTATTGTAAATTTTGAAATATCGGCAATCTTTTGTTAGATCAGTCATGCATAAATAAGAGGACTTGGAGCTTGTAATAGAATTATTGTTTGTTTCTGTCTATTTCTTGAGTTATGACCCCCCCCACCCCCCCCCCCCCCAAAAAAAACCAAAAAACAAAAAATAAAAAACAGAAAAAAAACAAAGGCCAAACTGTGTAAATGGTCGAACGATATGTTTGGCCTTTGTTTTTAGGAGTTCATAACTGAAGAAAATAGACAGAAACAAACGATCATTCCTTATAATTAAACCTGGGGAGCAGTAAATTTACACACTCTCTACTTTGTGGAGTTATAATAAAAACCAGGTCGCACCATGCTTCCTTTTAAGAACTGAGTAAAAAAGGCAGTTTTCCAAAATTCTGTTTGAAATGGCAACGCATTTCGCTGAAAGATGTACTTGTATCATTAAAATTTTATTGACCAATGAATTGCGTAAGTTGAAAGAAATGTCATAGGCCACGCCCACACAAAACTTCAATTTTCTTCACCACTTAACGGGAAGATGATGTCATTCAAAGCAAGGCTGGGTTACATTTAATTCTGATTTTGATCATTTCCTGAGAAATGAAATTGAAAACACAGTTGTTAAATGTGGAGTTTGATATAAACCCAGATGACACGAAGTTGGCTGAACTTTGTCTCAAAAAGAGTTAATTCGGGTTATTTGCAAATTGGAACGTTTTGATAGCCCGAGTTTCGTATGTGGATGCCATCGACGTCAGTGATCTGGCGTTTTGTTAATGCTGACACTGTTGTGCACGAGGCTGAATTGTCACCGAGGACAGTGTTTGACTGATATTTTGTTTCTTTAAAGTGGTACATTCCCTATTGGAATCGCGGACGGAACCTTCATTTCGATGTCCACTCACGTACATAGTGGGTCCACTCCCGTACATAATGTGAGTAGTATGTCTCGTATGTTTCACCCCAATTCTGGATGACCCCTGTGGATGACCCCGGAAGTGACGTCATGTCACGTGACTTGGTGGCGCCATGTTGTGTTGTCATGGTAACCCGCGTGAGCGGCCATGTTGTGCCGTCATCTCCATAGTGATACGTGGTGTGAGTGCGCATGCGCAGCGCGTGTTGTTAAGGTGATACGTGTTTCCGTCGTCCATTTTGAATACTGTAGACCGCCATCTTGGTTTCTATGGTAGCACGTGGTTGCTATGTTACCCAATTTTTCTGCAATAAGACGGGGTATGTTCGGAGGGCATGTTCCTTTGTAGAAGAGCAAATATAATTACCACAAACAACCCGACAATCCCTCCAAATCACCAAAGTCTATCTCAACTTTTACT
This sequence comes from Pictodentalium vernedei, assembly GCA_031216915.1. Lineage (NCBI taxonomy): Eukaryota > Metazoa > Mollusca > Scaphopoda > Dentaliida > Dentaliidae > Pictodentalium > Pictodentalium vernedei. The sequence continues at coordinate 53,084,266 of CM062288.1, read as the reverse complement.
ATTTCGAATTCTTTCAGAATTCTCTGCTTCTATTTATATATGCTATAGTTTTCGTATATCTTGGCATGTTCCTTTGTTCTGGAGTATACTCCAGTAGCGTAGAAGAGCCTATTAACTGGAGCAGCTTTGCTTATTATTACTATATTTAGCTATTCTAGTCTATTCTGGTTAGTTCTGACCATATTTCAAGTACTCTTGTTGTTTCATTTATCTAGATTATAACTAACCAATCAGATTGCTTGATTTTCCCTAACCTGTATGCAGAGTTATCTCCCTTCTGTATAATAAAAGCCTATATCAATGTCTATGTCCCACAGGATCCCATTTTTGGGGAAACACCCGTGGCTATGGAATCCCTTTTTTGTCGTATGGGGCCATGACGGTTATGTAAAAGCCCTCAATGAGTCCTCATTTATTATGCCTCATAGCCTCATTGAATTTTGAGGTTATGAGGACCATTAAAAATCCCTCAATGAGGTATAATTTACAACGACTCTTAGCCTCATTTCAGTATTTGAGGATACCTATGGCCTGGTATTGTATTATTCGAGGATACCTATCGAGGATACCTTTTGGAGAATGCCTTTTTTGTCGTATGAGTCCACGAGGGCTATGTAAAAGCTCTCAATGAGTCCTCATTTATTATTCCTCATAGCCTCATTGAATTTTGAGGTTATGAGGACCATTCAAAATCCCTCAATGAGGTATAATTTACTACGACTCTTAGCCTCATTTCATTATTTAACAGCCATATCCCAGGCATCCCAATTTCGGCACCCTTTTTTGGAAAACATGGCCTTCGGCACCCCTTTTTGTCGTATGAGGCCATGAGGACCATGAGTAATCCCCCCAATGAGGTCTAATGTAGTCTTACCAACCGCTTCCATCTTGTCGCCAAAGCTCCAGGGCCACTACTGGTCTATGGTCTATCTGTCCTACCATTAGCTTCTACAACAATCTTGTTCCATTGCGGCCTTGTACCAGTACTATTGACTAAACTACCGTCCATTAATATTGACTTGTATCACTACTTCCTAGCTATACCTATCTCAGTCTCGACTATGACATTGATTAAGGTCGAATCAGATTCCCCCTGTATACATATAAGGCATTCCGTAAGTGGCCGAGTCCGTAAAATGTTTCTGATGGACAGAGTCTTACAATCAAAATTCTATTTTGGTCACATAATGTATAATGGAAGGTTGATAAAATAAAGTACTTTCCTTTTGTAGAAATGATCCATAGCCTTCTTTAAACTTCGCTTAAAAAATGTACCGCATTGCTCGTCTAATTTCGTTTCGTTTTGGGACAACTTTGTAAACAGGTAATAAAATTTAATTCAAGACACCTAGTTCAAAACAAACTGCGCGATATATTTCGTTATATATTGCAACAAATTCCTGCCTTATAGTTCTACGATACATCTGTTAGTTATCAACATATCACAACGGAAACATGGTTTGGCACAGACCCATTATAGGCACACTAACTGTATTATTTTACAAATTTCCCTCTTGTCAATGAATCACATACATGCAGTTGGTGGTGAAAGGAGAACACTGTGGAGTGCAGGCAGGTGGCAGTTTTATTTAAAGCAGTCCGATCAATGATATATTTATGACAGGTTGGTAATGATTATGATTATGATTATGCCATTCTCTACGTTTGATTTGAGTAAAACGATGAACATAGACGATCATCTATTAATTGCGTATAAAAAATTAAATTAAACACGGAATAAAAAGCATGATAAGGATTTCATTTTATTTGATTGCATTTTTAAAGTATTTTTAAAATGGTGAGATAAATATTGATTACTTTTCATTTTGAAACAATATGAGCGTACAGAGGTTCTTTTCCATTCACAATGTGCAGCGTTATTTTAAAAACTGGCATTGGGGTGCGGATTAGAGTGGGCCTAAATGCTTTTTTTCTGTTAATGCATTTTCATCCATTTTGCTTGAAAATGCATGTAAAGAAAAAAGGTTTAATGATTAGGTCATTGAATTTTAGAATCCCACTCTTTCGAAAGAGAGGATCTGTGTGAGGAATATTACTTTCCCTATTAACCCTTTGAACTCTGGTGGTATCTTCCATGCCAGTTCAATAAAAACAATTAGAAGAGTCCATATCCATTATTTGGTGTAGACCAATCAATATTTTCAACGTGTTCTGGGCTGGTCTACCCCACATGTTTACCGAACAGCCATCCTATTTAACCCTTTACCTAACATGAAAAGCAGACGACACTTGCAAAAAAAATTCTTGTACAACTATTTTTTTTCATTTTTTGTCTCAAACACATAGGGTATGATCCCTCATTTGAACGAGCTCGACGAGCTCGTTCCAATGAGGGGTCATAACCTATGTTTTGGGGACAAAAAAATGAAAAAATAATGAAAATTAACTGACGATTTTTGAGAATTGCGCTGGCCGGTTTTGGCCGTTACGTTGGGTAAAGGGTTAATAATGTTATGGCGTATCATGTTCCTGGCCTGAAAAGCGGCCGGTATGATTCAAAAGGTTAATAATGCGAATGGCCTTTTTGCAAATGGAAAATTCCGTTAGCTGACGAAGCATGGCCCCAAATATGAATGCCATAAAGTAAATGAGGATGGACTTCTGAATAACACAGGGTTTTTAATGTCTTCGGTGAAAGTATATTCTTGGCTCTGTTGATTTCGTAGATGGATCGAGCCATTCCGAAGCAGACTATTGATATAGGGTGTCTGAAACCTAAGTTTTCATCCATGTGGATACCTAAAGACTTTACCGTAGAATTATCTTTCCAATTGGTTCAGTGTTTGTACCATTTATGGTTAAACATCTATCATCAATATCATGTGAGTCATTGCTAGGATGTAGCAAAATGTATTTTGTTTTACTGGAATAAAGCACCATTCGTTGATATTTTGAAGTTCAATATTGGTTAGCTACATTATGATTTGACGAATGAGCTGTTGTATCACCAGCAAAGGATAATACTTTCAAATTTGTCGAATTGGAAATGCCGTTGATATTTATTAGAAATAAGATGGGCCTAAGGATAGACCCCTGGGGAACGCCTGTTGTTATGGATCTGCGTGCCGAATTTGTGTTTAAAACTTGGACATACTGACTTCTCCCCGATAAATAATCAGTAAACCAACTCTTAGCCAACCCTCTTATTCCGTAAGGATCGAGTTTATTAATTAAGGTAGGATGGTCTATTGTGTTAAAAGCTTTTGAGAAGTCTAGAAACAGAGACAAAGAACAATCCTTTGTTGGTTTATGATTCATTTCCGCTGTACTAATAAGCTGTAGTTTTGGGTGGTATTGTCGAATATCTTTTTCTAAAACCAAACGGATAGTTGTATAGTAAGTTACGGGTGTTAAGGTAATTAGAAAGCCGTGTGTACATCACTGTTTCTAAAATTTTAGAAAGGGCAGGTAGGATGCTAAATGGTTCTGTAATTATTAAATATTCAAGCTTCCCCCAATTTAAGAACTGGTATTACTTTCGAGATTTTCATTTGGTCAGGCACAACACCAGTACAAAATGATAAATTAACGATATGGGTTATGGGACTTACAACTTCGAATATAACTTCTTTCAGTAATTTTGTCGACGTGTTATTATAATCCATACTTGGTTTGGGAGATAGACTATTTATGCAAAGTACCACGTCCAAGATATTAGTCGGTGATATAAAGAAGGATTCTATATTACTATTGTTACCCGGGAATTCAGAGAATAGCCAAGTGGTATTGCGAAGTACTTGGTTACTCAATGTTTGGACAATATTCAGGCTTGGCAATATAGAAAATATAGGAGTGCAAAACAATTGCCCTCCTCAGATTGCTTGGGAGTGCAATTACACCTGGAATCTTCAATGCAAAAACTTGTAGGCTATTCTAGTTATATTCACGTCGAGGTATTAATATTGTGACTGAAAAATAGTACTATATTCAGCTACATGGTGGAAAAATCGGCTCACACATCTTCACATTATTCAAAAAGCTGCATTCAATTCTTATGTGACTGTCTTCTACACTCCAAATGTATTGAAATGCGACACATAATGGGTCATGAATTATTGCATATCTCTGCAACATTGACAAATCGTCCCCTGAGTTCCAGTGTGTTCTATGCGCCAGTAGGCACATATAACACAATGGAACTCATGGGACGAAAAGATAATAGACTTTAAAGGCCGTCCCAAACAGGTCTGGCATTCTAGAAAATCAACGGGTGCAAAAAACTGCCCTCCTCATTTTTTCTAGGCGTGCAGTAGGCGTGCAGCACTCATGCACACCTAAAGAATGCCAGGCCTGAATATTGATAAACAAAAATTGAATCAGTCAGCAATTTCGTTGGGGTCGCCAAATTCATTCCACTATCAAGGAAGGCTGATGGAAAAACATTAGAACCATTTGATTTATTAATAGCTTTTTCAGGATTTCCAAAGTTCTTTTCATATACTACTCGAAGATTGCTAAGCACCAAATATTTGACACATCATTGTGAAATTTGCTTGTGACATATTTGCGATATGTTTGGTGGATATGATTGAGGAGAATATTGAGATGGTCCCCAGTATTTTCATTAGCTCTCTTGACAGGCAGATTTTTCGTGACAGTCATGGAAAGCATGTAGCCCTTGATTTCCATGATGTTTTCGTGTACTGTCTACATGTACACGACAAGTGTGTGGTATTTAATTCTCATTTTAACACAAACCCTTGTGATTTAATGATTGAATATGACAAGTGCAAATGTAAGAAGACATTTGTCTGAAGCAGAAATGGGGCGGGCCGTAGGGATGGTGGAGCAAGGGGCTACCTATCGGCATGTTGGCGAAGCCCTTGGTGTGCACCAGCAGTATGGCACACCAGTAAGACGGCAGGGTGGTGGCATAGACAGGGCAACATCGGCCGCTGAAGACTGGTTTTTGATCATTCAGGCCCGTAGGAACCACTTTGCCACAGTAACCCAGATTCGCAGTGACCTTCAGAATGCATCCGGTGCAACTGTTTCCACGCTGACTATCCGGGCAAAGTTGCATGAAGGTGGTCTCCGATCGAGAAGACCACGTATTCGCATGCTGCTGTCCCAGAACAACAACCAGGCACGATATGAATGGGCCATGGATTACGTTGGATAGACCAGAGAAGACTGGCGACCTGTCCTTTTTACAGATGAGTCAAGGTAGTGCCTAGACCACACAGATAGGCGTTCTAACGTATATAGAAGACCAGGAGAGCGATGCCATGCAGCCAACATTGCTGAGCATGACCGCTATGGTGGAGGGTCAATCATGGCCTGATAAATTAACGATATGCGTCATGGCGGCATTAGCAGGGATGGAATACAGAGCTCTGTGTACTTGAACATCCTACATTGACTACACAGCGGCACATTGATGAGATCCTGGATGTCCACGTCAGATTGTATGCAGATGCAGTGGGTGATGGATTCATTCTGATGGACGATAATTCCCGTCATCGTGTTGCCCATGCTGTCAGGGAGTACAGACAGAGGGAGGGGAGTTGGCGTATGGACTGGCCAGCAAGCTCCCCTGACCTCAATCCAATCGAACATGTTTGGAATGAGTTGCTGCTTACAACTTCAGCCCGTCCAGTCCAGCCAAGAAGTGTTCAGGAGCTTGGTGCCATGCTGGTCCAAGAATGGAACAACATCCCACAAAGGATCACCAGGAACCTGACTGGGAGCATGAGAAGGCGTTGTCAACCTGTAATTAACAGTAATGGGTCTCGTGCTCGATACTGAACCCATACCAGTTCGCTTCGTCAACTTTTTGGCAAATTGAACAATTTTCTCTTTTCCCAATAATATCCATTTCCCATAGTTATCGTATTCAAAAGCTAAAATATAATGTCAAACACAAACAAAATCTTAATTTCTGTGTTTATATACACTTTTCATTACAATATTTCAACTAAAACGTAAAACAGGTAATTGGATATACTTGGTGCTTAACAAACTTTGAGTGGGTTATAGAATATATCCATAGTGTACCAAATGTTCACCACGAGTGGTGAAGTAGTGTTAACCGTGAGCCATTGGCATGCGGTTAACACCACTTCACTACGAGTTGGAGATACTTGGTGCTTAGCAAACTTTGAGTAGTATATTATTTTTGTTTTTGAGCAAGGCACTGTAATAGTATTCAGCTTTATATTTTCGTTTCAAACGGTAGAACACTTTACAATAACTTTTGTATTCTACGATATTCGAATCCGAGGGCCTTTTTAGCTTTTTCAAAAACAAATTCTTTTTATTTAACCCTTTGAACAGCAGAGGTCGCTTTATCGGCCCAGGGACATGGTACGTCATACATTCATTAAGTAGGATGTCTGCTAACTTAAGGGCTGGGTAGACCTTTAATATTTTCAACGTTCAGCCCTAAGGCTGCACGTTGAAAATATTGATTGGTCTACCCCCAAATAATGAATATGGTCTCTTCTAATTGCTGCATATGGATGACATGGAAGATACCACCAGTGTTCAAAGGGTTAACCCTTTACCCAACGCGGACGATATCAAAATTAATTATTTTAAATATCATTTTTTTTAATTTTTCAAAAAATTTCAACAAAACCATATCATGTGACCCCTCGTTGGGACGAGCTCGACGAGCTCGTTCCAACGAGGGTCACATGATATGGTTTTGTTGAAATTTTTTGAAAAATAATATTTTTTCAGCTGCTGAATTTGCATATTACGCGGGCGGATGCGGGCGAGTCGTTGGGTAAAGGGTTAAGGATGATTGCAGAAGCCCTAGTGTCATCCAAGGTTCACGTCTCATATATTTGTTTGGGGTAGTCGTCACGCTTAAAGGGAAAGATTGGTCAAACGCGTTTTGAAAGCTGTCAAGAAAAGCATTGTATGCCGTGTTTGGACAATTACTATTGAATACATCAGCAAAATCAACATCAGTTAGAAGATTCTTAACATAGTCAATTCTTTCCCTTTTAAGGGACTATATAAGTAATGAAATTTTGTTTATTTTGAAAATTCTCAAAATGAAGGTTGAGATGTATAGAACACGAAACACATGTGTAATCAACTCATAGAGTCGACTGCAGGCACCACTGGTTCCTGGAAGTCTGCTGCCGTATTCGCACCAGAACTGATAATTTAATAATATTTCACGAAAACAACTTGTGGCCAAATGTGCTTTACATATCCAAGAACAAAGCTAGGGGATAAAAATTCTTCAAAATACGGATTTCCGGTCGACGTCATCGGAGAGAAAAAGCATGTAAAAACAACGCCGTCTAAAATCAAATGAAAAAGATCGCCTTCATACAGTATACTGTTATTAGATTTGCACAGTTGCCATATTCAATGCAAGGTATCATGATACCTGTTGAAATTTCTTAGAATTACGATTTTGTTTTTCGATGGAAATTCGTGGTAACGAGTGATTTGCGCATGTCTGTCGAGCATGGAAACCATCTTCAATAAAAAATGCAGACAGTGTTGTCCTTTTCCAAAATGCAGTCCTATCGCAGTATTCAAAAGTGTTTTGAATGCCTAGCTTTGTTCGTGGAGATATGAAGCAAATTTGGCCACAAGTTGTTCTGATGAAATATTATTTTATTATCAGTTCTGGTGCGAATACGGTAGCAGACTTTCAGGAACCTGTGGTGCCTACAGTCGACTCTATGAGTTTCGTGTTCTATACATCCCAACCTTCATTTTGATGTATAATTTGTGTATATTTAATCTGAATTTAAGGAATATGAGAGGTGAGAATTTAAAAATAAACAAAATTCCATTACTTATATAGGCCCTTAAATACCTGTTTACGATGTTGTTTGGGAGTATCTTGACGAAAAATCATTTCATCGATACAAAAAGTTGCAAAGTGATCGCTAACATCAGTAATAATAATTCCGGCCTTTTATTTAATGCTCAGGCATCAATTCACGCTGAAAAATTAAGTCATATTCTCCTGTCGGTCGGCAAAACGAAATATCAAAATGATATTTAGAAATCGATATTTCATCGTAGGTTCGGATGACGAATCACATGTACTTTAAACGAGTCAGCACATCAGTAATGAATTCCAGAGTCCCAAATACAAACGAATTCGAATAATTGATAGTGACAGTGACTAAATCAATTCATTAAATCAGCGGTTTCAAAGTTTGACTTTCTCATTCACCTTCCAGCGAAAAGCCGAAATCACTTTCAAATTTCTTCAGTTCAACTTCACACGTCTTCAGTGCATTGAGTTCAAAAAAAATAAAATGACGTGTCTTGTTATTGAAAATAAGAAAGTGGTGTTTTTTGTTATTGTTCTATTTCTTCGAAACACATTGCGATTATTTCAATTCGCCAGCCTTGGTAAATCGTAAAGTTAGGGGAGAAATAAGACGGGACTACTTTTTGTGCGGATATTCACACATTCCAATGGTTGGAGTTTGGTTGTTGTAATTTTTGTATGGACGCCGGTTCGGCACATACATTTTGCGCCTTAATGGCAAATAAAGGCCACAAATTGGAGAGTTTGTAGTCGTAGAGCATTAAATAAAAAGAAAATTCACGAAAATTTGATGAATACCGAAAATATCTCGTTCGTGGCTACAAGAAATATGAGGATCTTCACGAGCGACTGCGTCGCTCGTGAAGATCCTCATATTTCTTTGTAGCCACTCACGAGATATTTTCGGTATTCATCAAATTTTCGTGAATATCCTCTATGTATTTGTTAGCTTTGTTACAGAAAATGTGATCATTTAAGGTTGAAGAAAAATCAGTAACTCTTGTTAGGCGAGTAATAACAGTCATGAAGCCTGCACTGAACATCGAATCCACGTAAGCATTAGTTTTTGTATGGGTACCAACATTTAAAAGGTCAATATTTTAAATCACCCATGAGGTAGACGATTTTGTTTTTCCTATTCAGTTTCTTTAAAATCTCGGGTATCGTTGACAATGTTTGCCTTTGGGGCGTTGTTTGGTCGACAAATAATTCCAATAACACATTTCGTAGTGGTAGATGTTTCTATAAACAATGACTCAAATACATGAGGGACGGAAACAGACAAGTCACTTCGTATCCTAAAATGTATACTTTCATTGATAAATATTCCCACTCCACCCCTGCCGTCATCATTTGTAGGTTGAGTGATGTATGCGAGGGGAGGGTAACCTTTTATTTCATAGGCAATGTTTTCTTTAATGTCAAACATTTCTGTTAGACTAATAAAATCAAAGAGATTACTTTTAGGTTGCAAGTCACATTATAAATTATTGTGATGAGTTGACGGTAACATGGTCTGGGGTTTGCGGCTCGGAGCTTATGTCCAGCCGAGCGTCGAAGTTGAACATACGCTCCGAGCCGCAAACCTCAGACCATGTTAACGTCAACTCATCACAATAGCGTATATGTTCCAATAAGACACTACGCATAGCCCAAAACCTACATGGTGAAACACGAGAGGTTTATTTACTAAACCTGTGATCGTTAAAAGTTGCCTTCTGCAAGGCAACTAACAGATTTAGTGAATAAACCTCTCGTGTACCCCACGACGGCACTGGCTAAATAATCAATAAACCAGATAAACTCATTCCATCTTAGTTCAAATCGTAAATCGGTTTATAATTTGAACAACACTTTATCCGGAACACCGTCTGCTGCACGTGTGAAAAATCCAGAAAAAAATGAAGCGGCTTGCTAGTCCATTCTTTGAAGAAGCAATTTCGAAACGGGCGACGTCATTTCAAATATTTCGCGTTGTGACGTCAGAAAGTAACATTTGCTACTTGGACCGTAAACATGAAAGAATCTTCGCCAGCTCTCAACCAATCAATTTCTCATATTGGAACATTATAAGTTATTCTGTTTGTTGACAGGGGACATGGTCTCACGTTCCCTGCATGAAATTTATATTCAACCGAGGCGTCAGCCGAGGTTGAATATATGTTCCATGCAAGGAACGTGAGACCATGTCCCCTGTCAACAAACAGAATAACGTATATGTCCCGTTCGTATACAAGTAAAATTGAATTGGAAAAAAATGATAAAAGTTAACACCATACCGAAACAACGTCTGCTTTCTAATATTCGCTGTACAACAACAAATTTTAAAATGATTCGAAAGGAGGGATTTCAGTTTATGTTACAGTAAATTAATGAAAAGATACCTTATAATCTAATCGGAGTCATAAATAATTACCCATGTTTACATAACTAATCTTTTTGTACGTAATAACGGTACTTTTGTGTGTATTTTACTTCAGTTAAATGTATTTGTCTCAGTTGATTTCAAGTGAAAAAGACATTGCGATGAACCGTTGCTCAAGGAAACGAGTCGCTTTCCTTGTCAGTGGACATAAGAATCGGCTGTTGTCCGGCGACATAAAATAAAATCAAAGAGGCATTGACCAATCACTGCAAGGTATTGCGGTTGGTATCGGGACATAAAAGGTTGTGGAGATGATCCCAGTTGGCATTCAGACAGCGACAGTTGATATTTAAAAGGGCTAATGTCTTTTTTCGGTAGTGGAGATCAGGTTTTTGAAATTGTTTGGCGTATAGTACTTACGGATTGAGTTATCTAAGTTGATTAGGAAACCGGGATAATCATCACAAGTATTAGTTACAGCTTCACTATAGGTTGATGCGAAGTTATAACCATCAACATTCCTGATCTAATCAAGCTTAATTATGTTAGCCATAATCAAATTAGGTCTGTCACGATTTTTCAATTTAGGAATCGATTAATCGTCGCAAATAATCGATAATAATCGATCAATCGTACCTAGATGACCCCACCCCCTCTCCCTCTCTTTGAAATCGATAAAAATGGAGTTCAAGTCAGCTGACCTACCTCAAGTAAACAACGAAGACGATCAACTTTTAGGTACATTCAAAGCTTTGATGTTCTCAACTTTTGAACCGTCAGTGTAATAATCAAGACCGGTCGGCAGTTGCGATCTTCGCAGCTGCCGACCGGTCTTGATTATTACACTGACGGTTCAAAGATTCAGAATATCAAAGCTTTGATGAATGTACCTGGAAGACAAATGCTTCCAACGGCTTCTTGAGGTTTAACATCGATGTTCTTAACTCAATACCTTTAGAAACAACAGTTTTTCCATCAAATTTTCTGTTAATTATTAAACATCTAAAACGGGATACAATTTACCGATTATTCGACAACGAAAAATACTAATCGATTTCGCCGTGACCGATCAACAATCGATTAATCGATTGATCGTGACAGCCCTAAATCAAATATGTCTACACAATAGGTGACAACATGGTCCAAAAAAGTGAGAGACATTGTTTGTTTGGTGAACGGATTAAAGTGAACTTCAGGAGACAAATAAGATCTGCTGTCGAGAAATGCTGGAAAATATTTACATATCATAAAAGTTAAATCGGGGATTTTCCTTCAATGGCATTCACGCAGGAACAGCACCATTAAGGTTGGTTATCCCTTCATCCAACAAGAGATGGAGACCACACCAACTTCAATCTTCTAACACAAGTAAGATTTTAGCTCTATAAATTACAAGTACGGTAGCCCTGCTGAAACAAGCTATCTACCTCGATGCAGTGAGTGGTCATAAGCTAGCGCTTAGAAGCAAAATTCCAAGAGATAAGAAAATTCGGATGGATTTTTTGTCTATGCTCCTTTTTCGGATTAACAGATACGTTAACCCTTTACTCAACGCAACCGTCAAAATCGGCCAGCGCTATTCTCAAAAATCATCATTAATTTTCATTATTTTTTCATTTTGTTGTTCAAAAACATAGGTTATGACCCTCGTTGGAACGAGCTTGTCATAACATATGTTTTTGAGAGAAAAAATGAAAAAAAAATAATTATTCAAGAATTGTTTATTGCAAGTGTCGTCTGCTTTTCATGTTAAGTAAAGGGTTAACCCTTTACCTAACGTGAAAAGCAGACGACACTTGCAAAAAAAAAATTTGAATAAATAATTTTTTTCATTTTTTGTCTCAAAAACATAGGTTATGACCCCTCGTTGGAACGAGCTCGACGAGCTCGTTCCAACGAGGGGTCATAACCTATGTTTTTGAGACAAAAAATGAAAAAAATAGTGAAAATTAATTGGCGATTTTTGAGAATAGCGCTGGCCGGTTTTGACCGTTACGTTAAGTAAAGGGTTAAGTAAAGGATATTCCTCCAATGACAAACACCAAGACAAGCGGCATCAACACCACACATGTAATGTGGTGGTGCTAGTACTGCTTAACCCAGCGTGACACCGAAGAAATAAAGATGTCAGTGGTTTCTTAGGATCACATTAAGTAAAGGGTCAAAATCATGTGTATTATGGTGGTGCAAGTACTGCTTATCTCAGTGCCAGTCATTGGAGGGGTGAGGATGTCAGTTGTTTCGACCTGGAATAAGACAGCATACTGCTGTCGTTGATATCCTAATTCTGAGTTATTTCCACAGAAGTAGATAAAGTTGTATTGATACTCACAAGCAAAATTATCAAAGTGTCATGTGTGAAGACCCTAACCCAATAACACAAAAGAATGATCTATATTGCTATATTCGCGAGCAAAAATGGCAAAGGGGTCATGTGTAAAAACCTTAACTCCACAAAACCTGTCAGCCCACTTCGGTCTTGTTATATCACAAGAAAAGAAAACAAAAGAGAAGGAAAGAAGAAACAACCTCCAAGCTGATCGTGCGACGACTCCATTTCAAACGGCTTTGTCCAATTACGCAATTACAGCTGTAGCCAAACAATGGTGTTCCTATGGGAAAATTCGAACTATTAGAACAAATAAAACAATTCACGCCGAGCCCTGGCACCTGACACTAGCATTAAGGTGCTAAATGAGTAAGATAAATTTGTTTATTTTGAAATTCCCACTTCTGATATTCCTAACATTCAAATTAAATATACACAAATTATACATCTAAATGTAGGCTGAGATGTATAGAACACGAAACACATATGTATTCAACTCATAGAGTTGACAGCAGGCTCCACTGGTTCCTGGAAGTCGGCTACTGTATTCGTACCTGAACTGATAATAAAATAACATTTCACGAGAACAATACTGATGGCCAAATGTGCTTCACAGGTGGCGTTGCGGTAACCGGGCTCGTCAGATTACCGAAGTCAAGCAACGTCGCGCCCGGTTAGTCCTCGGACAGGTGACCGTTTGAGCGATCGATTCGGACTCTCGCGTTGTGTCCTTGGGCAAGGCACTTAACCCCGATTGTCCACATGGGGGCACGATGACGCCGTGTACTAAGGGGTACTACACGTCGATGGTGCGCATGTCTTCAACCAATCTAACCCTGCCTGTGCTGCAGTGCGCAGTTACGATGTTGGCGAGTTGGCAGCTACTCGTCGTTGCTCGGTGGTTCTCTCCGGGTACTCCGGCTTCCTCCACCCGTAAAACTGTCACGGTCATGATTAGCCATTGTGCATAAGTACGTGATCTTAAACACCAATAAATAAATAATAAATATGTGCTTCACATATCCAAGAACAAATCTAGACATTCAAAACACTTTAGAGTGAAGCGATATGACTGCATTTGGGAAACATTATTGCATTATCAGTTCTGGTACGAACACGGCAACAGACAGATGTCCACAGGCGATATCCTAATGCACGGTCAGTCCGAGTTTTACTTTACTAATCCTTAGTTTCAGTTTAAAAAGCACGGAATTTAAACAGAGCGACCAGTTCGCACCGTATTCAAATTAAAATCATTGTACATTTTCCATCCTCCATATATAATGATGCCTGCACAAACACTTCTCAAAACGCATTTCAGAGCTCATAATTGCTGATGTCTGATGTTGAACGCAATCCTTTGAGTTTCGAATGTTCTGACCGACATTTTCTGGCGAATAAAAAGAATCAACTTTCTGTAGGTGGCAAGGTCAAAGACTCAAGACTGGTTCTCTGACAAAATTGCCCGTTTCTCAGTAAAATCATTTCAACCCTTCAAATCATCGACTATTTAATCCAATTAGCGATTAATTACAGTGAATTTTTGTTCAAGGTTGGATGTGTAATAAATATAGAATCAAACTTACGTGTGGTTTGCTCTCGTAGTATCCCTGAGCCACTCGCTCCCGTTCAGTAATCGTTAACCCAAGCCAGAGGTTTTCGATTGGGGCTGTAGGGTAGAGAACTGCCAACAAGAGGGAGGGATGGGGGGGGGAACCCCTCCCAGTCCCTCCCCCTAGTTGGAAATTCACTACCGAGAAAACGTTTGAAAATGAAGCGTTGGAAGAGGGCATAAAATTGATTCTAGTAACTGAAATGCCAACCCATTTATGATAGAATTATCAGGTTATTATTATTTGGAATTATTTTAGGAATTGAATATGTGCTAAACAAATGTTCAAGCTCAATGATGATGACATTTTCTTGAAGTGCATTTCGAGGATTTTATTTTTATTAAGATAAGTAAACGTACTATCAAAATCTAATACCGATTGACATCATGCATACTTATGAAGCTCGATATTGCAAACACTGTAGTTGTAAATAGTAACAGTTGGATTTTTTGCCGATTTGAAACCGAGTTGGAATTTTGAGAAGTGAGGGAGACATCAGCATCACAAAAGAAGCTCTAAAATCAAGATGGATGGAATTTCCAACTACTTATGACTTGCCTTCCGAATTTCCAGCTATAGGAAATTTTTGCAAGGATTGGGGGGGGGGGGGTTAGCCCCCCCCCCCACACACACACACATATACACCTCCCCTGTCGCAAAGTCCCTGCGTTAACCCATTCAAACATAAGTGTCGTTCTGTATATATCTTCAACTGGAAGATAGAACCTTATGATTCCCACCCGACAAATTTAGTATACATGGACTCTAGAGTTGACTGAAGTTTAAGGGCTTACTCACTAGTGGGTTTTGTTACTCGTCATTGGGGACGAGGTGGCGTTGCGGTAACCGGTTCTCGTCAGATCGCCGAAGTTAAGCAATGTCGAGACCGGTTAATCCTCGGATGGGTGACCGTCTGAGCGATCATTTCGGACTCCCGGGTTGTGTCCTTGGGCAAGGCACTTTAACCCCGATTGTCCAAATGGGGGCGCGATGACGCCGTGTACTAAGGCGTACTGCACATCGATAGTACGCATGTACGCAGGGTTAGATTGTCTTCAACCAATCTAACCCTGCGGAGTTACGATGTTGGGGAGCTGGCAGCTGCTCGTCGTTGCTCGGTGGTTCTCCCCGGGTACTCCGGCTTCCCCCACCCGTAAAACTGTCACGGTCATGATTAGCCATTGTGCATAAGTATATGACATTAAACATAAATAAATAAATGTTACTCGTCATTAAGTTGCTCATAAGGAAAATAAGCACAGGGCAAATGAAGATTTCAATGAAATATGGTTATCAGTTGTAACTTGGATATATTCAGAACCATACCTGTAACTATCTACCAAGAATCAAATTATGTCGGGCAAAAAAGAGACAAAAAATGCTCTCCTAAATATCTACTGACTCGATGGATATCGATAAATATCCATCAGTAGCTTCCAAAATGACGTCACCCTTCGGCGCATGATGTCGCCTTGAAGGAACGATCACCAGATCTTTTTTTTATTGTCTTGTAAGTCTTTGAATTCGAATATTGCGCAGTAAAATGTCAAGTAGCATATAATAAAAAGAAAATCTACGCTGTTTTTGTGAGTATCGGGAATTATTTCATGAGTGTGGACCTGAATCTTTTGAGGTCCACACGAATCTTTGTTATTACCTTGAAAATTTGCCGTCGAACTGGGCTGAATATGGCGCAGTAAAATGTCACGTGGCATATAATAAAAAGAAAATCTACGCTAGTTTAGTGACAATCGGGAATTATCTCATCATACTCATGAGATGACTCTCGATACTCACAAAAATAGCGTAGATATCCTCCAGGGCTCAAAATAAGCGGTGTCGCGTCGCTTTTTACTATGCAAAACTTGCAGAAAGCCACACAATGTTCAATTATGTATAGCATTTTGCGATACAAGATAATCAACTGCAGCCAATTAGGCTGCAGTTGATTATCTTGTATCGCAAAATGTAAATGAAAATTTGCAAACAAATTTGAAAACTACATGTAGTTCACTGATGCTTTACTTCTGATTGTGGAGCATTCCAGACATAACTCAGATTAACTCTCCATCAAGCATCATTAGCAACTTCATATGTAAGATGAATTCTATTGGTTTAAATTTTTCCTGTGTTTACAACATTTTGCATGAAATGTCCATTAAAAATAACTTCAAGCCCATCAAATTAAAAATCTCAACTTCCATTTTGAGAATTCTATTAAACAACCAAGACGCCAATTGAAAATATTCAAGTCCATGCAACCCTTAAAGGCAGTTCAGTTAAAAAAAACATAGTAAATGCTTCATGCGTTGCAGATCATTTGGAAATGCCCAGAAATGGGTGGAAACTATTCTATCTACTTAGAAGAATTCAATAGAAAACAGCATAACAGAACTCTGGTATACAAAAATAACTAGGCAATTTTTACAAAATGCTATTCATTTTTTGGAAATGTGTAGCATTTTGCTACACAAAAAAAAGGTTATTTTGAGCCCTGATATCCTGTATATCTTTGCGAGTAAAAGGACATTAAATTAAATCGCCGGCAGTATGAGAGAAAATTTCCCGGAAAGTGGGTAAACAAATACACCATGCACTGCAAAAAATATAGGTTCTCTTTAGAACCAAAACTGGTTCTAATCTTGTCCCTGAGATGGAACTTGTTCTGTTTAAATAGAATTTATTTCAAATCAAGTAAATTTATAAAGATTAACATTAAATAATAACAGAATTAAACATAAATTGAGGGGGTTTCAGTCATAAGTTTAAAGCTTATACGAAGTTGTCTCAAATCATTATTAAGCAAAGGAGATATGAACAGTTGGCATATCGAACCAGTTTTGGTTCTGTATAGAACCAATATACCAGATATTTATATTCGCATTGTTTCAAAATGTTTGGCGACTACGTTGAATAAGCTCCAGGTTTACTGCTGAATCAACTTCAGTTCATGTATTATTCTGTTAAAATTGAATGATAATCTTGGTAAATTTACTAAACTGGATCCATCTCAGGGACAAGATAGAACCAGTTTTGGTTTTAAAAAGAACCTTTATTTTTTGCTATGTAGCAGCGTCAGATTACCTACAGTACAGATGCCGTGGACTGGTCGTAATGCACATGTGGGCAGTGATGTCCACGCATGCGTTTGCCAGGTAATGGAAATCACCAAAGTGACCGAACTAACTTCTTTTTTTTCTATACGTGGGTTGTGGGTTGTGGGGGGGGGGGGGGGGGGTCTTTTGGAATGCCAATCTGCTTCATATCATATGAATTTACTGAGGATTGGATATCTCGGCACATAAGAAACTAACCAAGTAATAAGCATATTTATTTACAAAACAAAAACAAACTAGATGGTTTTGAAATCGCAAAACGCACTTGCAGAAGTCATCAAAAGAAGCACGTCCAACGCAGAACCAACGAGAGAAATATGCCTGTCTCTCCAGAAGTCATCCAAAGAAGCACGTCCAACGCAGAGCCAACGACAGGAATATGCCTATCTCTCCAGAAGTCATCCCAAGAAGATCGTCCAACGCAGAACCAACGAAGGGAATATTCCTGTCTCTCCAGAAGTCACCCAAAGAAGCACGTCCAACCCAGAACCAACGAGAGAAATATGCCTGTCTCTCCAGAAGTCATCCAAAGAAGCACGTCCAACGCAGAACCAACGAGGGGAATATGCCTATCTCTCCAGAAGTCACCCAAACATGCACGTCCAACGCCGAACCAACGAAAGGAATATGCCTGTCTCTCCAGAAGTTATCCAAAGAAGCACGTCAAACGCAGAACCAATGAGAGGAATATGCCTGTCTCTCCAGAAGTCATCCAAAGAAGCACGTACAACGCAGAACCAACGAGAGGAATATGCTTGTCTCTCCAGAAGACTTCCAAAGAAGCACGTCCAACGCCGAACCAACGAGGGGAATATGCCTGTCTCTCCAGAAGTCATCCAAACAAGCACGTCCAACGCAGAACCAACTAGAGGAATATGCCTGTCTCTACAGAAGTCATCAAAAGAAGCACGTCCAACGCAGAACCAACGAGAGGAATATGCCTGTCTCTCCAGAAGTCATTCAAAGAAGCACGTCCAACGCAGAACCAACGAGAGGAATATGCCTGTCTCTCCAGAAGGCATTCAAAGAAGCACGTCCAACGCAGAACCAACGAGAGGAATATGCCTGTCTCTCCAGAAGTCATCCAAAGAAGCACGTCCAACGCAGAACCAACGAGGGGAAGTGCCTGTCGATCCAGAAGTCATCCAAAGAAGCGCGTCCAACGCCGAACCAACGAGAGGAATATGCCTGTCTCTCCAGAAGTCATCCAAAGAAGCACGTCCAACGCAGAACCAATGAGAGGAATATGCCTGTCTCTCCAGAAGTCATCCAAAGAAGCACGTACAACGCAGAACCAACGAGAGGAATATGCTTGTCTCTCCAGAAGACTTCCAAAGAAGCACGTCCAACGCCGAACCAACGAGGGGAATATGCCTGTCTCTCCAGAAGTCATCCAAACAAGCACGTCCAACGCAGAACCAACTAGAGGAATATGCCTGTCTCTCCAAAAGTCATTCAAAGAAGCACGTCCAACGCAGAACCAACGAGAGGAATATGCCTGTCTCTACAGAAGTCATCAAAAGAAGCACGTCCTACGCAGAACCAACGAGAGGAATATGCCTGTCTCTCCAGAAGTCATTCAAAGAAGCACGTCCAACGCAGAACCAATGAGAGGAATATGCCTGTCTCTCCAGAAGGCATTCAAAGAAGCACGTCCAACGCAGAACCAACGAGAGGAATATGCCTGTCTCTCCAGAAGTCATCCAAAGAAGCACGTCCAACGCAGAACCAACGAGAGGAATATGCCTGTCTCTCCAGAAGTCATCCAAAGAAGCACGTCCAACGCAGAACCAACGATAGGAATATGCCTGTCTCTCCAGAAGTCATCAAAAGAAGCACGTCCAACGCAGAACCTACTAGAGGAATATGCCTGTCTCTCCAGAAGTCATCCGAAGAAGCACGTCCAACGCAGAATCAACGAGAGGAATATGCCTGTCTCTTCAGAAGGCATTCAAAGAAGCACGTCCAACGCAGAACCAACGAGACGAATATGCCTGTCTCTGCAGAAGTCATCAAAAGAAGCACATCCAACGCAGAACCAACGAGAGGAATATGCCTGTCTCTCCAGAAGTCATCAACAGAACCACGTCCAACGCAGAACCAACGAGAGGAATATGCCTATCTCTCCAGAAGTCATCAAAAGAAGCATGTCCAACGCAGAACCAACGAGAGGAATATGCCTGTCTCTCCAGAAGTCATCAAAAGAAGCACGTCCAACGCAGAACCAACGAGAGGAATATGCCTGTCTCATCAGAAGTCATTCAAAGAAGCACGTCCAACGCAGAACCAACGAGAGGAATATGCCTGTCTCTACAGAAGTCATCAAAAGAAGCACGTCCAACGCAGAACCAACGAGAGGAATATGCCTGTCTCTCCAGAAGTCATTCAAAGAAGCACGTCCAACGCAGAACCAACGAGAGGAATATGCCTGTCTCTCCAGAAGGCATTCAAAGAAGCACGTCCAACGCAGAACCAACGAGAGGAATATGCCTGTCTCTCCAGAAGTCATCCAAAGAAGCACGTCCAACGCAGAACCAACGAGGGGAAGTGCCTGTCGATCCAGAAGTCATCCAAAGAAGCGCGTCCAACGCCGAACCAACGAGAGGAATATGCCTGTCTCTCCAGAAGTCATCCAAAGAAGCACGTCCAACGCAGAACCAATGAGAGGAATATGCCTGTCTCTCCAGAAGTCATCCAAAGAAGCACGTACAACGCAGAACCAACGAGAGGAATATGCTTGTCTCTCCAGAAGACTTCCAAAGAAGCACGTCCAACGCCGAACCAACGAGGGGAATATGCCTGTCTCTCCAGAAGTCATCCAAACAAGCACGTCCAACGCAGAACCAACTAGAGGAATATGCCTGTCTCTCCAGAAGTCATTCAAAGAAGCACGTCCAACGCAGAACCAACGAGAGGAATATGCCTGTCTCTCCAGAAGTCATCAAAAGAAGCATGTCCAACGCAGAACCAACGAGAGGAATATGCCTGTCTCTCCAGAAGTCATCAACAGAACCACGTCCAACGCAGAACCAACGAGAGGAATATGCCTGTCTCTCCAGAAGTCATCAAAAGAAGCACGTCCAACGCAGAACCAACGAGAGGAATATGCCTGTCTCTCCAGAAGTCATCCAAACAAGCACGTCCAACGCCGAACCAACGAGGGGAATGTGCCTGTCGCTCCAGAAGTCATCCATACAAGCACGCCCAACGCCGAGCCAACGAGATGAATGTGCCTGTCGCCCCAGAAGTCATCCAAAGAGGCACGTACAACTACTCCGAACCAGCGAGGGGAAGTGCGTGTCGATCCAGAAGTCATCCAAAGAAGCGCGTCCAACGCCGAATTAACGAGGGGAATGTGCCTGTCGCCTATTTAAGGTACTAAGTCACTCAGTTTTAATGAGTTATGTGTACTAAGGCGTTCTGCACATCGACAGTGCACCTGTCTTCATCCAATGCAGACCCTGCTTGTGTGGAGTTAGAATGTTGAGGAGCTGACAGTTGTTCGTCGTTGCGAGGATACTCTGGCTTCATCCACTCGTAAAACAGTCCGACACGAGGTGACCCTGGCTGTCGAAAGTGTCGTTAAACACCAATAAATAAATCAATAAATAAATGTACACATCACCAATTAATTGGGATTTTCTTACATCTTAGTGGTTATTTAAATGCATGAAATTCATTTGTAAACAGATCTACATTAGATTTGTGCCAAATAAACCGAGATGATGACGTTGACCGATAACCCAGTCCAGAATGGAGATAAAGAACACACCGTAGCAACAACGTACTAGCAACAAGTTACTTCGTTTTCTTAAGGCATTGCTATTTTATTTCCGTTTTTTCACTTCTCCCAATGGTATGGTCCTGCGAATCACCTATTTTCAATTCGAATCGAATCTCGAATCGAATCTGTTCTATTATTCCAATTCGAATTAGATGTCGAGTCGAATCAGGGGCGTCTTGAATATGGCCGATTGGGGAAATGGATGGGAATGCAATACACCTGACTTTTTCTGATTGTGATGGCTCAAGTCCCGACTGATAAAATATTCCATCTACATCGCCAAGGCATGCCTTCGTCGAAGGCATGCCTTGGTGATGCAGTTGGAATTAACAAGTAAAGATTATAGTTCAAGAACAGAAACGGGTGCGAGAATCATCGATACTAGGCACTGCACAGGAGGGCTAAACATTAGAAACAACTTATTAATAATGCGTGAAAACTTTAATTTTATTTACATCAGTGGTAGTGTCTAGTGGGACTGGAATTAGCGTGGCTAAGGGTACAGGGTACAGGCGCTGATTCTGATTAGATAGCGGAAACTACATTTTGTCTTTATTTTCGATATTATTTATGTACCATTTTCACCAGAACTATACGTATTGTGAGACGACGAAGATGACTGATGCTAAGCTATATTTCAGTGATGAGCTTCGAATGAAAACGAATCGAGTATCCGATTCGAATCGAACCGAATAGCAACTTAAGATTCGGAGTCGAATCGAAGCTTCGGAGTGCCCTACCCAGTGGGTACTTTATTAAATTATCACGTGAAGGCAGGCTTTTAACAAGAAAGAGCACCAGTGCAGTGATGTTGTTTGTGATGTCCTACGCCGAATCGTGCGATACTGCTGGGGGGGGGGGGGGTGGGGGGTGGGGGGGGGGACTCAACAGCAACCAGAAAACCTCAATGTGATGATGTTTGTCTAACAATCACCTTAATTTGCACCCAAAAGCTAGAAAAAAAAAACGTTTGTATCAGCCCCCCCATCCCCTCCGTTCCGATTCCGTATCAGACAGATTCAATTTCCCACAAGCACCGCACTATCACATATATGAATTGTTCTTACGCATCAAAATATAGTTCCAGAAATACAAAAAAAATGACCAATTTCAACCTGACGGGCTCGTTGCGATCCGATTGTAAACACGACCTCGAATCTGATACAAATTACAGGGCATGATCATGATAATGTATAGTTATCTTACAATAAGTGTGTTGGGTCAGTAATTACCCGAATATAGTCCTCATCGGGCACACCGAGTACAAAATCTCTTTCATGCAATTGTTTCATAAACTGCGTGCGTGATTACAATGTGTTTACGCTACTATTTATAGAACATTGAAAGCTTTCGAAACGCGTTTGCGAGTGGCCGTGTACTTTTCAATATACGAAGAGAGAGAGGGGAGAGAGAGAGAGAGAGAGAGAGAGAGAGAGAGAGAGAGAGAGACTTCTCAAAAGTATAATTACTGAAAATTATGGAACCGCATTGCTTATTTACTTATTTATTTATTTATTGGTGTTTAAGGTCGCGTACTTTTGCACAATGGCTAATCGTGACCGTGACAGTTTTACGGGTGGAGAAAGCCGGAGTACCCGGAGAGAACCACCGAGCGTCGATCAGCAACTGTCAGCTCCTCAACATTCTAATTCTGTGCAATCTCCACTCACGCAGGGATATAACGGTTGAAGACATGTGCAACATCGACGTATAGTACGCCTTAGTACACGGCGTCATCGTGTTCCCGGGTACGCAACCGGGATAAACTGTAACTCTGCATATAGATTATGGGAACTCAAGCAATCTGATTGGTTAGTTATAATCTATATAAATGATCTAGATAAATGAAACAACAAGAGTACTCGGAATAGGGTGGCAACTAACAAGAATAGACCAAAATAGCTAAATATAGTAATAATAATCAAAGCGGTTCCAACAAATAGGCTCTTCTACACTACTGGAGTATACTCTAGAACATAGGCGAAAATTATTCAATATATATAGATAGAAACAGAGTTTATTTGGGTAATTCGTGATGCTCCGATACAATCGAACATACCCTCTGAATATACCCCTGTCTTGTTAGAAGCCATTGGGTTACATAGCAACCACGTGCTACCATAGAAACCAAGATGGCATCCACCAGTATACAAAATAGACGACGGAAACATGTATCACCCTAACAACACGCGCTGCGCAAGCGCACTCACACCACGTATCACTATGAATATGACGTCACAAGATACCATGACAACACAACATGGCGCCACTGGGTCACGTGACTATGACGTCACATGTGAGATCCCCCTGATAGGGGCCGTTTCATCGCTCTCCTACTACTGACGTTGCCCATTTCGCAATTGCTTCGTAAACAGAGTGACCAGCAATCTGCTTCATTTTTCTGGATTTTTCAAACGTGCCGCAGACGGTGTTCTGGGTGAAGTGTTGTTTAAATTGCAAACCGACTGCGATGGTATGAGTTTATCTGGTTTATTATTTATCCAGAACCGTCATGGAGTAAACGAGAGGTCTGTGTACTAAACCAGTGATCGTTAAAAGTTGTCTAAGGCAACTTTGAACGATCACAAGTTTAGTAAATAAGCGTCTCGGGTTTCACAGTGTAGGTTATGGGCCATGGGTAGTGTACCGTTGGAACATATTAGTTATTGTGATGAGTTGACGGTAACATGGTCTGATGTTTGCGGCTCAGAGCGTGTGTTCAACCGAGACGGGAAGCTCTGAGTCGTAAACCTCAGACGATGTTACCGTCAATTCATCACAATAATTTATAATGTTTATGTACTCGCTCTTCTATCTAAGGCAATATGTCGACTAGTCGAGATATGGGCTAAGAAACAGGAGCTCGACTCTGATACAACATTTTGTACACACATACAATGGTGATAATATAAGTTACATGGCGTATAGCTGGCTGACACATTTCCATACAAGGCGATGAGAGTTCATATCAGGTGAGACGAAGCCGAACCTGATATGAACACTTAGAACCTTGTATGGAAGCGTATCAGCCCGTTACACGTCATGTACCGTGTTTATTATGCCGTGTAACTCAAGGGATTAATACATTTTCGCGAGAAACAAAGAACGACAGGACGTTTATTTTTTGGAAACCGCTATTGACAGCTCCGCGTATAATCCACAGCAATAACTGACAACGGTACGTATCCATGGTGGCAGCAGGGACGTGGCGACAGGGGGGGGGGGGGGGGGGGGTGTCACCACCCCTCCCCGCAATCCCGGCCAAAATTTCCTATAGTTGGAAATTCGGAGGGAAAGTCATGAGTAGTTGGAAATTCCGTCTATGTGGATTTTAGAGCGTCTTTGGCGATGATGATGTCTTCTTTACTTCCCAAAATTCCAACTCGGTTTCCAATCGGCAAAAATTCCAACTGTTACTATTTAAAAGTACAGTGTAAATAATATCGAGCTTCATAAGTATGCATGATATCGATTGGTACGGATTTCTATATTATGTTTACTATCGTAATAAAAAATCTTCGAAATGCACTTCAAGAAATCGCATCATGCAAAATCGTTATCCTGAGTTAATTCCATCATTCACAGTTACAAAATGATGAAACATCGAAAATTTATCATTCCTGCATAAGATCTGATTTAATGTTAGGAGAGTGTGAATTGCTCAAAGTTCTCAGCTTGAGCGTTTGTTTAGCACATATTCAATTCCCAGAATAATACCAAATAATAACAACCTGATAATTTCATCATAAATGTGTTGGCATTTCAGTTATTAGAATCAATTTTAAGCCTCCTTTCATGGCTTCATTTTCATTTTTTTTCTCGGTAGTGACTTTCCAACTAGGGGGAGGGACCGGGAGGGGAACCTCCCGGTCACTCCCTCTAGTTGGAAATTCACTACCTACCCCCCCCCCCCTCCAAACGGATACCTCTAGCCACGTCCCTGGGTGGCAGTAAACAATTGTCGTTGTTCGAAGTACGATATTTGTTTACAAAATAAATAGGGCTGTCACGATCAATCGATTGTTGATCGGTCACGGCGAAATCGATTAGTATTTTTCGTTGTCGAATAATCGGTAAATTGTATCCCATTTTAGATGTTTAATAATTAAAAGAAAATTTGATGAAAAAACTATTGTTTCTAAAGGTATTGAGTTAAGAACATCGATGTTAAACCCCAAGACGCCGTTGGAAGCATTTGTCTTCCAGGTACATTCATCAAAGCTTTGATGTTCTAAATCTTTGAACCGTCAGTGTAATAATCAAGACCGGTCGGCAGTTGCGAAGATCGCAACTACCGACCGGTCTTGATTATTACACTGACGGTTCAAAACTTCAGAACATCAAAGCTTTGAATGTGCCTAAAAGTTGATCGTCTTCGTTGTTTACTTGAGGTAGGTCAGCTGACTTGAACTTCATTTTTATCGACTTCAAAGAGAGGGAGAGGGGTGGGGATCATCTAGGTACGATTAATCGATTATTATCGATTATTTGCGACGATTAATCGATTCCTAACTTTAAAAATCGTGACAGCCCTAAAAATAAAACGTATCTCTACAAGTATATCTGAAATACCCTTACATATATTTTCTGCCATTACCACTTGAAAAGAGTTGACAAAGCAATTTTAAAAGTTCAAAAAATCACTTTTATTCTTTTTAATCTGTTTAGTAAACTGTAAAGGAAATGTTAACTTCAGCATAAAAAATAGGCAGAATCGTAAAAACAACAAAGAACGTTTAGGATTATAAATAATATTTTCTGTCCATTTTTTAAATATTTAATGTTTAAAATCAATAAATACTTTGAAAATATATTGGCACCTAAATTTTCTTATTTTGTTTTAATTCAAATTTTAAAAAAATCTAAAGCGAGTGGAAATCCATGAAAATAGTTAGGGCAGCTACTCATCCGGGATGAAATAATATCAGGTGAGTTACCTGATACGGCGGAACTCTTAGATGGTATTCCAGCGGTCCGATTGGGGAAACTAACTTTGGGGCATAATAATATATATTTATCATATGTGGTGATGAATAAAACTGTTCATGGTCAACTTCTCTCGTCATTTCCATCGACTTACGAAAAGTTTATCTCCCCTGATTGCTGACAATTGGCTAGCAATAACACTAATTGAATAGAGAATTTTTATATTTCTCAAAATTATATAAAACCTATGAAAGTTATATTCGCTGTGCGCATCAATCTTTTAAGAACAATATATATGCTTTCAGTTGGTGATATTATCGAACGATTTTATTCGACCAATTTTTTCCCCCACGTTGATTTAAAATGCTTATGTTATTTCCTGTATAATTCTGATAGAAAATTGCATTTTCGTCAACTTTTAGCTGTTAATATATTTTTTTGCTTCATATTAGCAATGCTGTGCGCATACTGGCATTTAATATAGATATTGTCATGTCTAACCATATAAAAATATACATGCTAACATTTGGCAATTGTTTTCCCTTTGATGTTAAAACAAAAAAAAAAAATATTGTAGTAAAAACTGTTAAAACCGCAGTTCGCAATATCAGATTGGTTTTCGCCTGAGTACAAATGAAAAGGTGCGTTAACCCCTAAGCGTCTTAATTAATTTCTGGCCAACCAGTAAAGAAAAATTCTTCGTATAACTAAAAATTCATTTTTTGGCTTCCAAAACATAGGTTATGACCCCTCCTCATTGAAACGAGCTCGACTCACTCGTTCCTATGAGGGGTCATAACCTATGTTTTTGGAAGCAAAAAATGAAAATATAAAAAAATTGAATGCCGATTTTCGTTTATAGCGCTGGCCGGTTCATTCTCAGCTGATTTCTCCGCTTCCGACAACTGTTCCCTCGCGATCAAGATTTCATTCACACCTTTCAGAGGTTCAATGTTAATTGGATTACAGCTGGACTCCAGTATTTACAAAGGGAGATAACTTCCCCAAGAGTCAATATCTGTGACGATAAAAGTTGAGGATGAAAAATCTTAAGCGAGTGGAAATCCATCAATATAGTAAGGGCAGCTACTCATCCGGGATCAAGTAATATCAGGTGAGTTGTCTGATACTTCGGAACCCTTAGATGATATCCCAGTGGTCCGATTGGAGAAACCAACTTTGAGGCATAATAATATATATATTTATCATATGTGGTGATAAATGAAGCTGTTCAACAAATATGACTGAAAGACAGTTGCACTGTTTTAAAAATGTTTCTCAACTAACCTTCTCGGCTTCCTGTTTTCCTAAGCCCAGGTCATAGAATATTATCTTTAAGTTTGGAAATCTTGGAAGCATGATTTCATGTAAATTTTTCATCAGAGTTTCTGCCACT
This sequence comes from Pictodentalium vernedei, assembly GCA_031216915.1. Lineage (NCBI taxonomy): Eukaryota > Metazoa > Mollusca > Scaphopoda > Dentaliida > Dentaliidae > Pictodentalium > Pictodentalium vernedei. Next base: position 53,056,963 of record CM062288.1, on the reverse strand, counting down.
CCATAATATCCACTGCTGGCCGCACTTAATATCACAGGAATGTCTGGAAATTTATCAACTGGTTTATAGGTGTTAAGTTGGAGTTCTGTAATATAAGTCTCATTTGTCACTATAGGGTAAGATTTGATAACGTTCATATCCTCCTCCAAAGTCTTACCTAGTGATGCAGCACAAGATTGCATGTCGAAGAATCTAGAATCTGAAAAATAAAAAAGAACAATGTTCATATACTATTCAAAGTTTGCTAAGCACCAAGTATATCCAACCACATGTTTTACTTTTTAGTTGAAATATTGTAATGAAAAGTGTATATATTTTTTATTTCATTATATCTTTAATGATTTAAGAACAGACATTAAGATTGTATTTGTATTTTACATTATTTTTTAGCTTTTGAATACGATAACCATGGAAAATGGATATTATTGGTAAGAGGAAATTTTTAAATTTGCCAAAAAATTGATGGAGCAAACTGGTATGGGTTCAGTATCGAGTATGAGACTCATTGCTATTAATTACAGCTTGACAACGCCTTCTCATACTCCCAATAAGATTACTGGTGGTCCTTTGTGGGATGCTATTCCATTCTTGGACCAGCATGGCACCAAGTTCCCGGACACTTCTCGGCTGGACTGGACGGGCTGAAACTGCAAGCTGCAACTCGTTCAAGACATGTTCGATTGGATTGAGGTCAGGGGATCTTGCAGGCCAGTTCATACGCTCAATCCCCTCCCTCTGTCGGTACTCCCCGACAGCATGGGCAACATGAGGACAGGCATTATTGTCCATCAGAATGAATCTATCACCCACTGCACCTGCATACAATCTGACGTGGACATCCAGGATCTCATCAATATACCGCTGTGCAGCCAATGTACCACGTTCAAGGACACAGAGCTCTGTACGTCCATCCCTGCTGATGCCGTCCGGACCATGATTGACCCTCCACCATAGCGGTCATGCTTAGGTTCCGCTCCACAGTTTTCCAGTCACTTCCAAAAATGACATGCCATACACTCTCTTCAAATGCAAATATTCTGTAACTTAGTTATCCAACCCATAACATGTATTACATTTCCCAAATCCACAAAACACATATAACACTATCTGACTAAGTAGAAATAAACAATCTGAATGTGGGTGGAATAATTTATTGTCAAAGACAAGACTTCAACCTGCAAAATTGCATGAAAAAATGCCGAAACCAGTCATTTTCAGCTACCCAGCAGCCTCAAAAGCAGAATTTCCCCACCGAGCCCCCCCCCCCCCCCCCTCTACCTACCTCTGGAGCAGAGCATCCCCTGTTTCTAAAATTCAAAAAAAAAAAAATATATGTTTCCGTTTCATGTTTTAATTACCTGTCTGGTAACAAACCCGTGTAAAAATTACATTTTAAAAAATAACCAATTTTTCGAAGCCACTGTTTCCCATAATTCATCTGGCAATTTACCCCTATGTATCAGACTCCAACTTTGGGACCAAAACTTCAAATTCAATTGTCCAAGAAAAAGCCTAATGTAATCATATATCTGATACTAAAAATATATCTCTATTTTACATGGCCTTAGTTTTCACATATGCCGTATGTTTAGAATTTCACCCCTGTGCAAAAGTGCGAAACTGTAGAGCGGAACCTTAGCAATGTTGGCTGAATGGAATCGCTCTCCTGGTCTTCCATGTCCTAGAACGCCTATTTGTGTAGTCAAGGCAGTACCTTCACTCTTCTGTAAAAAGGATAGGTCGCCAATCTTCTCTGTCCATCCAACGTGGTCCATGGCCCATTCATATCTTGCCTGGCGATGGTTCTGGGACAGCGGAATGCAAATACATGGTCTTCTCGGTCGGAGACCACCTTCGTGCAACCTTGCCCGGATAGTCTGCGTCGCAATATTTACCCCGGATGTATTCTGAAGGTCACTGCGAAGCTGGGTTGTTGTAGCAAAGCGGCTCCATCTGGCCTGAATGATCAAAAACCAGTCTTCAGCTGCAGATGTTGCTCTGCCTCTGCCACCACCATGCCGTCTTACTGGTGTGACATACAGTGGCGTAGATAGCTTTTCGCTGGCGGAGGGGCAAGCCCAAAATTTTCCGACAGACCGAAAATTTTCCGACAGTGTAACAACAACAAAAACCCAAACAAACAGAAATAATCTGTTGTTTACTGCAAATGGACTGAAAATTGGTCTTTTTTACCCAAAATTTACCCAAAATGGCATGTTTTTATCCCCAAAGCCAGCATTTTAATGTTATTAGGCATAAATTCGCCTAAAAATAGTCCCAAAAAATTTCCGACAAAACTTCTGGTGGGGGGGGGGGGGGGGGAGGGCGGAGCCCCCCCCCCCCCCCTATATCTACGCCACTGGTGACATACTGCTGTAATCTTGCCCAGGTTCTGGTGATCACCGTATGGTACACACCAAGGGTTTCACCAACCTGACGATGGGTAGCCCCTTGCCCCACCATCCCTACAGCTCGCCACATTTCTGCTTCAGACAAATGTCTTCTTACATTTGCATTTGCCATATTCAATCATTAAATCACAAGGGTTTGTCTGTCACCACGAAAAGTCTGCCTGTCAAGAGAGCTAATGTAAACACTGGGGACCATCTCAATACATTCCTCAATCATATCCATCAAAAATATCGCAAATATGTCACAAGCAAATTTCAAAATGATGTCTCAGATATTTGGTGCTTGGCAAACTTTGAGTAGTATATTTTTGAATTCCTGTTATATTAAGTTGGAATAAAGAGAGGCGTTAATATAAGTTGTATAATTTACACGCCAATCCTCGTAAAGTAAGTAACTTAGTAACTTAAAATAAGACAAAAACAAAACAAACAAATAAACAAACGAACAAAAAAAATTTCATAAAGACAAATTGGATTGACATAGGTTCAGACAGCCCTAATCATATTGAGCAATTCTGCGAGCAAGTATTGGCACCAAGTCTAGGTGCCTCTGGGTCACATGTAGTTTCTATGATATGAATGGGATCCGAATGAACTCATCTGTTTCGCATAAGCGACCATGTTATAACGTTTGGGTCATGAAGAGGAGATTTCTTGCTCACTTCTTCACAGATTTGGATAATCTCATGAATGATCATCAGTCACGTGACCAGTGATAGTGCCCATGTCCAGCGTGTTTTGTTAGGATAACACTAACTCTTGTTTCCATCATCAACTGTGTGGGATGTAGCAGCCATCATGGTTTATATAGTTCCGCCGCTTACTACCTATAAACCCGGAAGGACTGCAATACAAGAAGGGTGTTTTCCGAGGATATGTTCTATTGTATTGGAATTCTACTCGTTTCAACCTTGAATTGATGCATGAAAATAAAACAGAGCATTGAATCATTGAAACGCAGAAGTGATTTGATTGATACGCGGAACAGATAGCGTTTTGCAATCTGATTCGACTGGTGGGTTTCTAGTCCAAACATGCCCTGAAAGTCCGTAATATAAGGTTTTGGTTTGGTAGGTGCTTTGAAAGACGTACCAAACCAAAAACTTATATTACAGACTTTCAGGCCATGTTTGGACTTGCGGGTTTCATGCATCAATTCAAGGTGAATACGTGTTGAATTATTGCTACAAATGATCAGTATCCACTCAAAACACTAGATTTTCTTTTCATTATAAGTTTTTGAAACAAATTGATTTCCAGTCATAATTTGACTCGTATTCACCTTGAAGTGATGCTTTGAAAGCCGCCATTTTGATTGATACAACGAAAGTGAAAATTTCTAGATCTTCACAGTGGGGGATACGATTTCTATCTTTCCGCAATTTCTTCGATAATCTATCGTTTAGCGTATAATAAATCACGATGTTTGTCTGTTTGTTTATTGGGGGATAACGACACTCCCAACAGCCAGGGTTATATCGTGTCGGGGAGTTTTATGAGTGGAGAAAGTCGGAGTTTCCAGGGAGAACCACCCAACAGCGACGAGCAACTGTCAGAATCTCCATCTTCCTACCTCTGCACAAGCAGAGTCAGCATCGGTTTAAGGTAAGTGCACCATCGACGTGCAGTACGTCTTAGTACACAGCACCACCACGTCCCCGCGTGGGCAATCTGGATTAAGTATCTTTCCCAAGGACACAACGCTATTTCCCTTTTCGACCTCTGGCAAAGACTTCTGTGATAGTCTTTCGTGAGCTTTTAACTGGTTGAGTGCTAAAAACCACAATCAGAGCCAGGGCTGGGAGCAGTTAACGTTTCAAACGTTAACGTGTTAAATTATTTTAACAACATTAAAAAAAATTAACCAAGTTAATAACGTTTAACTTTGAAGATTACAATTGTATAATATGTAGCATTGCGTCATTATCTTGTATTTACCCAAACCGGATTGCGGGTGCCGATGATGTCGAATGTTGCTCCATTTGACGAAATTGAAGAACACGAATAATTCAGAAGTCCGTCAATAATAGACGATCCATTGATTTGGAAGAGAGACCATGAAGCCCTCATACCAATGTTGGCGAAGTTGGCCCGCCGATATTTGGCGATACAGTAATATCAGCTTCATCCGAACGCCGACAGATTTTCCATGTGAGGACTGGTATTCGAGCAACGGCGGATGTCTCTTTCTAAGGATACGGCCGCAGCGATTGTATTCTTAAATGAAAACATCGCTGAATGTTAGAATTAACGATAACCTGAGAGAACTATATTAACTACTCGTCCCCTGAGTTCCAATGTGTTCTATGTACCAGTAGGCACGTAGAACACATTGGAACTCAAGAGACGAACTGTACGTTAGTTCAATCCTATTCAAATTCAAATCAATGAAGATGGCCGAAGTTATTAAAATTTTGGTCATTTTAACATTTAACGTCATTTAACTCGTTAACGTAGAATTATTTAACACGTTAACGTATTAAGGACAATTTTAACTCCCCCCCAGCCCTATCAGGGCTATTAGAAAAATGAGGGTACGAGAGCAAAAGTTAATATCTCCCTTGTTCATGTTTCATATTCAGTCAAACGCAAATAATATTTTGTTTATATAAATTTGTTCTATTACAAATCATTGGAGAGTGCCTGTGGGCACTCTTCAATAATTTGTAATAAAACAAATTTTGAATAACAAATAAATACCTCCAAAAACAATATAGCCCTCAACCAGTTAAGGACATGTTATCTGGAAAGTGATGGGGAACTTCTGGGTTGTAATGATGTATAAATGGTGGAGAGAACAAAGGGCATCACACTTTCTTCTAGTTTTCTCGCTTTGTGTATAGTAAATGTGGACAACCTAAAGCTTAAGTACAGTCCATTTGAAAAAAATGATTGTCAAGATTTGAAATAACATGAAAAGAAAGGATAAATTTGAAGTCAGAAATATTGAAAAATCAAGTGTTAACTTACCAAGAATCCAGAATAGATTCACAAACAGCACTGGTTAAATTAAACGATCGAATGAATACCTTGGAGGGTGAATTAATGCACAAAAATGTACTTTATTTTCTACTGCAAAAGCACGACATTTAAACGGTGCAAATAGTTGGCACCATATTTGAATCCTTCGACCTTTTCCATCCTCCCGATATGTGTTTATTACACAAACCATGCATTAAAATTCATTTAAATAAACAAATTTTAATTCCGATAATTAAACCCAAAGGTGAAGAGTTTGTTTTGACTGAAGCTGTACTGATCATATGGATCGATAAAAAATCAAAACCTTTGCGGAACCAGTGTTTGTTGAAATGTTGAAATTCGTATCGCTGTTTACTATCAGTAATAGCCACCAAATGCTTAGGCGTGAATGGGCTGGTGCCCATTCACGACTAACCATTTGGTGGCTATTACTGTTAGTAAAAATATAAGTACAAATATGTGCACATTTGCAAAACAGCTGGGAGAAACGTTTTTAAAAGAAGTTCGAAGCATGTCAAGGTGTACGAAGATTTACCGAAATAAAGTTGACCAATTTAGATATAATGGGATCCACAAAACTAGACGGCCACGGGTCTGGGTTGTTGTTCTGGTTGGAAATGATTGTTTTTTTTTTAAATATTATCTCATTTTTGGCTAATTTTTTGTGAACCGACTTTATTTTGCTTCGGACGTTTTTATTTTCACACTATGCGACAGAGGTCGATGACTGTATAACGAAATTTGAAAATTTTCGAAGCGTAACTAAACGCTCACACACAATTTTTAGAACTAATTTCCGAGTTCATAATTTCCGATGTCTGATATGAAACGCTTACGTTTGAGTTTTGATTGACCGGATCAATATTTGTTGAATCCACAAATGATTCTACGGGTGGCAAGGTCAAAGTCTCAAGTATTTTCAGGGTGACAAGTGTGTCCGATATCCATTTTGTTTATTGAGGCCGAATCTTGGTTTCTATGGTGGTACGTGGCTATAATCTGATTGGAAAATCAATAGGGCGGGTTGTGTTTGGGGGGATGTTCGACTGACTGGGAGTATATTTTAAACACACAAACGGACCCGGAAACTACCTAAAATCAATAAAAAAACGACCAAAACTCACCGAAAAGGACCCAACAAAGCCACCATTTGAGTTAATAAGAATATTAAGGACTGCTAAAGGAATGTGGAGGTGTCCCTCGACTATGTTCGAGTATGATAAATTAGCACAAACGATCCGACAACTATTTAGTAAGTCATTCAACAAAAATGAATTGACTTAGAGCAATCCTTTATCCTTTCGTTTTTAAATCAGACTCTCATTTCCACATTGTTAAAAGCTGCATTCATAAAATTTGTCAGAATTGTAAACAATGAAAATATGTTTAATGGAATGGAGTCCGGGTTTTGATTTTCCACCTTTATCCAAAAGAATAACCAATTCTCTTATTTCATCTTTTAATATCAGCCCTTGTATCAAGCCTTCCTATTTCAACCTCTATAAATATTATCTCCAACAAAAAACATATCGTCGTATGAGAACCATCAGGTTCTTTATTACACATCCATTAAACTTTAAACCCTTGTGTTCAACGGAATCGCCACTATGACATAAATGATTCCGTATTCAACGGATGATATACAAGCCGGAACTTTTTTACTACACCGTTTAGTTACGCTTCGAAAAGTTTCCAAATTTCGTTATACAATCATCGACCGTCTGTAGCATAGTGTGAAAATGAAAACGTCCAAAGCAAAATAAACTCGGTTCACAAAGAATTAGCCAAAATGAGATAATATTTAAAAAAAAAAAAACAATCATTCCAACCAGAACATTTACCCAGTCCTGTGGCCGTCTCGTTTTGTGGATCCCATTATATCTAAATTGGTCAACTTTATTTCGGTAAATCTTCGTACACCTTGACATGCTTCGAACTTCTTTTAAAAACGTTTCTCACAGCTGTTTTGTAAATCTGCACATATTTGTACTTATATTTTTACTATCACATATTATTATATTTTTTCTTTTGGTGGTTCTCACACGACGATATATAAAACATGTGGAACTGACTTGCGAAGTTTTCAAAGGTTATGGCCGAAATCTTGGGTGACGTCATCGACATATAAATTTAAATGTAGGCCGATTTTTATGAATTTTTTGTATGTTGTAGGGCCAAAATCATTAGGAGATACCTGCTTTGTAGTTGTTCGGTTTATCACCACTTTCACCTTCTACGTCAATCTAAATTTAGGGATCACTTAGGACATTTTCAATATCGAGCTTCATAAGTATGCATGATGTCAGTTGGTACGGGATTTCTATAGTACGTTTACTTTTCGTAATAAAAAATCCTCGAAATGCACTTCAAGAAAATGACAACATGTAAAATCGTTATCCTGAGTTCATTCCATCATTCACAGTGACAAAATGATGAAACATCGAAAATTGATCATTCCTGCATAAGACCTGATTTACTGTTATGAGATTGTGAATTGCTCAGAGTTCTCAGCCTGAGCATTTGTTTAGCCATTCAATTCCCAGAATAATACCAAATAATAATAACAACCTGATAGTTCTATTATAAATGTACGTATTTCAGTTACTTGAGTCAATTTTATGCCCCCTTTCATGGCTTCATTTTCAAAATGTTTCTCAGTAGAGAATTTCCAACTAGGGAAGGGACCGGGAAGGGGTTTGCCCCTCCCGGTCCCTCCCCTAGTTGGAAATCCTGTACCCTACACCCCCAAGTCGGACACCCCTAGCCACGCCCCTGTTTAACCCAACTGATTTTAGAGTGTACTATTATATTGTATTAAATCATTTATAAAAAACTTGCATTTCCATTGACGCAGGGTCCGCTTGGGAGTTTCGGCTCGGCAATAGTGTTCACGGTGGAACGAAACTGTCTGGTGCCACATCTTAACCATTCTGGATATTATAGCGCCAAAGAAAATATGTTGGTGCCAAAACGCTATTGGGAGGGGGTGTGTACTTAACTGTCCAATCCAAATGAATTGATCGAGCTTTGAAATGAACTGCCAACTATTTCAAGGTTTATTTATTTATTTATTTATTTATTTATTTATTTATTTATTTATTTACTTATTTATTTATTTATTTATTTATTTATTTATTTATTGGGGGTCTAACACTTTCGACATCCAGGGTCACCTCATGTTGGACAGTTTTACGAGTTGAGGAAGCCGGAATACCCGGAGAGAACAACCGAGCAGCGGCGAACAACTGTCAGACTCCCCAACATACAAACTCCACACAAGCAGGGTTAGCATTGGTTGAATACAAGTGCATCATCGCCTTAGCACACAACGCCAGCGTGCCCCCATGTGGGCAATCGGGATGAAGTGCATTGCCCAAGGATACACCGCAGTTAACCATGGCAGGGATCGAACGGTGGACCTTTCGTGGACCTTTCGTGGACCTTTCGGTTTAATGCCCAATGCGGTAACCACTGAGGCACGGCGCTCCCTGCACATATCTGTTGCTGCACGTAGATGATAACAGATCAACCGCTGATTACTGTTAAACCAGTCCGCTATACAAAAAGCCATATATATATAATTAGATAATTCTTCATACCGTCGCGAGTGACTCGCGACGGTATGAGGTATTTATCCAATTAATACAGCTTTTTGTGAAGTTGAGCACGTACAATGTTTTTGTTGGAGAAAAACACAATGCCTTATTACCAATCATTGACAATTAACGTTGAAAATTTGTTCAAGCACACTTCCCAACGCCTAATTGACAAAAGAAGTAATAACATATTTTATAAAATGCTAAACGGTAGATTATCCAAAAAATTCTGGAAAGATAGAAATCGAATCCCCCACTGTGAAGATATGGACATTTTCACTTTCACAGAATCAATCAAAATTGCGGCTCTCAAAGCATCACTTCCAGGAGAATACGAGTCTAATTATCACTGGAAATGATCAATTTCTTCCAAAAACGTATAATGAAAAGAAAATCTAGTATTTTTGAGTAGACACCGATCATTCCAAGCAATATTTCAACACGTATTCACCTTGAATTGATGCATGAAACCTGCCAGCTGAATCAAATCGCAAGACGCTACCTGTTCCGAGTATCGATCAAATCACTTCCGCGTATCAATGCGTATCAGCTGTTTACTTTCATGCATCAATCCAAGGTTGAAATGAGTGGAATTATCGATAGGAAAGATCAGATTCTTATAAAAAGCGTATAATAAATAAAAACTCTAATGGTTTTGAGAGGATACAGAAAATTATCTCACTTGTGATCGAGACAAATGGTCGTGTTCGCTTGCGCAAACGTTCGCGAAAAAGAAATATTTGTCTCGGTCACTCATGGGGGGGGGGGGGGGGGGGGGCTCAGTTCGTAGAGGTGCAGGCTGCAAGCCGAGAGGTCCGAATCCCACTTGCGGCAACCGCGTTGTGTCCTTGGGCAAGACACTTCACCCCCATTGCCCACGTGGGGGCACGGTGACGCTGTGTACTAAGGCATACTGCATGTCGATGCACCTGTCTTCACCAATGCTAACCCTGCTTGTTTGGAGTTAATATGTTGGGGAGCTGACAGTTGCTCGTCGTTGCTCGGTGGTTTTCTCCGGGCACTCCGGCTTCTTCCACCCGTAAAACTGTCGTGGTCATGATTAGCCATTGTACAGAAATATGTGACCTTAAACACCAATAACTAACTAAATAACTTGGTCACTCATGAGATAATTTTCGATATCCTCTCGAAAACACTAGCTATCCTCTATTTATCTACAGCAATCTACAGCAATAGGCTTTGTGCCTTCGTTTATCGATACAGTACTTTGATTGCACAAGATGACAAAGAATTACGACTTCTACTTCAATACAATAGAACATACCCTCGGAAAACACCCTTCTTGTATTGCAGTCCTTCCGGGTTTATAGGTAGCCAGCGGAACTATATAAACCATGATGGCTGCTACATCCCACACAGTTGATGATGGAAACAAGAGTTAGTGTTATCCTAACAAAACACGCTGGACATGGGCACTATCACTGGTCACGTGACTGATGATCATTCATGAGATTATCCAAATGTGTGAAGAAGTGTGCAAGATATCTCCTCTTCATGACATAAACGTTATAACATGGTCACTTTCGCGAAATAGATGAGTTCATTCGGATCCCATTCATATCGACAGGAATGATCAGCAGTGCTCAAAATAACATTTTTTCTTTGCGTAGCAAAATGATACACATTTCCAAGAAATGAATAGCATTTTGTAAAAAATTACATAGCTATTTTTGTGTACCAGAGTTATGTTATGCTGTTTTGTATTGAGTTCTTCTAAGTAGATAGAATAGTTCCATCCATTTTCTTGGCATTTCCAAATGATCTGCAACACATAAAGCATTTACTATGTTTTTCTTCAACTGGAATGCCTTTAAGGGTTGCATGGACTTGGATATTTTCAAATGGCGTCTTGGTTGTTTAATGGAGTTCTCAAAATGGAAGTTGGAATTTTTAATTTGATGGGCTTGAAGTTATTCTTAATGGGCATTTTATGCAAAATGTTGTAAAAACAGGAAGAATTTAAACCAACAGAATTCATCTTACATATGAAGTTGCAAATGATGCTTGATGGAGAGTTAATCTGAGTTATGCCTGGGATGTTCCACAATTAGACGTAAAGCATCAGTGAACTAGTTTTCAAATTTGCTTGCAAATTTTCATTCACATTTTGCGATACAAGATAATCAACTGCAGCCTAATAGGCTGCAGTTGATTATCTTGTATCGCAAAATGCTATACATAATTGAACATTGTGTAGCTTTTTGCAAGTTTTGTATAGCAAAAAGCGACGCGACACCGCTTATTTTGAGCCCTGATGATCAGACTCTTATACAAAGGGTATAATAAAAAGAAATCTAGTGTTTTTGAGCCAGCGTTGGCGAAAAATAAACATTTGTATCGGTCACTCAAGAGATAATTTTCGGTATCCACTCAAAAACACTAGATATCCTCTATTTATTCGCGGATATACTACCAGATAGTCTCTATTTTTAGTTTCGTAATCGATTTGTGCTCTTCACTTCCACAATGTGTTTCCTTCGCTTGTGAAAGAAACATTTTTGGCGCCAAACTTTTAGCCAAATAATTATGTTTGGTGCCAAATCAAAATTTTTAGCGTAATTAGTTGTCGATAGTGCAAATACTGCTTGACAAATATATAAATATATCCCTTTTTAGCTCACCTGGCCTAAAAGGCCATGCGAGCTTTTCTCATCACTTGGCGTCCATCGTCGTCCGTCGTCCTTCGTCCGACGTCCGTAAACTGTTCACATTTTCATCTTCTTCTCTGTAACCGCTAAGCCGGTGTGAACCAAACTTGACAGAAATGGTCTATGAGAGGTCCTCTACAAACGATCCTCATTTTGTTCCGTCGGATGAAAAACGTGGCTTCCAGAGGCATTCTTTGATTCTGGTTGGTTGTTTTTCAAAAATCTTCTCCTCTCAAATATTTTGATACTTTACATAAATGATGACTGGGACCCTCTCTACCAACGATCCTCATTTAATGTTGATCGGGTTGCAAACATGGCCACAGTTGCGGCTTATAGTTACTATAGAAATTCTATGGGAAATCACATTTTCATCTTCTCCTCCGGAACTACTGAGCCGACGTAAACCAAATCTGGCAAACCTGGCAGGGATGGTTTATGGGAGGACCTCTACAAGCAATCTTGTAGAGGTCCTCCCATAAACCATTTTGTCACGTGGGTTGAAAAACATGGCGGCCAGAGGCATTCTTTGATTCTGATTGGTAAATTTTCAAAAATCTTCTCCTCTGAAACTGCCAGGCCAAATGTTTTGATACTTCACATAAGTGATGACTGGGACCCCCTCTACCAACGATCTTCGATTAATGTTGATCGGGTTGTAAAGATGGCCACAACTGCGGCTTATGGTTACTATAGACCCTATGGGGAATCACATTTTCATCTTCTCTGGAACTACTGAGCCGACGTGAATCAAACTTCGCAGGAATGGCCAATGAGAGGATGGAAATATGTGGCCACCAGAGGCTATATTCTAATGCTTAACCCAATGCCTCTCCTGTCTGCACGAAGATAGGTACTGTCAGCAAAATACTTATTTTTTGAGAATCTGGTAAGGGTTGGTCCCACTTTTCTCCACTGAGAACTGGGGGAAAAAAACAAAATATTGTGTATACAGTAAAAGTCAAAATAAGCTGTAGCATAACTGCAATAAACTAAGTAATCTGCTGCTTCTGCCCTGACAAGATCAGAATCTGACATTTTCTGGAAAGCTATGAGTGAGAGCTTTCCAGAAAATGATGTCAGCTTCTGGTCTTATCAGTGTCTCTGACATTTTCTGGAAAGCTATCAGTGAGAGCTTCCCAGAAAATGATGTCAGCTTCTGGTCTTATCAGTGAAGGAAGAGAAAGATACATAGTTTATATGATTATCCTACACAACTTATTTTGACTTGTACTGTAAACAATTGCAACTGTAACTTGATATATGCATTATTCTTCTCAAGTTTTTTATCAGAAAATACTGACAGGTGTTTGGAAAACCAGGAAAGTTTTTGTTTATTACTGTCAGCCTAGATGACGGTAATTATTGTATATATTTTAAGATGTGACAAAATTGGAGTAAAATGTGTTTGACTGTAACCTTTTACCTATCCAAAGCTATTTTGAAAGAGAATACTGTCTGAGAAAATTGTAATTTTCAAAATATTTAACCTTATTTTACTGATTTTTCTTTTGTTGAAACAGAATTCATAAATGTGTGCATTTTCAAGAAAATCTTGTTTGAAACTACAAGGCCAAATGGTTTGAAAACTTAGTGTGACTGATGACTGAAACTCCCTCTATCAATGATCCTTATTTTAATCTTCATCGGGTTGCAATTATGGCTGCAGTTGTGGCTTATAGTTACTATAGAAACCCTATAGGAAATCACATTTTCATCATCTTCACTGAAAGTACCGAGCCAATGTGAACCAGACCTGGCAGGCATTGTCTATGAGAGGTTCTCTATAGCTGTTACTCATTTTCTTCCTGTTGGGTGACAAAACGTGGCCGTCAGAAGCATTCTTTGATTCTGATTGGTCAATTTTGAAAACTCTTCGCCTCTAAAACCGCAGGGCCAAATGTTTTGAAACTTTGCATGGTTGATAACTGGAACACCCTCCACCCACGTTCCTCGTTTTAATGTTCATCGTATCGCAAACGTGGTCAAAATTCAGGTTTATAGTTACTATAGAAAATAAACTATGGGAAATCACATTTTCTTCTCTCTGGAACTACTGAGCTGACAGAACCAAAACTTGGCACGAATGGTCTACAGGAGGCCCTCTACAAACGATCCTCTTTTTGCTCCCGTTGGCTGGAAAATATGGCCGCCAGAGATATTTTATGATTCTGTTTGATGGATTCAAATGTTTTGAAACTTCACGTGATTGAAGACTGGGGCAACATCTACCGACAATCCTCATGTAATGTTGATGTAATGTTGCAAACATGGCCACAGTTGCAGCTCATAGTTACCATGGAAAGCCTATGGGAAATAACATTTTATATGTAGTTCCAGGTGAGCGATTACAGGCTCTGTAGAGCCTCTAGTGATCACATGGGTTTGAAAACATGGCTGCCAGTGGCATTCTTTGATTCTGATTGGAGGATTTTGAAAAATCTTATACCCTGAAACCACAGGGCCAAATGTTTTAAAACTTTGCATGGTTGATGACTGGGACCTCGTCTACCAACGATCCTAATTTAATGTTGATCGGGTTGCAAACATGGCTTCAATTGCGGCTAATAGTTACTATAGAAATCCTATAGGAAATCACATTTTCATCTTCTCTGGAACTACTGAGCTGACCTGAACCAAACCTGGCAGGAATGGTCTATGGGAGGTTCTCTACAAACGATCCTCATTTTGTTCCTGTGGGTTGAAAAATATGGCCGCTAGAGGCATTCTTTGATTCTGATTGGTGGATTTTCAAAAATCGTCTCCTCTGAAACTGCCTGGCCAAATTGTTTGATACTTCACATAAATGATGCCTGGGACTCCCTCTATCAACGGTCCTCATTTAATATTGATCGGGTTGCAAACATGGCTGTAATTGCGGCTTATAGATACTATAGAAACCCTATGGAAAATCACATTTTCATCTTCTTCTCTGGAATTACTGTGCTGAGGTGAACCAACCTTCGCAAGAATGGTCTATGAGAGGATGGAAATATGTTGCCGCTAGAGGCTATATTCTAATGCTTAACCCAATGCCTCCTGTCTGCAGGAAGATCGGTACTGTCAGCAAAATAATTATTTTTTGAGGATCTGGTAAGGGTTGGTTCCAGTTTTCTCTACTGAGAACTGGGGAAAGAAACCCAGAATAGTGTGTATACAGTAAAAGTCAAAATAAGCTGTAGCATAACTGCAATAAACTAAGTAAACTGCTGCTTCCGCCCTGACAAGATCAGAATCTGACATTTTCTGGAAAGCTATGAGGGAGTGCTTTCCAGAAAACGATGTCAGCTTCTGGTCTTATCAGTGTATGCGACATTTTCTGGAAAGCTATCAGTGAGAAAATCTGGGAAGGGTTGATTCCAGTTTTCTCCACTGAGAACTGGGGAAAAAAAACACCCACCATATTGTGTATACAGTACAGGTCAAAAATAAGCTGTAGCATAACTGCAATAAACTAAGTAAAATGATGTCAGCTTCTGGTCTTATCAGTGTAGGAAGAGAAAGATACATAGTTTATTTGATTATCGTACACAACTTATTTTGACTTGTACTGTAAACCAATTGCAACTGTAACTTGATATATGCATTATTCTTCTCAAGTTTTTTATCAGAAAATACTGACAGGTGTTTGGAAAACCAGGAAAGTTTTTGTTTATTACTGTCAGCCTAGATGACGGTAATTATTGTATATATTTTAAGATTTGACAAAATTGGAGTAAAATGTGTTTGACTGTAACCTTTTACCTATCCAAAGCTATTTTGAAAGAGAATACTGTCTGAGAAAATTGTAATTTTCAAAATATTTAACCTTATTTTACTGATTTTTCTTTTGTTGAAACAGAATTCATAAATGTGTGCATTTTCAAGAACTGTATGTTGATATATGTATTATTCTTCTCAAGTTCCTTATCAGAAAATACTGATTGATGACAGGCGTTTGGAAAACCATGAAAGTTTTGTGTTTATATGACAGTAATTATTGTATGTCTTTTAAGATTTGACAAAATTGGAGTAAAGATGTGTTTTCCTGTAACCCTCTGCCTATCCAAAGCTATTTTGAAAAGAGAATACTGTCCGAAAAAAATTGTAATTTTCAAAATGTTTAACCTTCTTTTACTGATTTTTAGCTCAACTTTGGCGAAGCCAAATTTGAGGTATTGTCATGGCCCGTCGTCCGTCTGGCCGTTTGTCCGTCCGTCGCGCCGTCAACACGGCTCGGGCTAGAGGCCGTATTTATGAACCGATCTTTACGAAACTTCTTGGGTACCACTGGTATCACCGTGGGACGAGAACGAGTGTTTTGGGGTCCGGTCTGGAATTCAAGGTGGCCTCTGGCAGTCATTTTGTATAAAATTAGGTGCAATCAGATTTTTGCGCAGAACTTCCATATGAAAGCGCTGATTTGAATATTTTTTTTGTGTGAATGTTTAGTACAATGGGATACATCACATATAATACGGGTTTTTCTCTCGTGCGTAAATTATGCAAATTAGACTAACTTTGATTTAGTTAATGTTACTTTCAGCAATGTAAGTGCAAATGCCAATACGTCTCGGGCTAGAAGCCGTATTTATGAACCGATCTTTACGAAACTTCTTGGGTACCTTTGTTATCACCGTGGGACGAGAACGAGTGTTCTGGGGTCCGGTCTGAAATTCAGGATGGCCTCTGGCAGTTATTTTGTATAAAATGAGGTGCAATTAGTTTTTTGCGCAGAACTTCCATATGAAAGCGCTGACTTGAATATTTTTTTGTGTGAATGTTTAGTACCATGGTATACATCACATATAATACGGGGTTTTTCTCGTGCATAAATTATGCCAATTAGACTAACTTTGATCTATTTAGTGTTACTTTCAGCACTGTAACTGCAAATGCCAATACGGCTCGGGCTAGAGGCCGTATTTATGAACCGATCTTTACGAAACCTCTTGGGTACCTTTGTTATCATCGCGGGACGAGAAGAAGTGTTTTGGGGTGCGGTCCGAAATTCAAGATGGCCGCCAGCAGCTATTTTTGTACCGAAATTAGTGCAATCGGTTTTTTGTACAGAACTTCTGTATGAAAGTTCTGATTTGAACAAATTTTTGTGTGAATGTTTAGTAACATGGATTACATCACATATACTACGGGTTTTTCTCTCGTGCTGAAATTATCCAAATTAGATGAACTTTGATTTATTCAGTGCTACTTATACACAGAAAGTGCACATGTCAATACGGCTCGGGCTAGGGGCTGTATTTATGAACCGATCTTCACGAAACTTCTTGGGTACCTTTGTTATCACCTTGGGACGAGCACGAGTGTTTTTGTGTGTAGTCCCAAATTCAAGATGGCTGCCGGTGACCATTTTGTACCGAAATTATGTACAATCAGTTTTTAGCTCAACTTGACAAAGTCATGCCGAGCTATTGCCATCACTTCTCGTCCGTCGGCATACGTACGGGCGTCCACAATTTCCTTTGGCACACCTCACAGGTCGTATTTCTGATCAGATTGCTTTGAAACTTAGTATGCTTATTTGGGATGATCTCTAGATGGGAGATGTCGATTTTCTTCAATGTCCGTCAAAAAATGTTACCGCGGCCAACGTTCTTAGAACTTAGTTTAGTCAGACCTCAATATTTCCCGTTGGCACACCCTACAGGGCACATTTATGATCGGATTGCTTTGAAACCAGGCATGCTTGTTTTGGGTGACCTCTAGATGGGACCTATCGATTTTCTTCTATTTCCGTCAAAAAAAGTTGCCACGGCCAACGTTCTTAGAACTTAGTTTAGTAAGACCTCAATATTTCCCTTTGGCATACCATACAGGGCACATTTATGATCAGATTGCTTGGAAACCTGGCATGCTTGTTTGGGTGACCTCAAGATGGGAGCTGTCGATTTTCTGCCATTTCCGTCAAAAAATGTTGCCGCGACCAATGTTCTTAGAACTCAGCTTAGTCAGACCTCAATATTTCCCTTTGGCATACCCTACAGGCCACATTTATGATCGGATTGCTTTGAAACTTTGTATGCTTGTTTGGAGTTACCTCTAGATGGGACCTGTCGATTTTCTGCCATTTCCGTCCGTCAAAACATGTTGCCGCTGGCAACGATCTTTGAACTTAGTTTAGTCAGGCATCAATATATTCATTTGGCATGCCCTACAGGGCACATTTATGATCAGATCAGATTGAAACGTTGTATGCTTGTTTGGGGTTACCCCTAGATGGGAACTGTCGATTTTCTTCGATTTCCGTCAAAAAATGTTGTCACTGGCAATGACCTTCGATGAACTTAGTAAAAACTTAGTGCAGTTAAGCATCAATATTTCCCTTTGACACACCCTGCAGGGCACATTTGTGATTTGATCGCCTGCAGACTCGGTGTGCCTGTGTGGGGTGACATCTATATGGGGGCTGCCGATTTTCTTCTATTTCTGTCAAAAATTTTGCCGCTGACCTTTGAACTTTTTTAGTTTAGTCAGACCTCAATATTTCCCTTTAACACATCCTTCAGGGCACATTTGTAATCGGATCACTTTGAAACTTGGTATGTGTGTTCGGGGTGACTTCTAGATGTGAGCTATTGCTTTTTGTTATTTCCATAAAAAATTAATGTCGTTATCACAAGCGTTTGAACTTACTGCATGTGTGCATCAACTTATCCCTTTTGCACTCTCTGCAGGGTATATCTATGAATTTCCATAAAAATCCCCCCAAAAGCCTATTGCCACAAGCAATGACCTTCTACTTCTCTGCATTTGTGCATTAACATCTTCCTTTGGCATGCCTCAGCTGGCACATTCATTATCAGGTTGTTTTAAACTTTGTATGCTTATACGGGGTGACTAAGATAGGAGCTATTGGTTTTCTTTTCATTTCCATCAAAAACTGTTGCTGTTAGCAACAATCTTTGAATTTATTGCATTTGTGCATCAACATTCTTTGACATGGCCTACAGGCCACATTTATCATAGGATTGTTTTTGAACTTGGTGTGCTCATTAGGCAAGACCTTTAGATAAAAGCTATTGATTAGCATTCGTTTCTGTGAAAAAAGTTGCCATTTACAATAACCTCTGAACTTACTGCATTTGTGTATCAACATTCTTCCCTTAGCCCGTCTTACAGTTTACATTTAAAAATGCATGGATTACCCTGACGTTGTGCACACACAATGCTGTTATGTTGAAATTTCATCAAATAACATTGGTACCAATGATCTTCAATTTTGACATTTCATTTATAACTTACCAAGTTCAAGTTTGTCAAGTTGAGCTACTGTATCATTGACACTTTCATTTGTTCAGAACTTCTATATGAAGGTTCTGATTTGAATATAATTTTTGAATGAATGTTCAGTAACATGGAATACATCACATATAATACGAGTTTTTTTCTCGTGCAAAAATTATGCAAATTAGATGAACTCTGATTTATTCAGTGCTACTTATACACAGTAAGTACACATGTCAATATGCCTCGGGCTTGGGGCTTCATTTATGAACCGATCTTCTCGAAACTTCTTGGGTACCTATGTCATCACCTTGGGACGAGAACGAGTGTCCAAAAATTTCAAGATGGCCCTCTACTTATACACAGTAAGTGCACATTTCTGTACGGCTCTGGCTAGAGGTATCTAACTGTCACCCACCTTTACAATACTTTACCTGTACATTTGTTGCAGGCAACGGTCAGTATTTACGTACAGACCTTTACAGTACTTTACATGTACCTTTGTTATCAGGTCTTTACCTAGACGTGTGTCATTGCTGTGTCATACACTATGCCTGTACATGTCTTACACAAGTTGAGCTACAGTGTCATTGACATTTTCATTTTTTTTTATTGAAACAGCATTCATAAATGTGTGCATTTTCAAGAACATCTTCTTTGAAACTAAAAGGCCAAATGGTTTGAATACTTAGTCTTACTGATGACTATAATTACCTCTACCAATTATCATCATTTTAATCTTCATCGGGTTGCACTTATGGCTGCAATTGTGGCTTATAGTTATTATAGAAACCCTATAGGAAATCACATTTTCATCATCTTCACTGAAAAGTACTGATCCAATGTGAACCTGACTTGGCAGGCATTGTCTATGAGAGGTTCTCTACAACTGTTACTCATTTTATTCCTGATGGGTGAAAAAACGTGGCCGCCAGAAGCATTCTTTGATTCTGATTGGTCAATTTTGAAAAACTCTTCTCCTCTGAAACCACCGGGCCAAATGTTTTGAAACTGTGAATGGTTGATAACTGGGTCACCCTCCACCAACGTTCCTCATTTTAATGTTGATCGTATTGAAAACATGGCCACAATTACGGTTTATAGTTACTATAGAAAAAAACCTATGGGAAATCACATTTGCATCTTCTCTCTGAAACTACTGAGCTGACGTGAACCAAAAACTTGGCAAGAATGGTCTATAGCTTCCCTCTACAAACGATCCTCTTTTTGTTCCCGTTTAATTAGAAAATATGGCCACCAGAGAAATATGGCCACCAGAGAATTCTATGATTCTGTTTGATGGATTCAAATGTTTTGAAACTTTACGTGATTGAAGACTGGGACACCTTCTTCCAATGATCCTCATGTAATGCTGATGCAATGCTGCAAACATGGCCACAATTGCAGCTCAGAGTTACCTTGGAAAGCCTAAGGGAAAATAACATTTGTTTTATATGTAGTTCCAGGTGAGCGATTACAGGCTCTGTAGAACCCCTGGTTCTTGCTTCTTGTTTCATTTGGCAAATTAAAAGAACATCATTTCTTCTCTGATATCACTAATTACAATCAGAATTAAAATTGTGAAAAATACTTACCATTTGGCAGTATATGTGGAATATAAGGTGCCAAAGTGGCCGCTTGGATAAATAAGTTGTGTGGTGAAATGACAGCATGTTTTGGATTGTGGTGTTCTAAATTGTGCCTTTCAACCTGAAACGAATGAAAAAAATAACGAACTGTTCTCTCCGGATCATTGTAAAGCCGTATGAGCGCCATGTAGGTCAATGATTGAATCATTCCTGGGTGCTCCACCGGCTCGTTCCAGAATTATTTATTTCACAGGTTTGTTGGTAATTTGGTGTCAGTTAACCCTTTACCCAAGACATGTGGTATTACAATTTATTATTTTAAATATTATTTTCTCCCCCCCACCCCCCCAAAAAAAAAAATCAAGAAAACCATATCATGTGACCCCCACATTCGAACAAGCTCTAATGAGTGATCACATGATATGGTTTACTTGAAATTGTTTGAAAGTATTTTTACCTCTCTATTTTTAATTTGCACGAGTGGTTATCGGTTTATCTCGTCATTTTAACACATGGATGAAGAAAGGGGAGCTCACTCTGGCGAATATATCTTTCAAATTACTTCTTTTTGTATACCACACAAGGAACTGAAATGCATAATGAACGATAACAGTCTTTTAACTATTTAACGTGAATTGGGTTTCTTTTCTGCCAAGATTTTGATACATGCATAAAGAAAGGGGAGATCACTCTGCATGTTAGTCGTGTACAGTTTTGAACAGATTTGTATGGTTTACACCACAGCTTTTTCATGACATTGAAAGCCCAATGGAATTAAGTTTGTAGCAGGTCTAAGTAATTTATAAAAACATGCAGGACAGAAGTGTTGCATCAGTTTGAAATGTACCACGATGGACGTACATTTGGTAACGAGTGGCGGACGTAGTCAAACGAAAATTATACTGGATAGCAACCTGCTTGATATATAGAGGATATGTAATGAGTGTTTTTCTCATATAATATTTATGAAACGAGTCTAAGAATTTTCCGTTTTGGCGAGCCCAAACGGAAAATTCGGACGAATTTCATAAATATTATATGCGAAAAACACTCATTTCGTATTCTTTTTACCATATGACACACACACACACGCACAAATTAGCCACTTAATATGACTTTTTAACCCATCACCTAACTTGAGTTGCAGACGGCACTTAGGAAAAACATCCTCGTATAACTAAACATTTTCATTTTTTGCTTCCAAAACATAGGTTATGACCCCTCATTGGAACGATCTCGTTGAGCTCGTTGCAATGAGGGGTCAGAGCCTATGTTTTGGAAGCAAAAAGAGAAAATATAAGAGAAAACAATGAATGGCGTTTTTCTTGTAGGTAAACGATTAATACAATATAACCCGTCCTAAATAGGACAGATAACGTAAATTCTCCCTACTGGAATTATGCAAATATAACCCAGTTGTATTTTGTTTAGCCAATCAAATTGACCAGTTTTGAAATTGATAAATGAAAGCTCCCAACTCTAATTATGCAAATTATGAAAATGTGGCCCAGCTGTATTTTGTCCAGCCAGTCAAATTGTCTAGTTTTGAAAATGACCAATGAAATTGACGAAAGGCTTTATTTATCACTGATTAATATGAAAACAAAAAATCAAAATGTTTTAAAGTGAATAAAACGGACGAGTCATATGATAAATCAGATGTATTCGGAACCAGAGACAAATATTTGTTAAGGGTTCATCCAATAAAATGTTGGTCAAATTTCCGTACATGTTTCGAAACACCATAAATGGTCAGAAAGAAATAAGCCCAATAATTTATATACCAAAGGTCAGAATGAAACATTGAACATATGGAAACTATAGAACGGCTGTCATGTGATGGAGTGCACTGCCAGAAAATCTGATATAGTATAAGTTATTGACCAAACTTTTGACAATAGAATACCTTAAAATGACTTAGTTGTATTTTGCAATCCTTATAGAACAGATGCGAAGAAATCTTTTTGTCATTAATAAGAGGAATGGGCAGTAACCCTCATTCAAATGTAAGGTCTCTACAGTTCCCCAAAAGCTACCATTTGGTCTTGTTTATGCTTTGATGAAGGGTGTTCAGCTGGGATCTACAGTTCAGAGCAACAGGTATGGAGCAATACGTGACTTCGTCAATGAACAATTTAGGACGTGCAAAATGAACATTTTGCAGTAATTGTACCCCACAATTCTTTTGAAGATGGTTTAGTATTCTTGCCAAATTCCCAAAAATTGTTTTCTTAATAAACGAAGGAAAAAAGCTACCCTATTTATTCAGTTGGTATCGCGTGTGCCATTTCTGATGTTTAGTAATGGCAGCTGCCATTTCAATGCTCAACTATCGCAACAAAGATGGGGAAAACATCAAAACTAAGATTTTTACATGAAGAAAATTTGTATTAACTGAATGATTCGGTTTAGAGAGTGTGATTTGCCGTTCTATATATTACTTTACATCAATCACGACATTTGTTTTAACTCTTTACCTAGCATGAATAGCAGACGACACTTGCAAACAAAATTCTTAAATAACTAATTTTTCTCATTTTTTGTCTCAAAAACATAGGTTATGACCCCTCGTTGGAACGAGCTCGACGAGCTCGTTCCAACGAGGGGTCATAACCTATGTTTTTGAGACAAAAAATGAAAAAATTAATGAAAATTAATTGGCGATTTTTGAGAATAGCGCTGGCCGGTTTTGGCCGTTACGTTGGGTAAAGGCTTAAAACTATCGTCCTCCTGCCAATTTTGCAACAATAATAGCTGAATTGTTAACTGATTCCAATTTTATGAGTAGTCAATGAAAGGCTTCACTATAATGACGAGTAGTTCGGTTAATGAGTTCATTTATCTGTAATTTCTGAAGAACTTGAACCTCATTTCGGTAATTTAACCACGTGAGAGTTTATTGATGCTCCTACAGATTGATTCGGTTGTACCAGTTTCATAATACAAGTCTTGTCACGCCAACGATGATAAGAATCGGTATAGATCAGTTTTGAACTCAATATAATTGCGCGGCAAAGGAAGTAAATTTCACTGCCTATGGACAGCTTAAAAAGGGTTGTTGTTGTTCGCCCAATTTTGAACTTATTTGCTAGCAGATAAAATATGGAAATGCAATACCGGAACTTCTGTGACAAATATAGTGCGACCTTCAATCAAATGATATCGTCGTATAAACATAACTGGAGTTGACTGCCAGTGGTGGCTAAATCCCCCGATAAAACGCCTGATACATCAGCTCAGCAGGACTACAGAGGGAAAGAAAACCATGAGAATTTGTAAGTAAAAGATCGCTATAACCTTGAGCCTAGAGATAATGATCCTAAAATAAATAGGCTTCTTCCTCTCAGCATAGCCAATCCACGTGTCAAGTTTGGTTACAATAGGCACAGCGGAATTTTAATTGGAGAGCGTAAAAATAAAAAAAAAAAAATAAATTAAAGGTCACTGTGACCTTGACATTTGGTACAACGACCCAAAAATAAATTATTCCTCTCATCATATCTAACCATTATGCCCAATTTGGTTTTCATTGGCCTAGCAGAGCATTAAAATGAGAGCATAAGGCCTAAAAATTATGTTTCTCAGGCCCTCCCGCATGGTCCTTTTGGCTGCCGCATGCTCTCTTTGTATAACCAATTTTAACTTAAAAAAATAAAAATTAAATGATTTATATCTGATATTTTACCCAAGTTAAAAAAAATTGATGAATTTGTCCCTTGAGTGCAAGAAGGCTTTGCAATGCTTTAGCATTGCAAAGCCTTCTTGCACTCACGGGATGAAATACCCTCACCACCCATGTTATTCTGTAGATTATGAGGTCTAACACTTGAACCAAGAACATGAACTTTTGATGACAAAAAAGTAATTACTGAAATAATAAATAAAATAAAAAACCGCTCGCCCGCATGTAATTTTACAAATAGTGGTCTGAGAAACAGAAGGTCTTCTTTGTGTGGCCTAAACAGAGGAAATTTGTAAAATAAAGGTCCCTATGACCTTGACTTCTGGCACAAAAAAAACAATTTCTTGCACTAATTGTACCCAACTGACTTGTCAAGTTTAGTTTCGATTGACCCAGCGGAATCTGAATTAGACAGCAGGAACTAACAGTTACCGCGTCCGTCATCAGGATTTTGCCATGGATGCAGATAAATCGTTAGCGAGTGGTGTTTTGAGCTGCCGCAAATTTTCGAGATTTTACGTCGGAAAATGAAACCTTGTATCTGAATGAGTTAGGTTGTTTCACACGTTTGTACAATCGCGATAACCAGTTCATTGATCGTCTAATGACATCATTTCATTTGCTATTAAAAGATCCAGCATTAGTGTGGTTTAACAGTTTAACAGACGTTCTTAGACATGCATTGAACAATTATTTGAAGATTAGTATTCCCAATGTGGATAAGTCCGACCCAGCACTTGTGCTTGAAACTAATGCATTCAACAAACGTACATTGATACTGGGTCAGTATTTGGGAGGTTTTATCCCTTTACCAAACGCAGACGAAATCAAACTTTATTATTTTAAAAATTATTTTTTTATTTTTTTAAATAAATCAATAAAACCATTTCATGTGACCCTTCATTGGAACGAGATCTACGAGCTCGTTCCAATGAGGGTTCACACGATAAGTTGGACAACGTTTGGAAAAACCTGAAGCAGAAATTTTATCCAAGTTTATCACAAGTTTGCCAGTACAGCTTGCTTTCTTTGTATGTGCCGGTTGTCCGTCATCAGGCTTTACTACTCTCAACTCCGCTAAGCTCAGCGCAATGCATGGTTATCGAAAAGGTATCCCTATGGGAGCACACGCATCGGTACAGTCTATTTGTCCTTCTGGGGTTAATAATATGTGTGACGATACTTTTGACATTCCACAAAAGATTAATGATCTTGAATGCCAAATTCCTCGACTCTGTATTTTGGTTGAGCGGACATTGTTTTTGTCAAAATCTACCATTGTTTCAGAATAAATGCCGAGAGGGGATAATGTAATTAAGAGCACTCGACTCAATGTCATGCTTGTTCAGGATATGGGCATATCCTACATTCATATAATTGAACTCAAGAGGGCCACTCTTCTCCTAATGCTGTTTGTCAATTATGTTCCCAACAAGGACATGATGCTTCACTCTGCAAGACCTTCTCAGGAAACATAAAATTCCTGATGGTGAATCGGTGCACTTTATCAGGCAGGAAGTATTGAGTGTTAATTTTCACATTTTTACTCACAGTGATGGGAGTTCTACTACCGACACATTTGATACTGATAATCGTTCCGAATGTTATTCAGATGACAGTGTTTTCCAAAATGATGTGCAACAAATTGTCTTCCCTAGATAAGAACTTTGTGTATTTGCCCATACTGATTGGAACATGTGAAATAGCTCCTCCTGTAGATCGAGGAAGTGCGATTAATGTCCTGTCAAAACACCTTTAAACTTTTAACACTGAAAGTCCCATGGACGACCCTAGATGCACTCTGGCGTATTTTACACCAGAGTACATCCAGGGTCGTCTATGGGAATTCCAGTGTTAAAATTAATTTTACGCCAGAGTGCATCCATGGTCGTTTAAGGGAATTTCAGTGTTATGTTTTTACGCCAGAGTGCATCCAGGGTCGTCTATGGGAAATTCAGTGTTAACATGTTACGCACCCCCCCCCCCCCCCCCCCTTCATTAACAGATCCCCCCTACTTATTTCCAGTGTTTAATCAATTCATATTCGAGTAATTTTTCATGGTATTTTCACATTTCATTTGTAACATACTTTTTTTAATTGATGCTTTGTTCATAAATTGAACTGTAAATGTAACAGTTGTGATTAAAATGGTTTCTTAGGGGTTTGGAGGGGGTGGGGTGAAAATAGAATGAATGTCCTTCTCGGGACCTCCACTGAATTTGTGATCATCTGCCCTATGATGAATTTCTGATGTGGACATGAGGAGAAATGAGGGTAACACTTTTCTCCCCCACTTCCTATGCAAGGTATGCGTGTCGCATGTGTGAAGGCCATGTGAGATAGATATCTCACATGACCCACGTGATTTTTTTTATGTTTCGTTAGTGTTCAAAGTATAGTTGCTTGTTCGAAACTGATGTTAATAAATAGAGGATCTGGAATGAGTGTTTTTCTCATATGATATTTATGAAACGTGTCTAAGACTTTTCCGTTTTAGCGAGCCTCTGGTGAGCCCAAACAGAAAATTCGGACGAGTTTCATAAATATTATATGAGAAAAACACTCATTTCATATTCTATTTATCATATGACACACACTCGCACAAATTAGCCACTTACTATGACTTTTTAACACATCACCTAACTTGAGTTGCAGACGACACTTGAAAAAACATCCTCGTGTAACTACAAATTTTCATTTCTGGCTTCCAGAACATAGGTTATGACCCCTCATTGGAACGAACTCGTTCCAATGAGGGGTGATAACCTATGTTTTGGAAGCAAAAAGTGAAAATTGAAAGTGAAAATATAAAAAAAATGAATGGCGTTTTTCTTGTAGGTAAAAGATTAATACAATATAACCCACCCTAAATAGGACAGTTAACGTAAATTTTCCCTACTGAAATTATGCAAATGTGACCCAGTTGTATTTTGTTTAGCCAACCAAATTGTACAGTTTTGAAATTGACCAATGAAAGCTCGCAACTCTAATTATGCAAATTATGAAAATGTGGCCCAGTTGTATTTTGTTCAGCCAGTCAAATTGTCTGGTTTTGAAATTGACCAATGAAATTGACAGAAGGCTTTATTTGTCACTGATTAATATGAAAACAAAATATCAAATGTTTTAAAGTGAACAAAACGGACGAGTCATATGTTAATAACAGTATATTGTAGAGAGTTTGTTCAATTTCTTAGCGTAATTCCTATCACTACGCGTCCATCGATCGATTGATTCACGCGCCCGACTGACGTCATCGGAATGTGTCAATGTTCATTTCACTACAGATCTTTAACCGATGTCTTTCCGGCGTTGAGATTTAATATACGGAACTTGTGTGCACTCTTTCCGATAAGCAAATCAGTTTTTTCAGAAATGGACAACAAAATTGTTCGATATAGCTGCACGTGTCCCTTTTAATGACGTCAGAGTGTTTGGGGGGGGGGGGGGGGGGGGGTAGAAAAATTATCCCTGATGGGGTGGGTGTGAGATGTGGAAATCTGCCCTCGGTGAGATAATAATAATAATTATAATAATTCAACCAGAAATTACCTTTTCACCCCTTGTGTGTGAGCATGTATATTTAAGCGCCATTGGTGTCTCGTTGTATTTATACAAAATCGTTATTTTGAAAAAAATATACCCGAGTTTGCCTCGTGCTCCTTCACTCTTTTAGGCAAATATGCAGTGGCGTGGGGGATGGGCCCACAGGGCCCGCATTGTGGGGGGGGGGGGGGCGGCTAGAAGGGGGCCCGTCTTGAAGGACGTCCCAACGCTGGAAGAAAGAGGGAAAGGGAGAGAGAGAGGGAGACTGTGTACCAAATACACATAATTTCAAACTCTCACTTCCACACTACGTACTCTTTGTAGTCTATGTATTATTCTTTTAACCCTTTACCTAACGTAACAGCCTAAACCCACCAGCGCTATTCTCAAAAATCGCCAATTAATTTTCATTATTTTTTTCATTTTTTGTCTCAAAAACATAGGTTATCACCCCTCGTCGGAACGAGCTCGTCGAGCTCGTTCCACCGAGGGATCATAACCTATGTTTTTGAGACAAAAAATGAAAAAAAAATAGTTATTCAAGAATTATTTTTGCGAGTGTCGTCTGCTTTTCAGGTTAGGTAAAGGGTTAAGTGAACGCTACATCATTGTAACTGATAGGGGTGAGAAATGAACAAAAATCATATATGGTGCCTCTTAAGTCACACATGTTGGGCGTGCATGTGTGTATCGTTGGATGGTGGGGGTGAAACTTAAACATGTAATGAAAAAATCTCCAGAGGCGTACTTTTTGAATCAATCCTATAGGCTATACCTTTTTAATTTATGGCGTATGTACTACGTGAAATCCTGTATGCTGAGCACGGCAACAACACTAAATTTGCTCCCGCTTTAAAGGCAACCACCATTATGAAAGGGCCCCGTCTCTATCTCGCGGGAAGCCACAAAATTTTCCGCTACACCACTGCAAATATGGAATTTTACCTTACTGATGTCCGGTTTATCACATGGAGGGTTCGTAATACAGTTATATATGTTTCAGCTGGAGTGCTTACTCTTTCTTCCCGTGTCTCATTGACCGGTATTATAAACAAAGGTAAACTTGTATTACCCAAATTGTATGGGTCGGGTGGATGTTAAAATTAACTAGGCATTCAGATATTGGGAATAGAGTTATTTCCCTTACACCATAAATGTCCGATCCCCCTCCCCGCCCCGGGGTTGTGTTCGCTTTTTTATGCGGTAATCTCCACAAGCTGTGGCACACTTCAGCCCATGTATTCGATATCAACACCGATTTGCTCTGCATGAGTTCTCAGGTGTCAGTTTGCAATAGCAAAGGACAAACTTCAGAAGAATCTCTGGTGTCGGGTCTGAAAATTGATTATATTCATGTCTTAGTTGGGTGTACTCAATTTCAGCAGCCGAATTGGACAACATTTTGAAAAATGAGTGTTAGAAATGATCCCGAAAGCGAATTTTGGATATGTTCATCAACTTTATCAGGGATCAATCCTTAGTATGAAAAATTAAATGCTCGCAAACCAAATATAATTTTTATTGCCCTAAAAGTAGGATACTATTCAATCTCTTTCTGCAATTCACAACCCATCAGTTTGGGTATGTGAGAGTGCAGTCAATCAAGTCAAATTATTCCCCAATTACCAAGAAATTGCTATACAAATGTTTGTATTGTTTTGGGGCAGGAATTAGTATGCAAAATAACATATGAAAAATCTCCATTAATCCCATCACGGAAAAATGGTTGTTTGGGGTGAAAACATTGAAAAATTCAATAAAATCAGCGAAAATTGGAAGTTGCTCAATACTCATTAAACGAGTTCAAACAGCAATCATTTCCGTGGTACTTTGATCAAAATAACCAGTGACCATCCACCTGCACCCAAGACCTTGATAAAGTTGAAAAGATGTAACTGTGCCTCAGGTTGTGAGACGGCAAGGTGTAGTTGCACCACCCCCCCCCCCCCCCCCCCCCCAGACTCACCTGTTCAAATACGTGTGGGAAATGCCAGATAAATAATAACTACTGCAGTGTTAATGCATTTTCCTGTGATGGGATTAATGGAGATTTTTCATGTGTTATTTTGCATACTAATTTCTGCCCCAAATCAATGCAAACATTTGTATAGCAATTTATTGGCGGTTGGGTTAGATTTTAACTATTTTTATCTTCTCGCAAAGAAATAGGTCATCAAAAACAATTTCCCTTTGTGGGATTTTTTTCGATTTTAGTATGTTGTTATTTAGGTATATATGCTTCGTTTAAAAGCTGAATATTTTGTATAGCTATTTCTTGTAGGTTAAGTATCAGATTGATTGGAGCAGGGCGTTAGAAGCACGGGGCAGAGGATGCAACTGTCCACCTGCACTCAGACCACAGGAGCGAGAGGGGCAGACAATGCCACCCAATTTTTGTCAGTTATTCATTCTCGAAGTAAAGCTAAAATACGCTCCAAATTCGTTCTGGGGGCTTTCAAAATTCAAAAAGTTTCTTGGGGGAGGCCTCTAGGACTCCCACCTTCGAGGTTCCTCTTTCTCGGAGGCTGCCACAACCCTCGCCCTGAAGTTCTTCTTAGTGCTAATTTAGGTATGCTATGTGTAGCCTACTCAAATCTGGTAAGAAGTTTTCTTTCGTTTCACTGAGGTATAACCCAATAACATTTCTTTTCCAGGTTTTTACACAACTTTAATGCCATACGTCTATAATGCCATTAATAGTATCCGAAGTCTTTGTGAACTGCTTAGTATCGGCTTCGTAACTATAGACTGAAGTGGCTTGGGAACTGACTAGACAGTTACTGGATAGTTGATGTGCTCATTAAACTCGGTACGGCCCAGGTGCATAGCCAGGATTCGATAATAGGTGGAGCCCTCGCAAATTTGTTTTGGTGGGGAGAGGAGGGAGGGGTGATAATATTTGAAAGGCCGTTGTGTGGTGTTTTGGCGGCCTGCCCTAGTGATAACTAGGACCCTTTGGTCGTTGCCCCCCTTTCCTGAAGGGAACTGTGAGAAAGGATCAACGACCGGGAGGGGGGTCCCTAGTTAGGACTAGCCCCATCCCACTCCACACCTCCGAGAAAAGTTTGCAAAATTTAGGACTCAAAGAGCGAATCTGAGGAATTTATGGCGTGTGGTCCATATATTGGAGACCATTTTGGGGCTCTTGTCTGAAAACCTGGATTGGCTGAATGTTTTGTTTTGTTTTTTTTTTTGGGGGGGGGGGACCAGGGAAACCGTTGGGGAGCAACCCGGAACCCGCGTAGCTACACCACTGACAGGGCCCTATAAAGGGTCCTTGTTAACACTAGGGAAGCACGCCCCCGAAACTCCGCACAGCGGCATTCAAAATATCATCGTTGCCCCCCCCCCCCCCCCCCCCCCCAAAAAAAAATAATAAAAATTGGCTAGGAGACCCCCTATTATAGAATCCTGGCTACGCGTCTGGTAATAAGGCAGTATTGGTGTACACGGAACTGATGTTCTAAGTTTGCTAAACCTCTCTTCCTTCTTGCCACACTAAAACAACACAACATCGATTGCCAAAATTCGATAAATGATGCACTAACAGAAAATATGTTTTGTAAAAGTTTTGATAAGTGCTGAAAAATTCCTAACAAGATTTATAGCTATTTTATACACATCGGTTTGGGTATTATTTCTAAAGCTCTCAATCTTTCAGGATTTTGATTAACACCCACCAGCACGGGGTCCTTCATATTAGAGCTCGGATTTTCGAAATGCATTTTTTTTCCTTGTGTTTCATGTTGTACTCACGTACTATGCTGAGCATATTTTGATCGACGAACACGTGTGGCTTGAACAACACGCCATGCAATTATATCCTCGCAGACGGCTTCGGTTCCACCAATGTAGGACATTATTTCTTTAATCATTGTTTGATAGACCTTGAAACGAGATTCACAGTAGAAATCTATTCCTGCCAAATGGAGAACTGAAAATGTTGAGCTAGGAAGTGGCTTCAAGTGTTGAGAAAACAGGTGCATGTGACATTTGTGAATTCAATTCGTCACCAGGTTTGAGTGGATTGTGCTCACGAAGTTTGAAAACAGTTTTTCGTTATAAAATTAACCCTTTACCTAAAGAATCGCTCCATCCGCCCGAGTAATATGCAAATTGAGCAGTTGAAAAAATTAAATTTTTCAAAATATTTCAACAAAACCATATCACGTGACCCCTCATTGGAACGAACTCATTGAGCTCGTTCCAATGAGGGGTCACATGATATGGTTTTGTTGAAAGTTTTTGAAAAATAAAAAAAAATGATATTTAAAATAATAAATTTTGAAATCGTCTGCGTTGGGTAAAGAGTTAACCCATTGAGTTGATTCACATTTTTCTTGCAATGACACCAATTTCTTCCACTCGATCCAATTTTTTAAAATTTTATCTCTGAGTGTAACTGGACTTTTCGAGGCGCGGTGTACAATGGGGTCAAGTGTTATTAGTTTTTCTTGTGTGATTGCCTGGTACGCAACCCAGTCCTTTCAATACATCACTCTCTCATTAATGTCATCAAATCCCTCGGTATAGTTCAGATCATCATTTCTGACTTGTTCGCTACACTGCAAAAAATATAGGTTCTCTTTAAAACCAAAACTGGTTCTTATCTGAGATGGGACCAGTTCTGTTTAAACATAATTTGTTTCAAATCAAATAAATTTATAAAGATTAACATTAAATATTAACATAATAAACATAAATTGAGGGGGGTTTCAGCCGTAAGTTTAGAGCTCATACGATGTTACGTCAAATCATTATTAAGCAAAGGAGATATAAACAGTTGGCATATCGAACCAGTTTTGGTTCTTTTCAGAACCAAAACTGGTTCGATATGCCAATGTTCATATCTCCTTTGTTTCAAAATGTTTGTCGACTGCGTTGAATAAGCTCCAAGTTTACTGCTGAATCTACTTCAGTTCATGTAATATTCTGTTAAAATTGAATGTTAATCTTGGTAAATTTATTTGATTTGAAATAAATACTGTTTAAACAGAACTGGTTCTATCTCATGGACAAGATTAGAACCAGTTTTGGTTCTAAAGAGAACCTATATTTTTTTGCAGTGTATCTTGTTGAACACATTGCACACATTTCAAGCAAGAGCCTGCAAATATTCGAAATTCGGTTCGATTCGTTACGAACTAATCATGCGAATCAATTCGATTCAAGTCGCGCTGATTTCGAAATTTTCGAATCACGAAGATGTTAAAAAAATACTACCAGCTGTCTCCTCTTGAACTCTTCTTCTATCGTCAAGTGTCCTTTCAGGAGACTTGACGACAGAAGAAGAAATCAAGGAGATTCCGCTTCCGAAACTGCTTGGACTGTGTTCATGGAATAATCTATTTTCAATTGATTTGTCACAACAAATGAGTTACCCCTGGATACAATACAGGAGTTGAGCCTGGTAATATTTTCATTTTAGTAGCAGTAATGGTGGTTTTGAGCCAAACCGGAAGTGCCAAAGCGGTCATTTTCGATTGTTCATAAACAATGCTAACTGTTCTCCTAATGCTCTCCTATTGTGTATTGGTTGGGATTTGTATGGGGGCTTTGACACCACTGTTTAAAGCTACTGATACCTAGCGTATCTACGTGTTTTAGACCATTCATTGGCCTACATATTGTGTCAGTGGTGTAGATAGCTTTTCGCTGGCGGATGGGCAAGCCCAAAATTTTCCGACAGACCGAAAATTTTCCGACAGTGTAGCAACAACAAAAACCCAAACAAACAGAAAGAATCTGTTGCTTACTGCAAATGTACTGCAAATTGGTCTTTTTTACCCAGAATTTACCCAAAATGGCACCTTTTTATCCCCAAAGCCAACATTTTAATGTTATTAGGCATACATTCGCCTAAAAATGGTCCCCAAAAATTTCCGACAAAACTTCTGGTGGGGGGGGGGGGCCTCCGCCCCCCGCCCCCCCCCCCCCTTTATCTACGCCACTGTATTGTGTATTGGCCTTAACGCAACTGCATTTCGATTGTATGACCTGATTGCCTGTCTATTGTTTACGAGGTGTCACACGTAGCGATTCCACGCATTTTGGGCCACGTCATCGGCCTACTTATTGTGACTCGGTTTTGCTAATTGTTTACGAGTCATGACACGTAGAGTTCCATGCATTTTATGCGACGCAATCGGCATATTGTGTCTCAGACTATTGTTTGCGAGGCATGACACGTAGCGTCCTTACACGTTTCAGGACACGCCAAAGCCCTATTGCGACTCGACCTTGTCTATAGTCTAGCAGGCATCGAGTTCAGAATGACCTTGCTGATTGTTTAACATCACTGATTGTTATTATGTTCATCGTTTATTTTCATTGAATCAACGCATCAAATGTTTCACTATTGAAACTTGATTTGAATGACAATGTGATCGTAATACTCTAACACGTGTTTGGTTCGTTCCGGAATATTGTGAATGATGACACACCACAGATGAATGTTTATGATTAGTTTCTCTAACTATGTTCCATTAACCCTTTACCGAACGCAGACAATATCCAAATTTATTATTTTGAATATCATTTTTTGAAATTTAAAAAAAAAATTCAACACAACCATATCATGTGACCCCTCGTTGGAACGAGCTCGACGAGCTCGTTCCAACGAGGGGTCACATGACATGGTTTTGTTGAAACTTTTTGAAAAATAATATTTTTTCAACTGCTGAATTTGCATATTACGCGAGCAGATGCGGTCGATTCGTTGGGTAAAGGGTTAAGACTAAAATCCCCCTCCTTTGATTGGACGAGAGCTCGGTTAGTATATTCTATGTTTACGACTCAAGTGGCAAATGTTCCCGTCTGACGTCACCACGCGAAATATTTGAAATGACATCGCCCGTTTCGTAATTGCTTCACCAATCGAATGATTAGCAAGCCGCTTCATTTTTCTGGATTTTTCACTCATGCAGCAGCCGGTGTTCCGGATGAAGTGTTGTTTAAATTACAAACCGATTTACGATTTGAAATGAGATTGTCAGACGCCGGCCCCCTGTAAGGCCTGGGTGACGGGGGGGGGGGGGGGGGGTCATTTAATCCCTCTGACGAAATTGCGGGAAAATTAAACCAATGTGGAGGGATGGAATCCAAGTGTCGCGAACTCGGCGCTGGGAGCTGAGTCAGACCGACGCCGTGATTCCTTCTCTGCCAAATTGGCCTGAAATATGTTCGATTTCCGTTAGGTGTGATTCCTAATCACTTCAGGCTGCGTAATGGAAAGAATGATTTAAAGTAACAACGATTCTTTTATTCACACGTAAAAATAAAGCGGTTTCAATATTTCAACAATCAACAATTCGATTTTTTTCACAGAAAATGGGTTGCTAGGGTTAAATAATTCTCAACAATTACATAGTCATTCTATAGCCCTGTACTGGCATTATAGTCTACACACCGGAAATGTTACTACCGTGAGCTCGCCATAAGAGCTTCACAAATCCGAAATGTTATTACCGCGAGCTCGCCACGAGAGCTCCACACGCTTAAGCTCAAGTGTCAACGTCTGCGCGTAACTGTGCCTCTAGCTGTCGGAGGGTTCCGACCAGCAATGTTTGTCATCTACAAAGCCACCGTACTTCTGATATGGGTCAGATATTGTCTACTCATACCTTATGTGCCTTTTTGAAAGTCCTCCGTGAAAAGTCTATTGAAATGTTCACTGTTCCTGGTTGAATTCACACGATTCACAAATGCCCTTTTTATGCTAGGGCGAATTGTCACTCTACCGATCTCCAGTCGGTATTACGATGCTTCGACAGCAAACAACATACTCACAACGCAATCAGTCTGACGCTTCAAAGGGGTTGATACGCACAATACAATTGACCTACACTTCTGACTATTACAGGCTGATACCTGCTGCTCGACAATCTAAACTTTAACGTTTCAGCTTGGGTTTTCCTTCTCAAAGAATTTGGGCACTATAGCCCCCCATCAACCTTAATCTAATCCGTGGAATGCCCCTATTGGCAATTCCCACCAGAGATCCTCTCGAAGGTAATCTCTTCTCGCCAGGCGACCCAAAGTCTGCCTTACTTGATCGCACCCCAAGAGTTTCTTCAAGTGTTTTTAGCCAGCCATTTCCCTTGACTTTTATCCTAAAACCCTAGGTAATATTTCATCCGTGCCAGAATCATGACACGACATTTTACATGCCATTCTTAATTCAAAAGCAATGGACCATTCTACAGAAACTAATTACAACGCTCCTCCGGCTAATCGCCCGTGAAAAGGAATTTCGTGGCACCCGATAACACAACGGGGCATGCCCTAACTGATGAGTTTCTCTATCTCGCTAATTGGAAGCTACCGCTATCTCGCGTCAGTAATCCCCAATGGGTCGCCCTTCAAGTAGCGATATCTTTGCCACGTGCATCACCAGTAAACAGCAATCTTGCATCTTTAAACCTTTAGTTAACGCGAATATTTACATACTTTTTAAACGTTGTGCCTCTAAACCTTAGAAGGGGGGAACCCCTCCTCTTTAGGCTGGCTTTGCTCTGACAACTCCCTTCCCGAGAGGAACACTCTGTGTATCTCTTAAACCACAAGAGGCAAAGCCAGGCACGCTCGCCTCTCACACCTTTTTAAATCTACCCATCATGTTCAAGACTACAAAACTGTACCCTAGTGGTCATGGGGCTCATGACCGGGCTCATGCGTCCGCCATGTTGATTCCCACGACACACACGCCACCACATGCTCCCGTCTTGCGGGTTTACATATGGAGAGTAGCCTTATCCTTAGATTCGCAGCACTCTCTCTCTCTCTCTAATACCATATATTTACTCCCAAACATACACATTTTTATACACATTCGCCCATTTTGGAAACAGTTCACTTGGCACTCACTCCGACGAGTAATACCGTCCGCGCCTTTGCGTCAGATGGGTTAATTCCAACGGAGTGTAACTTCACCTCCCATTCCCCTATGTCTTGTGAAGGGGCAAACGACCCCTGCATTATGTTGAACCTCACCCTCGCAAAGCTCAACGAGGGGATTAAAGTTGTGCCTCACACACTCACACATTCAACACACAGATTTCCCGACCGCGCCTTTGCGACAGACGGGGTTAGTGTGCCTCACATCTCCAACGCACTCTCGTCAATAAAAACAAACACAGTTTCCCTGGGCCTTAACACCGGGTTTGTGCATCCCACACTTACAAAACTCGACGCACAGGCTCCCCGTCCGCGCGCACTCGCGTCGGACGGGGCGGTGTATCTCACATTCGCACTCACAGCCAACTCTAGTCAGCAGTCAGAGCAATAATAATACTAAAATAAAAAAGTTTCTTCCGGGCCTTAACACCGGGTTTACGAAACTCATCACCTCATCCACAAAAATATTTGCGACTGGAGCTCCCGTCCCAGACACCAGGCCCACAGCCACCCAACTATTGCTCCTTTATAACCACCGACCATTGGTAGGGGCCCGGTTCCCAGTATCCCCTTGGGTAACCCTTGACACACCCCTACTTCTCGCCCCGTTATTTCTACGGGTATTCCACCAGGGTCTCCATACCCTGTCATTGTCGCATTCCCAAGAGCTTCCCTTGGCGCTATATCCCCCAGGCTCACTCGTCCCGGCGATTACCTTCGTTCGAACAACACTGGCCGTCCTTGACCCTTGTGCTGTCGCCCCCCCCCCCCCCGGTCCATTGCGACGAATTCTTGCGTACTTTGGGGGCTGTGTGTCCTCGACACTCACTGCGTGGTCTCTGCCACCAAGGGTGCTTCTGTTTTGGCTTGTGGACCCTTTCCACGGCCCACTGGGCACCCACCTTAGCGGTCCCATGCATTTTAACACCCTCAACTTGTGTCGACCCGTGCGCCTTCAATTGTGGAGAAGCTTGCCCAGCCATTTGCATGGGTCCTGCCTCCCCACTCGACACGGGTGACACAGGCTTCTTGGAGCGCTCAACTCCCCCGCATAACTTTGTCGGAGGGTCTTTCCCCAATGACCACATTGGGTTCCCTCTCTGTTTGGCGTTTAGCCTGAACCGCCTGCGGCCCCCTCTCCCTAATTGGACTGGAGTCGTCCCTCCTGAAACTTTCCGACATTTCGTCGTGTAGGGGCCATCCCCTGGGTCCTCTGATTGGTTCTCCCTGGGAACCTTCCCTTCCTTACACAGTACCTTACCGAGTACAACCGCTGGGGACCCTTGCCAACCGGCTTGAACTTCCTTTGCATTAGCCAGGTTCCCACTCGGCCCCCTATCCCTGGACCACAACTTATCAGGGTTTGCCCTCACCCCTGGGATATTACCTATGACCAGGCCATAGACAGGCGATTCAATGCACATGGCTTCCACTTCGCCACAATAAAATGGGGTATCCACAGTTATCCTCGCGATGGGGAACCTTCTAACGGTCCCATCTATCAAAATACACAAATGGTCACGACCCAACAATTGCTTGTCGTCAGCGAGTTGCCTTCTAACCGCTGCAGAGGAGCACCCAGAATCCCGGAGCAGACGGAGCTCCCTTTGTCCCAAGTACCCTTGGTACACTGGCATATTAACCTTCTCCTGCGAAGTTGTGAGCCTCTCACACATTCCACTTATTATCGGGACAACCTCCCCGCCTTCCAGCCTTAATTCCCCCTCTTGTATACATTCCCGGAGGGGACTGTGTTCTGGACCGATAGTTTTACAGAACGCTGCAGTCTGTCTACTTTGCCCTGGATCTACGCGGTCACCTTGCTTCCAA
Organism: Pictodentalium vernedei; assembly: GCA_031216915.1. Classification (NCBI taxonomy): domain Eukaryota; kingdom Metazoa; phylum Mollusca; class Scaphopoda; order Dentaliida; family Dentaliidae; genus Pictodentalium; species Pictodentalium vernedei. The sequence continues at coordinate 53,018,538 of CM062288.1, read as the reverse complement.
GCCCTTGGTGCTGCGTCCCCGGCCCCCTGCTGAGGTGGTCTAATGTTCCCAGTGGTCCTAACCTGCTTCTGCCAGAAGTCCCTGGCAATATGACCCCGCTTGTTGCAGATAAAACAAGTGGTGTCCTCGGGAGTGCTCCCCTTCCGGCTGGTCTGTGCCCCAGGCGGATTAGGGTGGTGTTGCCTTACGGGTGCCATTGCCAACCCGTTTGCCCCATCCCTAGCCGATTTGGGTGCGTTTACACTCCCACCGTGGGCCTCGATCTAGCGTTCTGCTACAGTTGCCATCTCATCATAGGTGGGCGGACCCCTTTCCTTGACGAACAGGCCCAACTCTTTGGAGCATGTAGTTAAAAACAGCTCCCGGAGAAATAGATCTCGCAGGGCTCCATAAGACTCATTCACTTCTGCGAGATCAGTCCAGCGGTCAAAGTACCGCCTAGCTCGGGCAAAATACTGAGGTACTGTTTCTCCCTTCTCCTGCTTAATTTCTCGGAACTTGGCCCGGAATCCTTCTTCAGTGGGCTGGTATCTCCGAAGGATGGCATTCTTCAGCTCACTGTAGTCGTTAAGAAGTGCTGGAGGCATACTGGTATAAGCCACGAGGGCTTTACCTGACAGCAAAGGGCTCAAGCACATAGCCCATGTGTCTTCTGGCCACATTTGACTGGAGGCGAAACGCTCGAACCTCTCCAAGTACGAGTCCAAATCATCTGTGTTTTCGTTAAAATGAGCGAGGTGGGGGCGTGGGGCATGAATTGCTACCCCTGCACTCCCATCCCCTGAGCGCCGACTTTCATTCTCCACATCAGCCCTTGCTCTGAGGAGCTCTAATTCTCTCTCGTGCCTCTGTTGTTCGAGCTCTCGTTCTGCCTCCCTTGCCTCCCGTGCTAATTGGGCTTCCCTCTCTCTCGACTCATTTGCTAATTTAATCTCTCTCTCTTTTGCCTCCCTATCTAATTGGGCTTCCTTTTCCCTCGCCTCTCTCTCCTCTTTCTCGCGCTCTCTCTCCATTTCTAACTGAATTTCTCGCGCTTTTGCCCCCCTTGCTGCTTGGGCCTCTCTCTCCCGTGCGTCATTACGTAAGGCAATCTCCTTGGCCTCACGTTTCTGCTCATCTTTAACGAACTTCTGAAGTTCGGCCCCTCAAGGCCCATTTCCTTGCCTAATGATACCAGTTGGGCGAGGGGTGTAACAACATCCATTTTGATTTTTTCTTTCTATCTTCAACACTCGTCAGAAAGAATGAAGAAGGAAAAGAAAGAAAGAAAAAAAATATGGCAATTAATCCTAATTTACCTGTGTAATTTAACGTAATTAAACGCCCCAAATATTCTGAAACCTACCGCAGTTATAGTGGCTACTAAGTATCCTCTTGGGGGCTACTGTATTGCGATATTAAACCCTTGAACGGCATCAGCTGACCGAACGCGTCAAAACATAAACAGAACCGCCGTTAAAATAAACCAAAATTTCCATATAGCCATTTTTTACCTTTTAGAAATATCCTGGTTAGCGCTCGCCAATCAATGTCAGACGCCGGGCCTCTGTAAGGCCTGGGTGGCGGGGGGTTATTTAATCCCGCTGACGAAATTGCGGGAAAATTAGACCAACGTGGAAGGTTGGAATCCAAGTGTCGCAAACTCGGCGCGGGGAGCTGAGTTAGACCGACGCCGTGATTCCTTCTCTGCCACACTGGCCTGAAATATGTTCGATTTCCGTTAGGTGTGATTCCTAATCACTTCAGGCTGCGTAATGGAAAGAATGATTTAAAGTAACAAAGATTCTTTTATTTACACGTAAAAATAAAGCGGTTTCAATATTTCAACAATCAACAATTCGATTCTTTTCACAGAAAATGGGTTGCTAGGGTTAAATATTTCTCAACAATTATATAGTCATTCTATAGCCCTGTACTGGCATTATAGTCTACACACCGGAAATGTTACTACCGTGAGCTCGCCATAAGAACTTCACAAATCCGAAATGTTATTACCGTGAGCTCGCCACAAGAGCTTCACACGCTTAAGCTCAAGTGTCAAGGTCTGCGCGTAACTGTGCCTCTAGCTGTCGGAGGGTTCCGACCAGCAATGTTTGTCATCTAAAAAGCCACCGTACTTCTGATATGGGTCAGATATTGTCTACTCATACCTTATGTGCCTTTTTGAAAGTCCTCTGTGAAAAGTCTACTGAAATGTTCACTGTTCCTGGTTGAATTCACACGATTCACAAATGCCCTTTTTTATGCCAGGGCGAATTGTCACTCACACCGATCTCCAGTCGGTATTACGATGCTTCGACAGCAAACAACCTACTCACAACGCAATCAGTCTGACGCTTCAAAGGGGTTGATACGCACAATACAATTGACCTGCACTTCTGAATATTACAGGCTGATACCTGCTGCTCGACAATCTAAACTTTAACGTTTCAGCCTGGGTTTTCCTTCTCAAAGAATTTGGGCACTGTAGCCCTCCTATCAACCTTAATCTAAATCCGTGGAATTCCCCTATTGGCAATTCCCACCAGAGATCCTCTCGAAGGTAATCTCTTCTCGCCAGGCGACCCAAAGTCTGCCTTACTTGACCGCACCCCAAGCGCTTCTTCAAGTCTTTTAGCCAGCCATTTCCCTTGACTTTTATCCTAAAACCTAAGGTAATATTTCATCCGTGCCAGAATCATGACACGACATTTTACATGCCATTCTTAATTCAAAAGCAATGGACCATTCTACAGAAACTAATTACAACGCTCCTCCAGCTAATCGCCCGTGAAAAGGAATTTCGTGGCACCCGATAACACAACGGGGCATGCCCTAACTGATGAGTTTCTCTATCTCGCTAATTGGAAGCTACCGCTATCTCGCGTCAGTAATCCCAAGTGGGCCGCCCTTCAAGTAGCGGTCTCTTTTCCACGTGCGTCGCCAGCAAACACCTTTAGTTAACGCGAATATTTACATACTTTTTAAGCGTGGTGCCTCTAAACCTTAGAAGGGGAGAACCCCTCCTCTTTAGGCTGGCTTTGCTCTGACAGAGATGGAATGAGTTTATCTGGTTTATCGATTATTTATTCAGTGTCGTCGTGGGATACAGGAGAGGTTTATTTACTAAACCCGTGATAGTTAAAACTTGCCTTGAACAAGGCAGCTTTTAACGCCTACATGTTTAGTAAATCAATCTCTCGTGTTTCACGATGTAGGTTTTGGGCTATGGGTAGTGTCTTATTGGAACATATACGTTATAATGTTAATATTATTCGTTATTGTGATGAACTGACGGTAACATGGTCCGATGTTTGGGACTCGGAGTTTATGTTCAACCGATATGCAAAACGTCGAGGTTGAACATACGCTCCGAGCCATCCAAACGGACCCGAAAACTCCCTTACTTACTTATGCAGAAGAGTTTAGAGAGTAATTATAAACAGCTTACCTGATTCTGCATTCCATCTTGTGTCGTTATCAAAACACCTACAAAACACAAGACACGCTGATATAATTATAGCAATACACATAGGCTCGTGGGGTTTGTGCAATATAAGAAATGGATTTGTCAACGGATGAGAAGATTTAGTACAAGGTTCAGGCTCGTAGCCAGGCTTCTTTGGTCGGGGGTGGCATAGTCAGTTTTGGGGCGGTGGGGTGGGGCAAGCTTTAGGTTGTGGGACACTAGGAAACAGGACCCTAAGAAACAGGACACTAAGAAACGGACACTAAGAAACGGGTCAATAAGAAACGGACACTAAGAAACACTTTTTTTTTTAATTTTGAAAGTTACTATATTTAGGAAATAACCCTTTCCAAATAGTTCCCATTACAATGTTTATTTAATTAAATATGTTTATTTATATGTTGAGTGTTTTTATTTATCTTTATTACATTCCTCAGTTCGTTTTGCATTGAATTTAATGTTGATTAAAAAGTGGTAATGTCAGGAGTGAATTATGTCCCTTCAATAGTAACTTTGGAACGACTGACGTACATAAGCCACGCCCCCACATTAGTTAATTGAAATGAATTTTCCTTCTGAATATTTTTAAAAATCCTTTCTTTCCTCTATGAACAGGATCGTTAGCACAGTTGACAAAATCCAAATAGAAATGTTTTATCTTATGGCTGAATGCCATTCCCCAAACGCGACTGGAACGCCACATAAAATAGTAAAATATCGAACGAAAGTCACAAAAATAAAACTGGGCCATTTCCAATCGAAGATTTGACACAGAAAGTGATGTATTCATACGCGCTAATTTCAGAAGTATTTAAGAGTTGCATTTGCGAATATTTTGTGTTGAATTATTTTTAATGAAAGACATTTTGGTCTAAAATGTCATTTACTAAAGAGAGTGACCCATTCTTACGGCAAGTTACGGTATATAATTCGCCTCGAGACAGGATTATTTCGTATTTCCTTCCTGCTAATTTTAGAAATGTTTCCGTGTTTACACTAAATTGGATTATACTGACACTAGTTTGGGTTGAATTATTATAGTAAAATGCCTCTTTATTCCAAATGTCATGTGATAAACAGAGTAATCAATTTGTTTTGAGCGTTACGGTAAATAATTCATCGAGAGACGGGACGTGAGTAAATCACGAGGGCGTAGCCCGAGTAATTTACGAAACAGTCCCGTCTCGAGATGAATTATTTACCGTAACGCTCAAAACAAATTGATCACTCTCTATTTATTATTTACCAATAAACCCCCATTTTCACCAATTGATATATAAGGGAGTCTACCTGTTAGACAGTCATAATTAATATGTAGTTCACTACGGAGATAATAAAAACAATCGGACAGGTGAATTTGCCACCATGGCTGACACAGCGTACCATCCTATCGGGTAAGGACGTAAAAATGGCTGAACTCTGTGCGAAGGGAGATACACTCCGTGCAGGCTAAAGATCCTTTCGTAGTATTCGAGAAGAGCGAGGCCACGAAGTTGCCGATACGAAGGTCATCTCACAAAACCGTGTCATTGGGCCAAGGAGAGGCGTTAAAATAAGTTTTATAACTTGTTCGCCAATCCTTGTAAAACAAATAAGATTAAACAAATAACTGCTTTATACACCACAATTCACACGGAACAAAAAAAATGAATGAATGAATGAATGAATGAATGAATGAATGAATGAATGAATGAATGAATGAATGAAATCAAAACTTATGCTTTTTCAGTTCCGCAGCTATCACATAACACATGCCACCCAAGACGTGATTACCACTGAAACGACCAAAAAGAGACAGAACAGTACCAGACCGGGTAGGGAAGAGCATTCAATATACTGAACCGAAGCCATTGGTTCGACACTGATCTGCGTCCACCGCGTTGTATCCTTTGGCAGGGCACTTAATCGCGACTGCCCAAGTGGAAAAACGGTGACGCGGTTTTATGGCGTACTGCACCTCAGTTGTACACATACCTTCGACCCATGCTAACCCCGCTTGTCGCTGGCAATTTGAAAAGTCTGAGGCTTACTACGGGTGCTCAGGCTTCATCTGAACGTTAAACTGGCCGAAACGACACGATCCTGGCTGCTGAAAGTATCTTTTACCCCTAATAATTAAATAAATAAATAATAGCGTGTCGCCTATGAAGTGCCGCGTCGCCGTTATACCGTAGTCAACGTTACCCGATACATACTGATATATGGAAACACCACATACACCATGCGTGAAATTCGCACTATGTGTAAGAAGGTCATGAACGAATGCATCTGATTGGTCGTTACACATCCGATTAACGAAATGCTTCGCAACAAAACTGCGTCAAGCAAGAAAGTAAAGAGATTGCCGAAGGTGACATTTTTTATTAATACTTTCGCTACCGAAAGGGACTATAGTCGCCTATTTTATGATAATTATCTGTACGTTCTGCTATGCGCAGATCAAACATATCATCTGGTTACTTGTTGGAAAGGGCTCAGAGAGCCCTTTCCAACAATTAATCAGATGATAGAGTTTCAAGTATGTCATACATTTTATTGAACTTCCTCGCATACAGGCATACATGGAGGTTCACCATATATGGTTAAAGTAGGCGTGGAAATAAAAGGGTTAAACATATCAGCATCATTTACTTAATTGAAGTTTAATCGTGGTGTAAATACAGAACACAATTCATGTAGAGTATGGGGTGTGGAGGGAGAGAGGCAGGAATAAACGACTCTCCAACGCTCGTGAAATACAGGAAATACTCCAACTCGGGTCGTTGATTGATTCCAGTCCTTCGAACTACAACATCGTTGTGTCCTGTGTTATTACTCCTGCACCTGCCACATCTGAAATGTAATCATCACAACGGATAGTGTGTACCATAACATTGACGCCCATCTGCGACTGCCATGATGTTGCCATGGTGTCTGTTCGGGTGTCTGTATTGCAAGAAAGGCGTGGACATTTACATCACTTACTGTCTACTCTCCAATAATGTGTTCTTGTTATTCTTCCCATTAGTTTTAGTCAATACAAATTGTTCTAAAGCTCAATTCTCCACGGTACCCAACTGTTTTGCTTCATGCAAACAAATCCGTTAATAAACTACAGAAAACGGCGTGAAATATCATTGTAAATTGAAGATTTCAATCTCTACATCAACATTTGTTTCGAAACAACTACTTTATCCGGCATTCGTTGACATTTTAATTATAAAATACTCTTCGATAACTCTCTTGAGCATCAATAACCTCATGGTGCGATTTCTGTGGACATTTCCGCCACATCCATCGACCGAAGGAACATTGAATTCGAAGAACGGACATTTAGCACATATCTACATGTACAAGCTGAAAGATCATCAGCTCATTTCTAGTTTCATACACTCAGGGCATGTATTCAGATTATTATAACAGTAACGGCTCCGGTGTTCTGGATTCCGTTGAGTTGATGAGAGCAGATCAATAGTATCCCACGAGTAACAGAGTCTGCGCCTCTCGTTCTATCCTTCCGCGATGGCATGAGTGTCGTATTGGCGAATGCATTCACACATTGTGGCGTTATGTGTTTATTACAGGCCCCTATGACATAGGCTCCATTAATTTAAAAATCGAAACATCACACAGAGAAACTTCAAAACTCTTTGATATTTTTTAAATTGACATATTCGATTGTCACCGCAGCTTCCGAATTGATCGAGGTCAGATTCCGACGTTTCATACATTATTTTCTTACATGTAGGCCGGATTCCACACATGGTGTGCCTAGTATATTTCTCAATGTCAGTATTGTATCGGATAATGTTAAATACACACACATCAATCGTGGTATAATGGTGAATACTCGAGAGAGAAAGGATAGCAATTTGATCAATTTTGGGACATTAAAATTCAATTGACTATTGTCATATTTTTGTTGTGAATTCCCCGAAAAGAATATGTTCACGTGACCGGTAGTTTCCTCCCTCTCAAGTTTTTGTCTCTTACTTATTGCGTATATGAATACCCAAATTAAAATGATGCGATCACGTTTGTTTCACACGTACGCTATAATGGTCACTTATTGGAATATATCTTGTGCTGTTGTACATGTCCACAAACGTAAGTCTTTTATTTGTACGTTATGTCAAAGAAATTAAATTTGAATAAACTGTTTAAAAAAGATGAAAAATTAAATAAATGTACCAATAATTTAAGTTAGAATGCATTGAAAAATACGTTAATTTGAACATATTAAAGACAGTTTTAACCCTTTATCAAACGCAGACGATATCAAAATTTATTATTTTAAATATCATTTTTTTCAAAAATTTTTAACAAAACCATATCATGTGACCCCCTCGTTGGAACGAGCTCGACGAGCTCGTTCCAACGAGGGGTCACATGATATGGTTTTGTGGAAAATTTTTGAAAAATAATATTTTTTTCAACTGCCGTGTTTGCATATTAATGCGGGCGGGTGCGGGCGATTCGTTGGGTAAAGGGTTAATCAAGATAAATCATGATCTCGTTTGTGAAAATATGGATTAATCTGAAACAGAACACAGGCAAATCTATGAAAGTTGTGAAATCAAAAAGGCTGGATGGGCTGGGTGGGAATGAACCTTGACGACGTCCTTTAGTGTCACTTTTTTATAATCTTACACCAGCAAACACACAAACACACAATGTGGCTCCTTCATTGGTGTGCATTGCATTGTCAGCCCATAGTTAGGCCTATCCCAGCAAACATATTACGAGTGTAACAACGTTGTAGAATATCCTGAAACATTGCGATTTTGTGACTATTACACTGACTGAAAGTACAATTGTGGACTCCCGATGAGATATGTTAACGTTTCTCCATGACGTTGGCAATAAATATCAGTTTAAAAAATTCTTACCTAATGTTGTAGTTACGTAGTGAAAACGCTGTGCAGGGTAGTGTCGCTAAATTTACCCTATATGAACCTCAATCTGAATCATGGTCTCGGGCCTAAAGAGATAAAGATACCCGAAGGATAGACTGGCCCACTGTATGGGATAGCATCAGCACATTCACCCCTTGGGGACCTCATTCTGCAAATGACAGTCTGTTTATTTCCAGGCTTGTTCGCGAGGTCCTATAATAATTTCTGCTAATTCTTATACAGACCAATCTGGACCAATTGCAGGATTCATATTTTAACACAACGATTGGTTATGTCAGAATTACAATCAATAATCCTATATTTCAGTCTTCATCTTCGTGTCTGTGTAAGACATCCTTGTAATTGTTAAAAGCAGGTCTCACATTAGAGGCATCACAGTCTATCAAGATTGTTTTCTGAGAAGAAGTTTACTTTATCCCGACGGTGATGTGTCAAGCCCCGACTGATACAATATTCCAACATCACCAAGGAATACCTTGATGATGTTTATTTATTTATTTATTTATTTATTTATTTATTTATTTATTTATTGGCGTTTTAACTACACATTCAACAGCCAGTGTCGCCTCGTGCCGGATATTATTGCGGGTGGAGGAAACCGGAGTATCTGGAAAGAACCACCGAGCAACGGCGAGCAAATGTCAGACCCCCTAACGTACTAACTCCACACTGGCAGGATTAGCATTGGCTGAAGACAAGTTCAATATCGGCGGACGTACAATATGTCCCAGTACACAACGCCACCGTGTCCCCACGTGGGCAATTGGGATGAAGTGCCTTGCCGAAGGACAGAACGCAGTTACTCCTGGTGGGGATCGAAGCTTGGGTCTCCAGGTTTCAATTTCAATGCTGTAACCACTGAGCCACCGCGACCTTGAAAATACATACTTGTTAACCCCTTGAACTCGAAAGACCTATTTATCAGTACCGGGCATAATTTTGTCCCTTTTTGTCTTATTACAAGAGGTCTATACGCGGAACATTGGTGATAAAATAATAACTGCAGTCTGCAGCCAGACGGCTGCAGACTGCAGTTATTATTTAATCCTCCCTGTGTAATGATATTGGACTGTCACGTCTCGCGGTAAGTGTACACAGAGGCGATACCATTCCAGGAAACGAGGATTCTTCTAATTATTTATTTATTTATTGGTGTTTAAGGTCACAACTTATGCACAATGGCCAATGGTGATCGTGACAGTTTTACGGGTGGAGGAAGCCGGAGTACCCGGAGAGAACCACCGAGCAACTGTCAGCTCCTCAACGTTGTAACTCTGTGCAAGCTCCACTCAAGCAGGGTTACAGTGGTTGAAGACATGTGCCCCATTGACGTGCAGTACGCCTTTGTACACGGCGTCATCGTGCACCCCTGTAGGCAACCGGGATAAAGTGCCTTGCACAAGGAAACAACGCGGGTCGTCCCGGCCGGAGATCGAACTCGGGACCTCTAGCTTTGAAGTCCAACAGTCTACCACTGAGCAATCGCGCCCCTAACGAGGATTCAAAGCGTTAATTAGCAAGGGCGAATTAATATCTAAGACTCTCATCCAAGGGAAAATATTCCGATTGCAAACATTATTGCAGATGGTGTCACGTCACTCTAAACCCACCTTCACGGCGCTGGCGTGCAAAACCTTGAAGTAGAATGGTTATCCCAATATGCAGGCCTGTTTTTGAAAAAAATGACTTCGGTTGGTTTCTGAGAGGATCAAACAACAACAATTTCTGTTCACATATTTGTTTGTGCATGAACATTGCAGGATTTTGAATCTGTGTGGGCAGTTTTGCATGACATGAATTTTATATTATTCTTTTCACTTCCTTTTAAGATATTCCTTTCATTTCGTAATAGGATACGAAATGTTTATGTAGTGAAGTTGTTGTACCGAAAAAGGATATGTCAGCGGTGATTAAAGTTAAATAAAGACACACGTATTTTTAGTATTGCTTCGTCAGGGTAATTTTTTTTTTTAAATTTAATTAAAAAAGACAGCATGTCTAACTGGTTCGACACTGTTTCAGCCCGCGGGAGAATATTTCAACTGAAAACTGATCCACAAGAGTAATTTTCCTGAAACGCAGCCCTAAAGCATTTTAAAAATATTTTTCATCAAATCTAGTCATGGCTGCTGTGAAGTAGCCATAACGAGATTTGGGGAAACATTCCTGAAAATGTTACTCAAGTAATCACTGGACAAAATATTGATTCAGTTTACATGGGTTTAATGAGGTTAAAATGACTAAATTATACTTTATTTAGTGGCAAGAAATTTACTATACTGGGCAGGGATGTCCACCAGGAGCAGGCAAGGAGTTAAGTCTTTACGGTTGATGCAGATGTTATTGAAAATGTAACTGTATGGGGGAAAAGGGGAGTGGTGCTTTGGGCGAGACATCGGTAAATGAACTGAAACCCGTTCTTGAAGTCTTTTCATGGCACGCATCACATAATCGTATATCAGAAAAGGCGTCAGTACCTGCTAGCCTCTCGATTTTCGGTTTCATGGTACGGTCTGGTGACGATTTTGTTATTTTTAACCCTTTACCCAACGTAGCGGCCAAAACCGGCCAGCGCTATTCTCAAAAATCACCAATTAATTTTCATTATTTTTTCGTTATATGTCTCAAAAACATAGGTTATGACCCCCTCGTTGGAATGAGCTCGTTCCAACGAGGGGTCATAACCTATGTTTTTGAGACAAAATAAATGAAAAAAATTAGTTATTCAAGAATTTTTTTTACATGTGTCGTCTGCTTTTCATGTTAGGTAAAGGGTTAATGAACAAAAACAACTGATAGTTCTTGGAGCTGTCTGTCTTTTTCGATTATTAAAATTGACAAAATGAAACTTGGCTGATGTTAAATGCCATCATCTGCATTTTTATACTCCCCTACAGGAAAATGCCAAGTGTGTAAATGAGGCGTACATCGGTGATAAAACTAACATTTCGAAATTTCAATTTTTATATGAAATTCCTAGAACACTAAGGAAGCTAACTATCCTCTAAATATCTTCTTATGACCAAAATTGTCAGCCATGTGTGGAACTAAACATATTTCTAACTTGTTGTTTGAAACTTGACACACAGTTCAATATGCGAAATTCAGCATCGCTGAACACAGCAGAGATGCCCGACTGTCGAGTTATATTTTGAGGAGGATCACGCACCCGTGTTTAATGTTTTTTTGGATATTTGCCCTATCGCGTGATTTTGCTAATTGGGCCTTTATTGCTGTTGAACGTTTTAAATTTTTCGTAACATAATCCGACAACATCAGTATGTCAAAATATTTGCGTCGAAGCCATTACCACAACTTTGTAATTGCTCGCTCTAGTTCGCTTGTATAGGTCGAGTGCATTCATGATTGTTTTGGAGTGGTCTGAAAACCCAGAATGCGTTTTTATCCCAAATTTGAGGAGCCAAATCGTTCACTGCAAGCAACAACAAGATTGTGTTTATACAGTCACAGTCTGTACCTGAACAAATATAGTATACAGTCCAAAACAAGTTAGGCAACCCTTCCCCCTAAAATACCTGTGGGTGGGTATTCGAATAGCTCATATTGTGGCGTTCTGCATTCCTCTATCGGATCGGGCATACATCCTTAAAACTGGTGAATATTTGCTGGTCATTGACCACTTCACTGCCATGTGCTTATAGAGAAATGAGACATCACAGTGAGAGAAATTTGGAAGGTCATGGACAGCATGCCACTCCGATTAACCCTTTATGCAACGTAACGGCCAAAATCGGCCAGCGCGACTCTCAAAAATCGCCAATTAATTTTCATTATTTTGTCAATGTTTGTCTCAAAACATAGGTTATGACACCTCTTTGGAACGGACTCGTCGAGCTCGTCCCAACGAGGTTTCATAACTAATGTTTTGGAGACAAAAATGAAAAACAAATTAGTTGTTCAAGAATTTTGTTTGCAAGTGTCGTTTGCTTTTCATGTTAGGCAAAGGGTTAAGGTTTGTTAGATATGCATGAGGCTGTTCCATCAGGTACTGAACAACGTGACGTTTGTTTTAACGTTGTGATGACGTCGGCGGTGCCTAATATTCATTCAATAAAAAAGAAAGCTCTAGAAATCCTTGCTTCACCAATAGGACATATTCCCTCTACTGCAAATAGCAGGCTTTCTCAGGAGAATTTCCCCATTTACTGTACACCCACTGGTATTATAAGTAGGTGGCGGGGAGGGGGGGGGGGGGTACCTTTTTTGGATAGTATATTGTCCCGCTAACCCTATCCTGAACACCTGTTGCACACGCTATCGCCAACAGTATTTTTTTCTAAACTACTAAATAGTTTATAACACCCATGTGGACGAGGATTCCAAATTTCAATTCGACAAGATGTTGTCTCCAGTTAAGCTTTGAATAAAAAGTCCATAAATTATCTATAATACCAAATTATGAGTAGAGATGAGATTTACGTAATTGTGTAATAGATTACATAAAATATGATATATTAACCCTTTAGCAAGGCTGCTTTCCGAAATTACGTAGTGGGACAACGGCAGTAGTATGTCATGTTCCCCTACACCCCTAGGTTGCAGGACCTCGGTGCAGGACCTCGGAAGTGACGTCATGTCACGCGACCTAGTGGTGCCATGTGATGTTGTCATGGTAACCCGCGTGAGCGGCCATGTTGTGACGTCATCTCCATAGTGATACGTGGTGTGAGTGCGCATGCGGAACGCGTGTTAGGGTGACACGTGTTTCCGTCGTCCATTGTGTGTACTGGAAGCCGCCATCTTTGTTTCAATGGTAGCACGTGATTGCTATGTTACCCAATTTTTCTGCAATAAGACGGGGTATGTTCGGAGGGTGTGTTCGATTGAATCGGAGTAAATCTAATTACCACAAACAACTCGACAATCCCTCGAAATCACCAAAATCCACCCAAAATCACCGAAATTGACTTAATTTGATACGGATTTCCCATTTTATTGGTTTAGCACGTAGTGCTATAGTACCGAGAGGGTACCGGGGATGTGTTCCTTTATAGAAGAGTATTTTTCTGGTTCGGATTTTCCCATAATCCTTTTTTTGGATCTCATGACGTGTTTTTTTCCCTATTAAGAATAGCACGTAGTGCTATAGGACAAATTTACCCAGAATCCTCTGCTTCTACTTGGAACTATATTTTTATAAATTCCTACGCTCGATTTTTAGTAACATCCTTAACTGACCCCCTAACTAATTGTTAGGGTCTATATTTAGCAATTTCTTTAAATGACCCCCCCCCCCCCCTAACTACATGATGTTAACCAATAAAATTAATGAGGATCAAGATGTTTTTACACTAACCAATCAGAGCGAAGTTAATCCACCAATCAGATTTCTGTATTGCCATTGTGTTTCTTTCCCATTGACTTCTATACTAATTTTCTAATCCAAATTTAACCTATAATCCTATAGGAAACAAACACAAACGCCCATCGAGAATGAAAATATCGATGAAAATACGTTGTGACGTCGTGACGTTTTCAAAAACGTCCGTCACGTCGAAATAAATTCCGGAGAAGAATAACGTCGCGTCATTCTGTTTCGATCCTTCGAACTGAACACATCGCTAGAGAGTTTTCTATAGAAATTTTGCCTTCGCAAAACTTTTATGAAGATGGAGTCTGATGCTGCTACTGCCGGTACCAGAACTGATGTTTACGCCTGTGAAGAGTGTGGGAAGACCTTTACGGACCGCTGCAACCGGAATCGCCATGTGCGCACCCAGCACGCCGGAGAGAAGAAGACCCACGATTGTACCAACTGCAACAAGACCTTTACGAGGAAAGAGTATCTTCTTGACCACCTGAAGAAATGTTTGGAGACCATCATATGTATGGAATGCGGCCAGGAGTTTAACCAACTACTCCATTTCAACCGACACAAGAGCGTTGCCCACCGACCAGTTCCTGTACCATCTAAAAGGAAGACTGATGATTTAACTTTATGGAGTGGTTCCACAGCACACAACCTCAACTATACAACAGATACCATGTTCAACAAGATTACACAAAAGCCAAAGAATGAATTCCGTGGAGTAACTTTAGCCGAATTACCTGACTTGGAGAAATGTTTTGAAGTTAATATCCAAGTATATGAACTTGTCAAGAATGATGATGACCAAATTGTTGCCAAATTAGTACAGAGATCTCACAGAAAGTTTGAGAATACCATGTATGTGAACGTCTACAAGAACCATTTTAGCTACATCATCGATATAGACCAATACTGCAAATCCTTTGAATGCCGCAAATGCGGCAAATTATGGCACACTGTGAGGAAATTAAACTGTCACGAGAAAACCTGTACAGATGAAGTAATCTACCAGTATGTTGGCGGTGTATACCATCCATCCCAGTCCATATTTGATCTGTTAGAAGATGAAGGTATAGAAGTACCCGAAGAGAAGAAGTTTTATCCATACCATGCAACGTTTGATTTTGAAAGTTACTTTGTCAGATCCAGTCTACCTGCCGGCAGTGATAAACTGATATGGGAAGCAGAACACCAACCATTGAGTGTGAGCATATGTAGTAATGTTCCAGAATACCAAGAACCGAAATGTTTTATTACAAATGGAAATTCTCAAGAACTTGTTGAAGAAATGATGACATACCTAACAGCTATTTCATCTCATTGCCATCAACTGATGCAGACCTATCATGCTTGGACCTTGTTTAAACTCAGACAGAAAATTGATGAAACGCTGGAAGCAGAAGCCAGAGCTACTGGAGAAGATACATTAAAAATGCACCTTTTACAAAAATTGGAGAAGACATTTCAAGAATATCTGCAAGAGATGCCCGTCATCGGATTCAACTCTGGAAAATATGATATGAATGTAGTCAAGCGTGAACTGATGGCATACCTGAAGAGACAGAATCCACTCAAGTTTGCAGTGAAGAAATCGAATAACTACATTTGCGTCTCAACAGAATCTTTCAAGTTTGTTGATATTTGCAACTACCTCTTTCCAGGATTCAGCTATGACAAGTTTTTGAAAGCATTTGGCTGCTCCGTGACGAAGGGATTTTTACCATATGGATGGATCGACAGCTTGAACAAATTGGATCAAGACCACCTACCAGACCATGAAGCCTTCTACAGTTCTCTAAAGAAAGAAAATATATCCAATGAAGAATACCAGCACTGCCAGCATGTATGGAACGACCTGGGGATGACAACTTTCCGTGATTTTCTGATCTGGTATAATAACCGAGATGTAAAACCATTCCTTGAAGCAGTTGACAAGCAGTTTTCTTTCTACCAAGAACGCCACATCGACATGTTTAAAGATGGTATCAGTGTTCCGGCCTTACATTAAAATACCTGTTCCAGACCATGAATGATGACACTTACTTCACATTATTTAACCAGAAAAACAAAGACTTGCATCACTTGGTGAAAGATAATATCGTTGGTGGACCTTCAATTATCTTCAACCGATACCACGAGAAAGATGTTACCCGAATCAGAGATACAAAATATGGCAAAGAAGCAAAACCACGTGGAAGTATTATAGGCTTTGATGCGAATGCATTATATCTTTGGTGCCTAATGCAAGAGATGCCAACGGGTTGGAGTATTAGACGTCGTGAAGAAAACCAGTTTAAACCAGAACATCCAATGAAGTATGGTAAAATGGCTGAACAATGGTTAGAGTTTTTATCGATGAGAGATGACATCCACATCAGACATCAGTTTAACGGACTGAACAAATGATTGGTCGAAGACAGTTGCCTGTTGATGGTTGGTGAAAAGAGACACAGACTGTATACCAATTCCATGGCTGCTTCTGGCACGGACATACCTGCATGAAAGATAAGAATGGCCGCCTTCCTATCATCCATAATGAAGTCAGAGATAAACCCATGAAAGAACTGCTACAAGACACCCGTACCAATGCAAAGTACATCACCGATTTGGGCTATAAACTTATTGAAATCTGGGAGTGTGAGTGGAGAGAGATTAAGAAGACCGATGCCACACTCAAAGCCTTCCTGAAAGAGAACTTTTCAGACAAAATAGAGGGTGCGATGACAGAGGAAGAAATACTGAACAAAGTGAAGTCCGGTGAACTGTTTGGTTTGGTCGAATGTGATATACATGTACCAGATCACCTGAAAGAGTACTTCGAAGAGATGACACCTATCTTCAAGAATACAGATATTTCCATAGATGATATCGGTGAACACATGAAGTCCTTTTCCGAGAAGAATGGAATCATGAAGAAACCCGGTAGAAGTTTGATCGGAAGCTATGGAGCGGAAAAAATGTTGTTTGCAACCCCTTTACTGCAGTGGTACCTCCAGCATAGTATTGGAGTTGATCACGTCTATCAGGTTATCCAATATAAACCAAGAAGATGTTTTGAAAAATTTGGAGATGAAGTATCTGAAGCAAGAAGACAATGAGATGTTGACCCGGACAAGTCGATCGTTGCCGACACCATGAAGCTGTTGGGAAATTCTGGATATGGCAAAAACCGTCACCAACAAAGAGAAGCATCGACGTGTGTGCTATTGCGACGACGAAGAAGTTATACAGAAAGACAAATCTCTTTACAATTCACCGTGAACAAAATTGCACTTCAAGAGGTACGGGTGTGTCTGTTGTAACACTCTTCGATAACCAGGGAAGACTCCTTCGGATAAATTTGAGCTCGAGGATCTAAGTGTAGTGTCTGTTCAGTTCAAAACATCAAGGTCTCTTACGTCTGTCCTCCCACTCCACGCGCACTTTCTCGTCTCTCTGAGTTTAGACAAGGGGTGAAAACTCGGTATAAGCTCTGTAAACAATCAGAATGCCACTTACAGTTAAAACTAGAAGTCCTGTCATGAACTGTGCGCTTATCTAGGCTTAATTGCGCGTAGGAATTGCGCGCAATTGCCATATCGAATGGCATCCAAAAAACGGCAGGTTCTCCTGTTTACTCCTAGTAAACACAGGCAATGTTTCTGCCAATGGACTTCCGGGTTACCCGGAGGTCCAGTGGCTGAAACATTGCTTGTGCACAGGCCATATGTACAGAATTTGATAGCCTCACTATGGTCCTAACGCGTAGATTAACGGGAAGATCGACGTGCTATTTGTGCGCATTTCATGACAGGACTTCCAGCTTTAACTGTACAACATACCGGTCACTTTCGACAGCCAGTGTCACGTCGTGTCCGACAGTGATAAGGGTGGGGGAAGCCGGAGCACCCGGAGACAACCACAGAGTAACGACGAGCAACTGTCAAACTCCCCAATGTAATAACTCCACACAAGCAAGTTTAACACTGGTTGAAGACAAGTGCACCATCGACGTGAAGTACGCTTTAGTACACAGTGCCACCGTGCTCCCACGTGGGCGATCGGGATTAAGTGCCTTGCCCAACGCTGTTAACCCTGGCAGGGATCGAACAAGGACCTTTCGATTTGAAGTTCAATTCCGTAACCACTAAGCCGCCGCGCTCCTCGACTGAGGTGATTAGTTTTGTTGAAGGTTTAACCCTTTACCCAACGCAGACAGTATCAACATTTTTAATTTTAAGTAGTATTTTTATTTCATTTTTTTTTTCGAAACAAAATGTATAAAAAAAACATATCCATATCATGTGATCCCATTGGAACGAGCTAGTTGATCATGCTCCGTTGATGGGGTCACATAATCTTTTTTGTTGAATTGTTTGAAAGATGATAATTTTTCAAGTGCTCAATTTGTAAATTACGCGCGGCGTATACGGCTGATACGATAGGTAAAGGGTCAATAGCCGTTATAAGCGCCATTCATAAACGACTGCTCATTGTAATTTGGGGGCGCGGTGGCTCAGTTGGTAGAGGTGCAGGCTGCAAGCCGAGAGGTCCTCGGTTCGAATCCCACCTGCGGCGACCGCGTTGTGTCCTTGGGCAAGACACTTCCCCCCCCCCCCCCCCCTTGCCCATGTTGGGGCACGATGACGCCGTGTACTAAGGCGTACTGCACGTCGATGGTACGCATGTCTTCAACCAATCTAACCCTGCCTGTGCTGCAGTGCGGAGTTACGATGTTGGGGAGCTGGCAGCTGCTCGTCGTTGCTCGGTGGTTCTCTCCGGGTACTCCGGCTTCCTCCACCCGTAAAACTGTCACGGTCATGATTAGCCATTGTGCATAAATATGTGACCTTAAAAATCAATAAATAAATCAATAAATAAATATCATTGTAATTTGTATTTCTTTGTAGGATCCATCAAGTGTTTATGCGATATAAGCCACTCGATATAAGCTCGAATCAAAGTGCTAAAAGCCACTTCCGTGGCTTTTCTGTATCCTCATCGGATTGTGTCTCAGTCCCAAAAAGAAGTATCTCTTTAAAAATGTTGTTACAATTTATTAGGGATTGTCAACAAGGTACTCACAGAAAGACTGTTACACGTTAAATATTTGTAACATGTTTACGTAAATAAGGTAAATTGCAGGTTACGACAAACTAATACAACAAATAAACTTTATCAAATTACTGATCTCGCATGTCTTACCAGAAAGACATGACAATCATTCGGAGCTATCTCAACTCAAAGGTTTAGTATTGCATCCAGAGACGTGGCTAGTGGTTTCCGATTGGAAGGGGGGGGGGGGTGTAGGGTAGTGAATTTCCAACTAGGAGGAGGGACCGGGAGGGGGTTTCCCTCTCCCGGTTCCTTCCCATAGTTGGAAATTCAAAAAAAAAATTGAAAATTAAGCCATGAAAGAGGGCTTAAAATTGATTCTAGTAACTGAAATGCCAACACATTTATTATAGAATTATCAGGTTGTTATTATTTGGTATTATTCTGGGAAATGAATATGTGCTAACCAAATGCTCAAATTGAGAACTTTCAGCAATTCGCACTCCCCTAACATTAAATCAGATCGTATGCAGGAATGATACATTTTCGATGTTTCATCATTTTGTAACTGTGAATGATAGAATTAACTCGGAATAACAATGTTAAATGATGCGATTTTCTTGAAGTGCATTTCGAGGATTTTTTTATTACGATAAGATAAGATAAGATAAGATAAGATAATTTATTTTTACAGTATACATAGATGGTTGCAATTACAATAATGGTTACAAATACATGTAATTCATAAGTTTAGTGAACAGTATATTGTAGGGGATGGCATAGCCAGATTGTCTGTCTACCTGTCACCCCCTGGAAAGGTGTGTAGTAGTTGCAAACAGACTGTGACCAAATGGTACTTACTCAACAAATAAAAAATCAAAAAAGGGGTGTGACGCTAAGTTGGAGTTGAGCTCGAGTAATTTTATTGAGAAGATGTAATTGTGGAATGTTTTCCAGCACATAAAAGCCAGAGGGAGATTGGCTGACAGGGGTTTATAAACTGGTACAAAACAAGCTGCTCTGTTAACTGCTCCATTACTCGTCGCTAAGGCCCCTCAAGTACTTCATGACTCTCTGGGAGTGATAGAAGGATAAGACTGCGTGCACTGGGCGTTCTTGTCGGCTGGCGAATTCAGAGCACATCATGCAGGGGTTGTTCAATGAATGCGCCTGCAGACAAGGCTTGCGTCTTTCTTGTGATTGAATAACGTACTGAGCACTAGTAGTAATGTATTTCAATAATCTCTTTGAACTTAGCCCCTTTGACAGATAGCTACTCGGAGCTTTGTGTTCTTTGCATCAACAGTATCGTTGTGTCAATATCACTGGCAACAGACTACTATTGGGGGCGTTGAACGTATTCGTTGGTGTACTTGTTGGACAGTCGGAGTGCGCAGCAAGTTTGGCCAGGACGAGTGTTCCAAATAAAAGCAGAGCAGAGGGTACGTCGGTTCCGTTATGTAAACATTTATTATAGTTATTCCTGATTACAAGTTTACTACGTGCAATCCGATAAGAAAACATACTATAGAAATCAGTAACAATCGACATCATGCATACTTAAGAAGCTCGATATTGCGTACACTGGTGTTTAAAATAGTAACAGTTGGAATTTTTGCCGATTTGAAACCGAGTTGGATTTTTGGGAAGTAAAGAAGACATCAGCATCACCAAAGAAGTTCTAAAATCCAGATAGATGGAATTTCCAACTACTCATGACTTGCCCTCCGAATTTCCAGCTATATGACATTTGGGCCAGGGTTGGGGGGGGGGGGGGGACTAGACCCCCCTCCCACCTGTTGCGACGTCCCTGACTACATCCACATATGAATAGAATGACATGCTGTTTCCATTTTACAAAATTTCTCACCAAAATAAATAGCAACAAATAACTTGCGACCTCGCTTCGGTTAGTTGTTGAAATTTATTTCTGCGGAAATCCCGTTTAGACGTAAACCAGAGTGACTGGCGTACTAAAAGCAGAGAGGCGGGGAATTCTCACATGACCCTTTTTCCTATGGGTTATCACCATGCAAAATAGCGTAACCTGCCAACGGGTTACAATATAAACCCTTTATTTCTGGGTCTGTATTCATTTCGAATTTACTGAGAAGTTCCAACAGAGACACACCAATGGATTGTTACAAATCATTTATCTAATAACAAAACACCGCTCCTCACCCCCCCCCCCCCCACCCCTCCCCATGGGAAATGTGATAGCTACAGAAAAAAATATTCTTTTACAAATCACCTTAGGAAAAAAATTAACTCTATTTACACCTCATTGGGTGCGTTCTATATCAAGGATGCTCGTGAATTATCAGAATCGACTTCATGAGCTCAATTGACCTCGAGGAGCTGACAGTTGGATTTGGCATGTTCACAGACATTAAAGTCCTTCAAAACTGTCCCCCAGTCCACGTGACCATTTTCATTACTATCATGACCCCATTGAAAGGAGATAAAGGCCACTTCAATGGCTTTTAATCGTTTTTTATAGTTTATTCTCGCAGCCAAATAAAAATTATTTTTTTACAATTTATTGGTGAAAGCTGTCAAGTACTCTCAAAATGACTATTAAAAATCAATTATTTGTCAACATATTTACGTTAACTACCACTCCAATTGGTGGAATTCGGAATTCTTAACCCTTTGAATTATGGTGGTATCATCCATGCCAGTTCAATGGCAGCAATTAGAAGAGTCCATATTCATTATTTAGGGTAAACCAATCAACATTTTCAACGTGCAGCCTCGGAGCTGCACGTTGAAAATATTGATTGGTCTAACCCACACATCTACTGAACAGCCATCATATTTATTGACTTTATGACGTATCATGTCCGTGGCCGGAAAAAAAGGGGCCAACGGGGTCAAAGGGTTAAAAATAATATGTTCAAATTCAGCTGTCCAAGACAAAAAAATATGTTTATTAAAAGCATTGATAGAATGCGCGGGAGAGTGCCGTGCCAACAAGGACTTCGCGACAAACTGCTACAAATCAATTATTTGTCAACATATTTACGCTAACTACCACTCCAATCGAAATTCTTATAAAATAATATGTTCAAATTCAGCTGTCCAAGCAAAAAAAAAAAATGTTTATTAAAGATATTGTTAGAATGCGCTGGAGACTGCCAACAAGGACTTCGCAACAAACTGCTACTAATCAATTATTTGTTGACACTTTTATACTAACTAGGGCCCCAGTTATTGGAATGAAGAATTCTTTGAAAAAATTCGCATGTTAGAAAAAAGAAGTTTTGATTCTCAAATAATTTATATTTTCAAATCAGGGCGGGAGAGAGGCAGTAGCGTAGCGGAAAATATTGTGCCCCCCCCCCCCCCCCGAGATAGAGACGGGGGCCCTTTCATAATGGTTGTTGCCTTTAAAACGGTAGCAAATGTAGTGTTGTTACCATGCACAGCATAGAGGATTTCACGTAGTACATACGCCATAAATTGAACGAAGGTATAGCCTATAGGATCGATTCTAAAAGTACGACTCTGTAGATTTTTTCATTACATGTTTTAAGTTTCACCCCCACCATCCAACGATACACACATGCACCCCAACAGGTGTGACTTGAGAGGCACCGTGTATGTGTATTGTTCATTTCTCATCCCTATCAGTTACAATGATGTAGCGTTCACTTAACCCTTTAGAAATATAGGATTGGGGGGGGGGGGGGGGGCATTGTCGGGTCCATTTGGGCAATTAGATATATTCCCTTTGGATCGAACACAACCACATCAACAACACATCTCCGTCCTATGAAAGTATTTTGATTCGCATACGTGCCACGTGCCACAAAATGCCAAGATTGAGGTATCCAGAATATAAAATTATGACGAAAACTCCTGTCACCCTAACAACACGCGCTGCGCATGGGAACTGAAATCACGTATCACTATGATAATGACGTCACAACATGGCAACCCAACATGACATCACTGGGTCGCGTGACCATGACGTCACATATGGGATTCTACATAAGATATTGATGATCAGGCACGAAAACCACATCACATACTACTACCGGCGTTTGTAGTCAAAGGCACACAAACACTGCATATGCAAAAAAAGACCAAAACGACCGAAGGCTAATTATATTTGCTGACGCCTCTTTCCGGGTATGCGTGTTCAATGACCAGAAAACGGTCATCAAAATGGAATACTCGGTCAATGAGGAATTTTTAAAACTTACTTTCGGAAGCCATTAGCATAATACTGACATCGCCACGAACCATGAGTATAGTCAGGGGTGTACCTAGGGGGGGGGGGGGGGGTTTGGGGGTGTGGCACCTCAACAATTTCCAGTCGGGGCATTTTCGTTTGGATTGGAGCCTTAGATATCGATTTTCCTCTTGCAGTTTCCAAAACGGCTAAATTCAATACTTGGACTAGTGTCTCACACACAGTCGCCCATACAAACTAAAGTATGTAGTACCCGATTCACACTGCTGGCGTCACTGCGTGGCCAATTTAAAGTACCGGTACTGTACGTGTTAATTGAGTAAGACGTTGTGTCACGACTACTGAAGTATGGCCGCTGATCGTTTTCCACGGGTGGACAATATTTTCACGGACGTAATAAATAGAGGATATGGAATGAATGTTTTTTCATATAATACTTATGACACACACACGCACAAATTAGCCACTTAGTATGACTTTTTAACCCAGCACCTAACTTGAGTTGCAGACGGCAATTAGAAAAACACATCCTCGTATAACTAAACATTTTCACTTTTTGTTTCCAAAACATAGGTTATGAACCCTAATTGGAACGAACTCGTCGAGCTCGTTCCAATGAAGGGTCATAACCAATGTTTTGGAAGCAAAAAGTGAAAATATAAAAAAAAATGAATGATGTTTTTCTTGTAGGTAAAAGATTAATACAATACAACCCACCCTAAATAGGACAGATAACGTAAATTCTCCCTACTGAAATTATGCAAATGTCACCCAGTTGTATTTTGTTTAGCCAATCAAATTGTCCAGTTTTGAAATTGACCAATGAAAGCTGCCAGCTCTAATTATGCAAATTATGAAAATGTGTCCCAGTTTTATTTTGTTCAGCCAATCAAATTGTCTAGTTTTGAAATTCACCAATGAAATTGACGGAAGGCTTTATTTATCACTGATTAATATGAAAGCAAAATACCAAATGTTTTAAAGTAAATTATTTATTTATTTATTTATTGGTGTTTAAGGTCACATACTTATGCACAATGGCTAATCGTGACCGTGACAGTTTTACGGGTGGAGGAAGCCGGAGTACCCGGAGAGAACCACCGAGCAACGACGAGCAGCTGTCAGCTCTCCAACATCGTAACTCTGAACTCTGCACCGCAGCACAGACAGGGTTAGATTGGTTGAAGACATGCGCACCATCGACGTGCAGTACGCCTCAGTACACAGCGTCATCGTGCCCCCATGTAGGCAATCGGGGTGAAGTGTCTTGCCCAAGGACACAACGCGGTTGCCGCAGGTGGGATTCGAACCGAGGACCTCTCGGCTTGCAGCCTGCACCTCTACCAACTGAGCCACCGCGCCCCCGTTTTAAAGTAAACAAACCAGACGAGTCATATGATAATATTAGATATCAAACACTAATTATAGGAATAATAATCAGAAATTTAATTAGTGAAGCACCAGGTAAAATTTGTATTACCTGGTAAATGCATGCGTGGACATCACTGCCCACGGTTGGATTACGACCAGTCCAAGGCGACTGTACTGCACATGTATACTTTATTAATTCATTATAAATTTCCAAGAAGTCTTGAACCATGTGTTGTACTAAGACTGGGAAAGATAACTCCATATACAAATGCATCGTTTGAATTAAGGTATGAGGAATCGAATTTTGACAGTCATTTGTGCTTGCGGTGGTTGTGTTTGCTAACAATTCTAATGATAATTCTGTCTTTACCCGGCGAGTATTTCGGTGAGTAAATATATTTTGAAGGACCCAATAATGTTTTGGGGGATTTAAGACGTTGGTTTCTGATCCCCAACCCGCCCGCCTAGAATCGAACCTTTGACAACCCCGCCTGACAAGCACGATTCAAACATCTAAGCAGGAGACCATTGCATACAGTCAAAAACGATGATTGAAATTCAGCATTTTAGATAAAGTTATCATGGTTAGATGTTTCACTTTCCTTACAATAGCTACATGACCGCGTGAAGCACGCTGGCTACAGTTTGACAGTTGAGTGCTGCGGTTGGCCTCAGTCGAAGACTGGCACGGGCTTAAGTGTATATGTCGAAGAAATCAATCATGTTTTGAGGAATTTAGAATGTTGGTTTCTGATCCCCCACCGGAAATCGAACCCTCAACAGACCCTCCTTGCAATCAGAAGTTAAATAACTAAATACCTACAGTACGTGGAGAGTGTATTATTACTAAATCACCCGCAGAGTGGAGAGTCCACCCAAGCAATAATTGTAAATTTCTTGCAAGGCATAACAACCACAAGCAAAGTTTCAGCCAATGGACCTCCGGGTTAAACCCGGAGGTCCATTGACTGAAACATTGCTTGTATTTTTTGTCGATATGTACACAATTTGAAAGTTATAGTTTGTGTGATAACTCCACTCCGCGGGTGATTTAGTTACAATCCACTCTCCACGTACTGTATACTATTGCTCACCACCAAAATGATGGCTGAAAGTTAGAATTTTAGATAAAGTTCTCATGATTATTTACTTCACACTTTCTTTATGGCAGCTGCATGGAAGTATGAAACACGCTGGCTACAGTACAATGCAAGTGCTCTGGTTGGCCTCAGACGAACATTGGCACAGGTCTGTTTGTTTGTTCTGAAGGACATGATCGTGTTTTGAGGAATTGAGAATGTTAGTTTCTGACCCATCGTTGGTATCAAACCCTTAGTTATCGATTCAATCTTGCTAGCAATCATACGAGACAATATCACGAGACAATATCATGAGACAATATCACGAGACAATATCACGAGACAATATCATGAGACAATATCACGAGACAATATCATACGATACAATATTTTATCATATGACTACCACAAATACCCCCCCCCCCCCCCCCCCAATACCACTGTAGTTTTCCCATCAAATCCAGCTCTTCGGAAAACTGGAGTGTCAAGTTTTCCAGATCGTTATCATGCTTGTCTCAAACTAGGCGCACGTGAACGGACTATTTCTACCAGTGACCTATAAATAAATATAGAACATAATCACAGAACATAAACACGAGTGTCTCTTCATTAAACTCCGTTGACAAACATTCCACTCGAGGTCTATTTGAAAATGAAGTGATGAACAACTGCAAAATAACAATTAACAACTATTTACAAGATGCGAATCCAACAAAACGTAGGAGAATATCTGTGTTATCGACAGCGATGCCGATTGAAATTCAAGTCTTGCCTTCATTGTTTTGACTTTCAGGTTGCACGTTCGAAACGAACGTTCGATATTTCTACTCGTTTTGGGATTCCCCAATTCCATAAATTGTTAATGGCTATTTGGCTAATATAATTATTGTTGTATTTGATTATTCAGGTGTTGTAATCAGTTAAAATACTAACTGTCATATAATAAGCACATTACCACAACAGTCAAGTAATCTGTGTTGTTGTTTTCCGTCTCGTTAACGAGATGGGATCGGCCAGATCAAACTCGACGCCAGCGGCGTCTCGTTTGATCTGCCGATCTCATCTCGTCAATTCGACGGAATACAACACAGATCAATTGGCTGTTGTATATTGAATAGCCTGATTATTATCACAACACCCAATGTTTATTTTTAATCATAAGACCAATGTTATTTTAATGCAGACAAAATCAGCTGCCACATAGAATTTGGCTGCACCGCTCAGCAGTAAGTTGTTTTCATTTTGTATTTTTTGGTCTCCTTGTTCTTTGTAAACGTACAAGAAAAAGAAACTAAATAGTGTTCTCTTCCTTCTCACAAATTTGAGAAATTTGTCCAACTCAGGTTTTGAGAGAGCTTTCCCCTAACAACATTGATACTGTTGGGACAAGTATTTAACACGGGATTTCCCATACCCGAAACGGAATGAAATAACCTAGAGTAACAAGACGCATTTATCTTCATGAAAATGAACATATTTTATTGACAATCTGCTAACTCCAAACGGAAAAAGGTTCTTTTCTCAAGAGAAGTGTGAAAACCCGAACCCACTTCAAACTCTTCTTCGTTTTCAGAATCACTAGTATGGTCACCACTACCTCCTCCAACATCAACTCCCTCTCCACTGCCGCCACCAGTCTCCTCTGCTTCAGTGAAGAGGGAGTTGATGTTGTCTCCTCTGCTTGAAGCATGGGAGACTGGTGAGCACAGTGAAGATGGAGTTGATGTTGGAGGAGGTGGTGAATAGTGATACTACTTATTCTCAAAATGAAGATGATTTTGAACTTTGAACCGGGTGACGATCTGCTGTAGAGGATGCCCTCGGGAACTGGTTGAGAGCTACAGCTATTTGGTGAGAAAGGTTATCAGGAATCAAGATTGTAAAACGTTCAGACGTAGAGGTGCTCACGAAATTTTACAAAGTTACGTTGTATCAGTTTTTCAATTTAGAAAACTTCAGTTCAACACACAAACTGT
Organism: Pictodentalium vernedei; assembly: GCA_031216915.1. Lineage (NCBI taxonomy): Eukaryota > Metazoa > Mollusca > Scaphopoda > Dentaliida > Dentaliidae > Pictodentalium > Pictodentalium vernedei. Next base: position 52,991,208 of record CM062288.1, on the reverse strand, counting down.
GTCACGCTTGATATCCGATTCCCGGACCTGTATCGCGTCTTTTTTTTTTTTTTTGGAAAAGAGAATCCGGTAATTCCCATTCCTGGGATTAAACCCTAGTGATGATATAGTAATGTTCGACTACGCTGGACATTCACAGTAGCGGAAAATATCTGTCACGGTGTTTACGTTCTATGGATAAAATTATAATAGTCTTTGATAAGTGGTAACGCTTCGTCATGATGATATAACCTTATTGCCATAAATGAGAAAAACGATTGATCATTGCGATGACATACGCCATAAGCACTGTGCCTTGTCCATTGGCCTCCACCAGTAAAACGGTCACGATCACGATTAGCCATTGTGCATAAGTATGTGACCTTAAACACCAATAAATAAATAACTATCTAATTTCAGACCATCCACCCGTTCTCCTCATTTGTGGACAGGTAATCTCGTAATGATTAAGGTTTAATATATTCTCGGTTTTCTAGTAACCGGGAACGGGAATGAAATTTCCCTCAGAACCGGGAACGGAGAAATTTCCCGTGCAATATCCAACAAATATACGAGTGTAACAAGACGCATTTATTTTCATGGAAATAAACATATTTTAATGACAATCTGCTGTATCCAAAGGAAAAGTTATTTTCCGAAATGAAGGGTGAAAAACCAAACCCGCTTCAAACTCGTCTTCATTTTCAGAATCACTAGTATTGTCACCACTACCTTAGGGATCTGCGAATCACAAATTTCTTTTCGAATCGAATCTCGAATCGAATCGTGTCTCTGATATCGACATCGAATCGAATCCCGAATCGAATCTTAATAGACAAGTTATTTCATATTGCATCAAACGGAAGTTACGGAACACTGTGATGACCCCCCTTACGCGACGGAGTGAACACCTTAAACACCAATAACTAAATATTCTCTGTAGCACCGTCGCTGAAACAACTAGGCCTATTGTCCATAGTTTTAGTTTTTGAAGGCCTAACTTGTTACTATTCACGTTCTTAAGAACGTGAATAGTAACAAGTTAAGCCTTCAAAAATCAAAACTATGGATAATGTTCTGGGCCAAATTCACACCTTACCTAACAATTAAACATTGTCATTTACTCAAATAAATAGGAATTGAGCCTACATGAATGAATTTTCTATTGACAGTTTTATCCTATTTTTGTTGGAAATGTAACAAATTGAAGTTAGTACGAGAGATTTTAAAAAATCGAATCCTGAGACTGATTCGGGATCGATCTCGAAGCATACGTATGGTATCGATATCGAATCGAATCTCGAATAATCGCAGGACCCTACACTACCTCCTCCAACATCAACTCCTTGTTTACTGTCGTACCATTATCCTCTGGCTGAAATAGAGGAGACTAGTGACGGCAGTGAAGAGGGGGGTTGTTGTTGACGGAGGTAGTGAATAGTGATACCAGTGATTCTGAAAATGAAGACGAGTTTGAACTTTGAAGCGGGTGAAGATCTTGCTGTTGAAGAGGGTTCTCCGGAACTGGTTGAGAGCTATAGTTATTTGGTGAAAAAGGTTCGCCAGTAATCAGGACTGTAAAAAGTTCTGACATGGAAGGGCTTACGAAATATTCCAACGTTACGTTGGGGCAGTTTTTAAATTCACAAAACATCAGTTCAACACACAAACACCGCACCGCTTGATTGCCGATTCCGCGCTTTTGATTTCCCGGGTATCACGACCGGCTTTCAGAACCGGGAACCTGGTAATTCCCAATCCCGGGATTAAATTCCCCAGTGGGCCTATGATGCGTTTAACCAAAATCTTGATTTGGAACGGGGAAAATAAATAGAATCTAGCGCCCACGGTTACATGTAATTGACGTATCAGCATTCCCCATATTGGGTCACATGTGGAGGGAAACACATGTCCTTTGTTTCCAAAACAATAAACACACGTGCGAAGCGAGATTTATTTATTTATTTATTGGGGTTTAACAACTCTTTCGACAGTCAGGCCACCTTGTGTCGGACAGTTTTACGGGTGGAGGAAACCGGAGTACGCGGGGAGAACCATGGAGCAACGGCGAGCAACTGTCAGACTCCCCAAAGTACTAACTCCACACAAGCAGGGTTAGCATTGGTTAAAGACAAGTGCATCATCGACGTGCAGTACGCCTTAGTACACAACGCCACCGTGCCCCCACGTGGGCATTTGGGATTAAGGGTCTTGCCCAAGGACACCACGCGGTGGGATTCGAACCGAGGACCTCTCGGCTTGCAGCCTGCATCTCTTCAGACTACACGTGGTCCAATTTCAAAGTATTCTTAACGTAAAGTTTTGTTTTCAACTCGGATTTTCCTTGTTATTAATATTACAATTGATACTTACCCAACATAACGGCAAGAACCGACCAGCACTATTCTCAAAATTCGCCAATTGACTTTCAGTATTTTTTCATTTGTTGTCTCACAAACATAGGTTATGACCCCTCGATGGAACGAGCTCGTCGAGCTCGTTCCAATGGGGGAGGGTCATAACCTATGTTTTTGAGGCAAGAATTGTTTTGCAAGTGTCATCTGCTTTTCATGTTAGGTAAAGGGTTAATTTTGACACAAATCATCAATCGTGTAATATAACAATATCTGTTTATTTAACTTTTAATTGCCAACTTTACATAACCCAAAGAAATACCCCTGTGAACAATTTGAATAATTGTGGTGTCTCTTTAAATTCCCTTTTATTCGGTGACCCACTGGCATCGGATGGGGCTAACAACGATATATTCTGGCCTTCTAGCAATATATAATCGACACAGAGAGATTCAGCAATCGGTGGTGATGCACGGGAGAGGTAGAAGATGATAAATCACAAACATCACATGCAGATAATAATAATAATAACACTTTGGCCAGCCGCTGATTTGTCGCGGTTCTCGGACGAGAAGGCCTTGGTTACCCCTGTACTCCCAACTGCCTTCCTATTCCCACGGTTCTCATCTCCTCCCAACACTCGGAGACGAACTGCTTGATGACATCCCTTGCCCCATTCTCTCCAATCTCTCCGATTAGCATATTAACCCTCTCCTTTGAGTCTCTCCCTAACCACATGTCCTTCATTCTCCCATCCCACTTCCCCATTATACTCCCAGTGAATCTCATTCTTTTAGACTGTTACTTTGGGCATTCTAGAAGAAAGTGTTCCAGGGTCTCCACCATGCCCAAGTTACACATCTGGCACTCCCTTTCACCGTCTTTCCCAATTTTTCCTCTCAGCTCCAGGGATCGCGACCTCAGTTTGAACAACAGTGACCCCCAAAGGTGCCATCAAGGTACTCTTCAAAACCTGGCTTCTCTTTATTCACGCAGGCCACCCAAAGACCTCTTTGATTTGACCCCATCTCGCCAATTACGGTAACAATCCTCCATGACCCTTTCTCTGACGAACTTTTTACCCTGTTTGCCCCAACGTACAGGACCGAGATCTCCAATGAGTAGTTCTCTACTAGCTCCCTCACTTGGACCATCCACCCCGTTTTGATATTTGAATTGACAGTTCTCAGGAACATTACTTTACACCATCGGATGTCGGGGAGATTTACCAAATAATTAAGATAACCGAGTTTCAACAGGTCTATCCTGTCCTTGATCTTCATCCACCCAAGCTCACCCCTGATTGGTTCTAGCGCTGCGGCATTACTCGACCCCGTTATCCATCGGCCTGCATCATTCTGCAGGATTTCCAAGCGCTTTACGGCCGTCTGGTTTAGGGGTAACACTTCCGTACCGTATGTTATAATTGGCAGTCCCACCATTTCCCAAATGTTTTTCCCCACGAAAACCTTATTGGAACTGTTTCTCCCTATAAGTTTCATTTGGTTAAGGATTCGCTTCTCCTTCAGAATAAATTTATTTGTGTGGTTTCGGTAGATGCCTCTTCCTGTAATGTTTATATTTTCCCCCAAATACTCGAAATCACCTGTCTCTCCTACACTGAGAAGTTTGCTGCTCCCTTTCGGAATGCAGAACTCACCCACTCTCCACCTTCGAGTGGGGTCCACTTTGCGACCCACAGGTATAACTTTGCTCTTGCTTTCATTAAGTTCGAGTCTCCATTTGCTCCCATATTTCCCAACAATTCCCAGCATGTTCGTTAGCCCCACGTCGCTTTCTGGCACTAGAACCTTATCGTCTGCAAAAATAGCCCTGGGATCTTCAAGTCCCCAATTGCTACCTCCTCGTCGCTACGCAGGAGTTCATCTCCTAAACATTTGATGTACAATGCAAACAGGACTGACGAAAGGATACACCCCTGTTTTAGGCATATTTCCACAGGCACCCGTTTTGTTGTAATGTTTTCCAGGCTAAGTTCACTCTGTACATCTTTATATAATGCTTTCATAATTCCCACAAACTCGCCTCCTAAGCCCAGAGCCTCCAGCTCGCGCCACATACCCTCCCTCCATACTCTATCGTATGCCTTTTGACATCCAAAAAGGCCATAAACATCAGTAGTATAGCATGTACCCGAACGGTCCTCATTGGGGGGATCTCATGGGGGATCTCATATGTGACGTCATCGTCACGTGACCTGGTGACGTCATGTTGTGTTGTCATGGTAACCGCGTGAGCTGCCATCTTGTGACGTTATCTCCATAGTGATATGCGGTCCTAGTGCGCATGCGCAGCGCGTGTTGTTAGGGTTACACGTGTTTCCGTCGGCCATTTTGTATACTGGAGGCCGCCATCTTGGTTTCTATGGTAGCACGTGGTTGCTATGTGACCAAAAACCTTCTAACAAGACAGGTGTATGTTCGGAAGATGTGTTCCTTTGTAGAAGAGTAATTTCCCGATTCGTAGAATTACCACCAACAACCCGACAATCCCTCCAAATCACCAAAATCCACCCAAAATCACCGAAATTGACTTTATTCTCCAATTTATCGGTGTATTGCTATAGTACCGAAAGAGTACAAGGGTGCGCGTTCCTTTGTAGAAGTGTAATTTCCCGATTCGTAGAATTATCACAAACAACCCGACAATCCCTCCAAATCACCAAAATCCACCCCAACTTTTACTATTTCGAATTCTTTCAGAATTCTCTGTTTCTATCTATATATGCAATAGTTTTCGTCTATCTTGCCATGTTCCTTTGTTCTAGAGAATACTCCAGTAGCGTAGAAGAGCCTATTAGTTGGAGCAGTTTACCTTATTATTACTATATTTAGCTATTTTGGTCTCTTCTTGTTGGTTCTGACCCTATTCCAAGTACTCTTGTTGTTTCATTTATCTAGATCCTATTTATACTTTATAACCAACCAATCAGATTGCTTGATTTTCCATAACCTGTACTTAATCGTACAGAGTTATCTCCCCTTATTATAATGATTCTCGTCACCTCTATATCCAATGGCCATATCCCCAGGCACCCCAATTTCGGCACCCCTTTTTGAAAAACATATAGCCTTCGGCACCCCTTTTTTCTGAAATGAGGCTAAGAGTCGTTCGAAGAGTCACTCGAACAAGCAATTGCTCGTTAGCTCATTTGCTCGATGGGATTCGAGTCATTCGAGCAGTATGTTGAGTCACTCGATTGAGCAATTAGTCGATAGCTCATCTGACAAAAACGAGATTCTCCAGAAGGCACCCCAATTTCGACACCCCTTTTTGGAAAACATATGGCCTTCGTCACCCTTTTTTCTGAAATGAGCCTAAGAGTAGTTCGAGGAGTCATTTGAACGAGCAGTTGTTCGTTAGCTCATTTGCTCGATGGGATTCGAGTCATTCGAGCAGTATGTCGAGTCACTCGATCGAGTAATTACTCGATAGCTCATCTGACAAAAACGGGATTCTCCAGAAGGCACCCCAATTTCGGCACCCCTTTTTGGAAAACATATGGCCTTCGGCACCCCTTTTTTCTGAAATGAGGCTAAGAGTCGTTCGAGGAGTCACTCGAACGAGCAATTGCTCGTTAGCTCATTTGCTCGATGGGATTCGAGTCATTCGTGCAGTATGTCGAGTCACTCGATAGAGCAATTACTCGATAGCACATATGACAAAAAGGGATTCTCCAGAAGGTATCCTCGATAGGTATCCTCAAATAATTCAATACTAGGCCATAGGTATCCTCAAATACCCGTATGTGCCTTTGTGCTAGGGCACATTGTGTCACATTGTGCCTTTTCACATAAGCACATATCGGCACATAAAGCATGTGTTTATGTGCAAGGGCACATTGTGTCACATTGTGCCTTTGCACATAAGCACATATGACAAAAAATGGATTCTCTAGTATGTATCCTCGAATAATACAATACCATGCAATAGGTATCCTCAAATACCCGTATGTGCTTATGTGCTAGGGCACAATGTGACACAATGAAACACAATGTGCCCTAGCACATAAGCACATGCTTTATGTGCCGATATGTGCTTATGTGAAAAGGCACAATGTGACACAATGTGCCCTAGCACATAGGCACATACGGGTATTTGAGGATACCTATTGCCCGGTATTGTTTTATTCGAGGATACCTACTATAGAATCCCTTTTTGTCATATGTGCTTATGTGAAAAGGCACAATGTGACACAATGTACCCTAGCACATAGGCACATACGGGTATTTGAGGATACCTAGTGCCTGGTATTGTATTATTCGAGGATACATACTAGAGAATCCCCTTTTTGTCATGTGTGCTTATGTGCACAGGCAAAATGTGCCCTAGCACATAAGCACATGCTTTATGTGCCGATATCTGCTTATGTGACAAGGCACAATTTGACACAATGTGCCCTAGCACATAGGCACATACGGGTATTTGAGGATACCTATTGCCTGGTATTGTATTATTCGAGGATACCTACTAGAGAATCCCTTTTTGTCATATGTGCTTATGTGAAAAGGCACAATGTGACACAATGTGCCCTAGCACATAGGCACATACGGGTATTTGAGGATACCTATGGCCTAGTATTGTATTATTTGAGGATACCTATCGAGGATACCTTCTGGAGAATCCCTTTTTGTCATATGTGCTATCGAGTAATTGCTCGATCGAGTGACTCGACATACTGCTCGAATTACTCGAATCCCATCGAACAAAAAAGCTAACGAGCAATTGCTCGTTCGAATGACCCCTCGAACGACTCTTAGTCTCATTTCAGAAAAAGGGGTACCGAAGGCCATATGTTTTCCAAAAAGGGGTGCCGAAATTGGGGTGCCTTCTGGAGAATCCCGTTTTTGTCAGATGAGCTATCGAGTATTTGCTCGATCGAGTTACTCGACATACTGCTCGAATGACTCGAATCCCATGGAGCAAATGAGCTAACGAACAATTGCTCATTCGAGTGACTCCTCGAACGACTCTTAGCCTCATTTCTGAAAAAGGGGTGACGAAGGCCATATGTTTTTCCAAAAAGGGGTGCCGAAATTGGGGTGCCTTCTGGAGAATCCCGTTTTTGTCAGATGAGCTATCGAGCAATTGCTCAATCGAGTGACTCGACATACTGCTCGAATGACTCGAATCTCATCGAGCAAATGAGCTAACGAGCAATTGCTCGTCCGAGTGACTCCTCGAACGACTCTTAGCCTCATTTCAGAAAAAAGGGGTGCCGAAGGCTATATGTTTTTCAAAAAAGGGATGCCGAAATTGGGGTGCCTGGGAATATGGCCATTGGATATAGAGGTGACGAGAATCATTATAATAAGGGGAGATAACTCTGTACGATTAAGTACAGGTTATGGGAAATCAAGCAATCTGATTGGTTGGTTATAAGTATAAATAGGATCTAGATAAATGAAACAACAAGAGTACTTGGAATAGGGTCAGAACTAACAAGAATAGACCAAAATAGCTAAATATAGTAATAATAAAGTAAACTGTTCCAACTAATATGCTCTTCTACGCTACTGGAGTATACTCTAGAACAAAGGAACAAGGCCAGATAGACGAAAACTATTGCATCTATAGATAGAAGCAGAGAATTCTGAAAGAATTCGAAATAGTAAAAGTTGGGGTGGATTTTGGTGATTTGGAGGGATTGTCGGGTTGTTTGTGGTAATTCTACGAATCGGGAAATTACTCTTCTACAAAGGAACGCACCCCATTGTACCCCCCTTGGTACTATAGCACTACACCGATAAATTGGGGAATAAAGTCAATTTCGGTGATTTTGGGTAGATTTTGGTGATTTGGAGTGATTGTCGGATTGTTTGTGGTAATTCTACGAATCGGAAAATTACTCTTCTACAAAGGAACACATCCTCCAAACATACCCCTGTCTTGTTAGAAAGTTTTGGGTCACATGGCAACCACGTGCTACCATAGAAACCGAGATGGCGGCCTCCAGTATACAAAATGGCCGACGGAAACACGTGTCACCCTAACAACACGCGCTGCGCATGCGCACTAGGACCACGTATCACTATGGAGATGACGTCAAAAGATGGCAGCTCACGCGAGTTACCATGACAACACAACATGACGTCACCAGGTGACGTGACTATGACGTCACATAAGAGATCCCCCATGAGATCACCCCAATGAGGCCTGTTCTGGTACATGCTATACTACTAACATCTTTTTCTTTTTTGCTTTCCCGGATTCTATCATTTGGGATAGCACGAAAAGATGGTCAGTAATTCTCCTTCCCTTCCTGAAGCCATTTTGGATTTCTCCAAAAAAACCCTTCTCTTCAATCACCTCCTCTTGTCTCCCATACAGGACTTTACAGAAAACCTTCCCGATGTTGCTACTGACAGAGATCCCTCGATAGTTATCCAAAACGTCTTTTTCCCCCTTTTTTGAATAAATGTCACTTTGCTTTCTCTCCACTCCTTTTGCACCTCTTGAATTTCTATGGCTAGAATGAATAGGGCAGTTAGGCTTTCCACGAATTCCTCTCCCCCTTTTTCTGATAAACTCGTTAGGAATTTCATCCACTCCTCCCGCTTTTCCATCCCTTAATTTTGATATAACCTTTCGCATGTGCTCCATTTTAATTTCGCTGCACACAAAGTTTGATAAATTTTCATTGACACTCAGGTGGGCTCCCCATGCCCCGTCGCTTTTCGCTTACCTTTTCCCAGTGCTTGACTAGTTCTGATGCGACTTGATCTTGCTCGTCTGTAACTCTGCCATCTACTTTAATACTCTATGGGCTACTTCCTTTGTTACGTTTATTCACCCATTTCCAAAATACGTTCGAACTCGACCCCCCTGCCGTTCTTATCGTCCCAATAAGACTGCTATTTCGTACTCTCCGATTATCGTCTTAAATCTTATTTACTTTATTTCGTGCTTGGTGGTATTCTTCCTTTGCTACTGTGGCCTCATTGCTTTCCGCCCCCTTAAGATTTCTACTTCTCCTGTATGCAGCACATTTAGCTTTTCTTCCCTTTATGGCCCTTTTCAGTTCACTCTGTACCCAAGTTCCCGTGTTGGCACCCTGATCTTCCCTACACTTTCCTTCCCTGCCTCCTCAAGGCTCGGAACTATGGCGTCGGCCATCTTCTGGACACTGCCCCTCGTGGGTACGGTTGCAAGCTTTTGTTTCAGTTTTTCATTGAACTTCGCCCAGTCAGCATTCTTTTTGAGTTCCAAAATCTCCTTAAAGCTTCCTTTACTTTTTACTAGATTTTTGCCCCTGATCGTCACGGTAATCAAGTTGTGATCACTATCCACCTCCATTTTACCCACATCATCCACTTCTACCCCTATCTGAAGATACTGAAGCTCCCGGTGCTACCTCTTCTCGATGCTTCCTAAATTCCCCTTCCACATCACGGGTAGCCCTGAGCGGTGTTACATTTAACATGTTGGAAATTCTTGCCCACACAACAATACAGTGTTAATCTGCAATAACAGGAAATATGTTCAGTAGATACCACCCTTGACGTACAACTTTAACAAGGCGTTAAGTTTAACGCATTTATTATACAACAATTTGAAGTAAAGCTCTTTACTATACCTTAACTTCACTCCTTATAGCACTTGCACTCGTTTCCTTGTTTCTACACTATATGTTAGAATTGTCTTTGGAGGGGGAAGCGTTTATATAGTCTCAGCCTGTTCGCCAAACCTAATTACCACTTTGAAGGAAATAAAATTTCTGTTTAAAAAACGTCCACGCTCGCTATTTTCTGACAAGGATTGTGTACTGTTAAATATTCCATGTTTAATTTGTTTTGGAAGCAAATGCCCCCATCACGTGACTCAATGGCGAATGCTGATCGACTCCATTCAAAGATACAGTACCGTGTTCTCAAACTGGTATATATCTCGATCAGCTGGAGATTTCATAATAGAAAAATGCGAATTCAAGTTTGAGGGAAACAAAAATGGGGACGCGGCAACTGTTACTTATTCCCATTTCCTTATTCGACATTCGTTATCAATCCATATAATCGGTTGATAACGAATATCGAATAAGGAACTGGGAATAAGTAACGGATGTCACGTCAGTAACAAAAAATAGCGTCTGATATTCAATGTTATCTCATTTCATTTTTCAACGGATGTGATTTTGCATTGTCGCAGAGAGAAAGGCGGACAAAAATTCGGAACGGATCGCGATACAGTGTTGATCCGGTCGAAATCCTGGGCCCAGTTTTTTTTTATCACAGTACTGCAAACTACTAATTATAATTACCTAATGATTGGTGACGTCACAATAAAAATAAGAGATGTGTGTTTCAGTTATTCCCTTTGTCTTAGTGCACGAGTGTTTCAGATATTATGTGTGTTTGCTTTAGAACCAAACGACGTTTATTATTATGGAACCTGTCCAGTCTCAGTTTTCAAGCACCATATCTTATTGCCGCGGTAGAATACCTTCTCCGCTGAAATCAGAGGCGGCGGAACAGGGGGACACAGAGGACACGTGCCCCTCCTCATTTTTCCACAGATATAGTTGCGCGCTTACACAACGATTTAAAATGGGCGTTCGCAAACGTGTCAATATGTATACATTCCTGCAAAATATTATTTGCAAATCTAAGCAACATTTGGTAAAAGAATCCCACCTTCGGTTGCTTCGCTCCGTTTCTTCTACTTCTACCATCTTCCAACCCGAAGGCTAGCCTTTGGGTTGGAAGATAAGTGTAGTAGAAGAAATGGACAGGACAGTGACCAAACCGTGGCACGTTCATCTAAACGAGCGACTATAGTACGCCACTGTTCATTTACTGATATACGATTGGAACTTGTCTCTCATTGGGTCGAACTACGGTAGCCTTGAAAATTTGTGCCCATCCACTTTTATCGAACTTCCGCTGCCTCTGGCTGAAATGGTGAGGTGTGGTCAAATAGAAGAAATCGTAGAGAATATGGGAAATTCACTCCAGGATTAAAGTCGACTCGGCATGCATCGAATCGAATCTCAAATCGTCATAGGGCTTTATCATGTAAGCAGTTGGTTCTCTGTCTGTTGTAAGGATTTGCGTCAGATTTGCATTCTAGTTTTTCATTCTTTCAGAAGATTGCAAAAGTGTTATTTTTTACCATTTAGTACGGAAGCCCACTGGGGCCAACATGTGTAGAGAGGAGATCGAGAATTGCGAATATTCGTAAAGCATTCAATATTGCGAATATTCGCAATGCGTTGCAAATATTCGCAATATTCGCATTCAACACTGCGAATATTCGCATTTAACATTGCGAATATTCGCATTCAACTTTTCGAATATTCGCATTCAATTGCGAATATTCGCAATTGAATGCTAATATTCGTAAAGTTGAATGCGAATATTCGCAATGCTCCCACTACATATGTTGGTCCCAATGGGTTGAATGCGAAGATTCGCAATGCTGAATGCGAAAATTCGCAATGTTGAATGCGAATATTCGCAATGTGAATGCGAATATTCGCAATGATCCCACTACACATTTTGGCCCCAATGAGCTTCCGTAATTTAGTTATACAGACAATCTTTGCGACCAATTAATTATAAACAGCTGTACAGGTCATGTGATTCACATTTGACATAACCCTGGCACTTGGTTATCAGAACCCTTTTTTGGAGTAAACTACATTGTGTTTTTGAGAATAGTTCCTATATCGACTGCGGAATTTCTTTCAATAGTTTCAATATGCAGAAAACTGTGGTTTAACTGGTTTAGTAATAGAAGCCACTATCAGGGCTTTCAAAAAATGAGGGTACCAGAGCAAAAGCAAACATTTCTTTTGCTCTTGTTTCATACTCAGTCAAACTGAAATAACATTTTGTTTACATATATTAATTTTATTACAAATTACTGGAGAGTGCCTGTGGGCACCCTCCAGTAATTTGTAATAGACCAAATCTTGAGTAACAAATTCATAGCACCAAAGAGAATTTAGCCCCCAACCAGTTAATGAATAATAGTTTTTAACTTACCTGTGCCTATTAATAAAAGCAAACACGTGATGCCTACGGTTGCCATCCTGGTAGGGCGGGGGCAACACATGGACATTATTGACAAAATAGTTCGTACTGTGAAAAGGAGAGTATTAGATGTGCTGTGAATATTCATGAGAGACAGACTTTCGATTTCGGATTGATGTTATTATTGAATGGTGGGCAGCTGTCGTTTTAAACCCCGCTGACCTTTTCAAAATCGAAAGTACTTTTCATGACAATTCAATGACGCGACGTGGTAGACTCCATACTCATACCTACAAAGTACAGCGTTGTTAAACATTAATTTGTCTGTCGTAGAAAATCCCCGATCGGTCATCAACTGTAAGGAATGCGAATATAAAGAGTTGGGTTAAAATAATTCCTCGGTTCCATGGAACCAGTGGGGGGATATTTCAAAATAAAAAAAAAAATCCGGAGCGGATAAATTATCGTTTTCATAAATCTCAGTGATAACTAGACTTAATTATTCTGGAGAATCAAAAACTTTTCCAGACGAGATTTTTCGTACCCCCAGAGTGTCTGAAGAATTGTTTTTATCTGTATCACTAAAATACCTTTATTGATGTCCAGAGAAAGGTGGGTACACACTAAAAACTAACGTGTCAACACTGACACTTTCAAGGCGTTAAACCCATTCTAACTCTTAGGGTTTGAATTTAACACTCAAAGTGCAATGCTTTAAGCACTTAGACATTACAATCGTCAGACATCTGAAACTTGAATGGATGGCACTTCCCATGTGTCTAGCATTGGTAATCTTCCAGAATCGTCCATAATTTGATTTGCGCTTGGTGGGTACATAATTAAAAGGACACAACGCAGATGACGTGGATCAGGCTCGAGAGTTCGAGCCTGATCCGCGTCATCTGCGTTGTTTCCTTTTAAGTGTCGCGACATTACACTTGTCAAGTGGTATTATTGTAACACCTGTCAAGTTCTGGAATATCTACACTTGAACAAAGTGCTAGTTCAGCATTTAGTAAGTGTTAAATACAGCACTTCATGTGTAGTTTTTAACACTTTAGTTTTTAACGTGTATAGTAGTCTCAAATGACTCAGTTTGATAAAAGAAAGTTTATGTTAAAATCATCATTACTGGTGGATAGGGTTAATATCAACATCGGCGTCCGAGAAGTCTACGTCCGACAAAAGGAGTTATGTTTGTTTGCCACATACCCATTGAATGCGTGGCTATTTGAAACAGCCCCCTATATCTCAAATATATCTAATTTTGGCAGTTTGTGGAGAGTTAATGAACGCTTACCAGAATAATTCTTCACAAGAGTCTATTATTTCTTGAAAATCTAGAATCACTTGAAGAATTCCACAGAAAATGTGAATTTTAAGTTCCTAAGGGCTGTCTCCTTTAGTCTCTCAAAACGGGGTTAAGTCTTGGTTTTTTGAATACCCTTACTTACAAAAATTATCCCCCATAAATTCTGGGTCCAATAAATGAGGCTATGTTTATCTGTGACATACCCATTGGGTGCTGTTGGTGTCCGAAAACAGCCCATTTTATCACATGTTTTACGTTCAGCAGCCCGTGGAGGGTAAACAAACTCTAACCGGAATATTTTGTCCATGCAGCTTGTAATGTCGCACCAAGACATGCGAATGGTCAATATTTCTTGAAAATCAACAAGAAAAACATGAATTTTTAAACTTTTAAACCTTTACCCAACGAAACGACCAAAACCGGCCAGCGCTATTCTTAAAATACGCCAATTAATTTTCATTATATTTTCATTTTTTTTGTCTCAAAAACATAGGTTATGACCCCTCGTTGGAACGAGCTCGTTCCAACGAAGGGTCATAACCTATATTTTTTAGACACAAAATGAAAAAAATTAGTTATTCAAGAATTTGTTTTGCAAGTGTCGTCAGCTTTTCATGTTAGGTAAAGGGTTAAGGGGTATGTGTCTACAGCCAGTCCAAAACGGGTTAACGCTTGATGTTTTGAATACCCTTCTTACTTACAAAAATGATGCTCGGTAAACTCCACTTCCAATAAAGGAAGTAATGTTTATCTCTCGTGTACTCTTTGGTTGCTGTAGGAGACCGAAAACAGCCCATTTTATGAAATCTGCGATGTTTGGCAGTCTGTGGAGGGTTAATAAAGGCTGAACCCAATATCTCTTGAATGTCAACTGTAGTGTCGCCGACAGGTCTAACAGTGATGAATATTAAAAAAAAAACACAGGACGCGTTTTGAGAAAGTGACGAAAAACCCTAATTTGACAGTTTTTGCCAACTTTGGCAGAGGAAGGGCGAAATGGAAAATTCCGCTTCGGTACATATTTAGATTGTAGCCGAGCAGCGGCGAGCAACTGTCAGACTCCCCAGTGTAGTAACTCCACCCATTCAGGGTTAACATTACTTGAAGGTTCACCATCGATGTGCAGTAAGCCTTAGTACACAGTGTCTCCGTCCTTCCATGTGGGCAAATGGGATTAAGTGCCTTGTTCAAAGACGCAGCGCAGTTTCCTCTGGTTAGGATCGAACCCTGAATCTCTCAGTTTGAAGCCTGGAACTCTAACTACTCAGCCTCCGTGCTGACATGTCTATAGTGGATTATCTCTAAAATGCCAGTGGAGCTGATTTTCCACCCAGCCAAAATCATAGAAAACACAAGCGAGGTTTTAGGCAACGGACATCTGAAAGGGCGTAGCCCTTATGTTTTTTTCACAAAATATATAAAGGATATCTACGCCATTTTAGTGAATATCGGGAATTATCTCATGAGAGTGGACCTGAATATTTTAGTTTTCATGAGCGCTTGCATGAGTGAGAAATAATATTTTTGGGTCCATTCGAATGAGATAATTCCCGATATTCATTAAAATAGCGTAGATTTTCTTTTTATTATGTGCTACTATGTGCTACCTGACATTTTAATGCGCAATATTCAACCCAATTCGACTGCAAACCAGTACGTTTCAAAACAATAACAATAACAGCTGATCGTTCTTTCAAGTCTGTACTAGCCAAAGCACTCAAACATAAAAAAATAGTTCCACTTTCCCACGATAATTTAACCATTTAATTACCCGCAGATGAAATTTAATAATTATAATACCACAAATGACAATATTTTCATATCTTTCATAAGTGTTAATTTTTAGAACATTTTAAATGTCAATTTACAACAATGAATTTGCAATTGAATCCGCCGACTGATAAAAAAAAAACAAAATAAAAAAAAAAACGAAACAAAACAAACGTCCTGGGCGAATCGATCAACAAGGTTTTTCTGAAAAGTTACCCACTTCGAGACTCAATATCACTCTCGGGGTCACTTTCTATACATCTAATTATTTTACTTTATTATTTTTTTATTATACATCTAATCTTTCGGTCATAGAATCACCAGAACGGCTTGCAATAGCATGAACTTCTAGGTCTGCTGGCGCTGAATCGCTTGCAGACATGTCAATGTACCGCCTGTACCAACACCGTAACCGGTACAGGGACTGGACAGAGCCGGTCCCGTCGAAACCGGTACCGGGACAAGTCAAAAATGGGTGACATCACAATCAGATGGGAGAAATTCGTTCTTAAACCGACCCAGTCCCCAAGATAGCAAATACAAACATAGCATCGTACCAATTATTCTGAGGCGACATCAAAGTAATGATAAAGCACAAAAATGATTACTTTGCTGTCGTCACAGAATAATTTCTTTGAAGTAGCCGATGAACGGTGATTTCATTGTCTTTTATGCTGTGTTTGGAAAGTTAAATGATCGGCCTATCGAGGTGGTGGTGTAGACAGAACATGCCCCTTTAGAGTGTTTTGATATGTTCATTCACAAATTAGCTGAAAGTATGTCGTGTAAGTGTACCCTGCACTATACACAATTCGTTCCATGAGTTCCAATGTGTTCTATGTGCCACTAGGCACATAGAACACAATGGAACGCAGGGGTCGAATTATTAGCCCGTTTACACTCGTTCAGTTAGAAATTTCTCGATAAAATAATTTTGTCTCAGTACCGGCGGAACAAAAGCTTCAGTGCTGGTGCCGGTTGGAGCATGAGGGAACCGGCGGTACCGGTACCGGTACAGGTACCGGTTGACATGCCTGATCGCCTGTAACAGTATCGAAGGCGAAGTGACGCGCCGAAGCGTGACGTCATTTAGGAAGCTACTGAGGGATATTTCTCGTTATCCGTCAAGTCGAAGGATATCGAGAGATATCTTTTAGATAATCTTCGAAAATTCACAGGCTAAAATATAATAAATGTATTTATCATATGACTCGTCCGTTTTGTTCACTTTAAAACATTTGATATCTTGTGCTCTTATTAATCAGTGATAAATAAAGCCTTCCGTCAATTTCAAAACTAGACAATTTGATTGGCTGAACAAAATACAATTGGGCCATGTTTTCATAACTTGCATAATTAGAATTGGGAGCTTTCATTGGTCAATTTCAAAACTGGACAAGTTGATTTGCTAAACAAAATACAACTGGGTCATATCTGCATAATTTCAGTTGGGAGAATTTACGTTATCTGTCCTATTGAGGGTATTAATATTTTACCTACAAGAAAAACGCCATTCATTTTTTTTTATATTTTCACTTTTTGCTTCTAAAACATAGGTTATGACCCCTCATTGGATCGAGCTCGACGAGCTCGTTCCAATGAGGGGTCATAACCTATGTTTTGGAAGCAAAAAATGAAAATTTTCAGTTATACGAGGATGTTTTTTCCAAATGCCGTCTGCAACTCAAGTTAGGTGATGGGTTAAAAGGGTCATACTAAGTGGCTAATTTGTGCGTGTGTGTGTCATATGATAAATAGAATATGAAATGAGTGTTTTTCTTATATAATATTTATGAAACTCGTCCGAATTTTCCGTTTGTGCTCGCCAGAGGCTCGCCAAAACGGAAAATTCTTAGACTCGTTTCATAAATATTATATGAGAAAAACACTCATTCCATATCCTCTATTTATCCACAAATAAATTTTCAAGGGACTCTTGAGTTTTTGAACTATAATTCCTGGAATCCTAATTCTATACGAATGACAATAATGATATTGAAGAATCACTCACAATTCTATTAGCTAAAGAGGGCTGCAGCTCCAAACTAACCCAACTTCACTCGTCAATAGAATTATATAATACTTTTTTCTGTGGTGCATTTTGTCACGTAGAGGGGTAACCCTTTCTAGGCGCAGTGTCCAGATTTGGCTGGCAGGGCACGTGATCTGTTCGAGAATTGCTTCGCCCCCCCCCCCCCCACCCCCATTTCACCAAGATACTTTGAAACTTCGGAAATAAAGAATTTTGCATAATATCTCTCAATGAATTTTGTTCAAATTTCCAACCTACTTAAGACCCCACCTCCACCCCAGCCTTAATTACGAACAATTTAAGAGTGTAATCCTTTTTTTCAACTGAGATCTGTAATAAATTGTTCCAACAGAATATTTTTTTACAACAAAATGAGCGAATCACTGGCAGTTTTATGCCACGATTTTTGTGAGTATTTATCTACCGATACGATATAGAAGTTGAGAAATGTGCTCCGTACACCACGAGAGGAATCGCGTCAGTGTGAAAAAATGTAATATATAGAGGATATCTAGTGTTTTTGAGTGGATACCGAAAATTATCTCATGAGTGACCGAGACAAATGTTTATTTTTCGAGAGCGCTCGCGCGAGCAAAAATAACCATTTACCTCGGTCATAACAATAGATTGTGAAACTCAAGTACACTAGATTTTACTTTTGTTATACGCTTTTTATAAGAATCTGATAATTCCACTCGTTTCAGCCTCGAATTGTTGCATGAAAGTAAAGTGGATTGAATCATTAATACGCGGAAGTGATTTGATAATAATCGGAACAGACAGCTTCTTGCAATCTGAGTCAGCTGGTGGATTTCTAGTTCAAACATGGCCTGAAAGTCTGTAATATAAGTTTTTGGTTTGGTACGTCCTTTGAAAGGACGCACCAAACCAAAAACTTATATCACGGACTTTCAGGCCATGTTTGGACTAGCGGATTTCATGCATCGATTTAAGGTGAAAAATGATTGGTATCCACTCAAAAAAACTAGATTTACGTTTCGTTATGCATTTTTTTAACAAATCATTTCCAGTGATAATTTGATGCGCCATTTTGATTGATGCCGTGAAAGTGAATATTTCTGTATCTACACAGTGGGGGATACGATTTCTATCTTTCCGCAATTTCTTCGATATTCTATCGTTTAGCGTATAATAAATAGACAATAGTTCACTGCTTGGAGTAACGTACGATGTTTATTCTCGAGTGGGATGCGGAAGGTTATTTTCGCGAGGCGCTAGCCGAGTGAAAATAATCCCCGCTTCCCACGAGAGAATAAACATCGTACGTTACTCCAAGCAGTGAACTATTGTGTATATTATATTTCCCTGATAATATCTGCAACACAAATACCCCACAAATACCCTCTTGCGTCATCCAAGAGCAGTTTCCCAAGGTCGCTCAATTTGTTTTGACTGTTAGAAAAATCGGCGCATGAACACAAAAACATGAATGAATGAACTGATAATATGACAGTAGTATATAAGGTATGAATCGTCCCTGATTACCCGGCGCTTTGGGGGAGCCACTAGTGTTAAATTCCCATAGGAAGCGGAGCCAATTTGGGGGAGCAACGGGATTCCATAAGTGGGATTCCGTCTTATGTCGAGTGACTCGCGACTATTGCTCAAATGGCTCGAATCCCATCGAGCAAATGAGCCAACGAGCAATTGCTCCTCCTCGAACGACTCTTATCCTCATTTCAGAAAAAGGGGTGCTGAAAGCCATATGTTTTTCAAAAAGGGGGTGCCAAAATTGGGGTGCCCGGGGATATGGCCATTGGATATAGGCTTTTATTATACACAAGGGAGATAACTATGCGTACAGATTATGGGAATTCAAGCAATCTGATTGGTTAGTTATAATTTATATAAATGATCTAGATAAATGAAACAACAAGAATACTTGGAATAGGGTCAGAATACTGCTATTACGTACCACCTTACCAGTAACAGGATGATACAAAGAATTTGGTAGGTTAATACTATCAACGGTTAGGATGGAACCTACAGGGAAATATACCAACCATACTCTGCTGCCGTTCTGTATTACCAGTCATTGACCCCACCCCAGAATACCGCTCAATAATATGAAGCACCTGGTGGATCTGGTGGATCAGCAGTACCAAGGGCCAGCAAGAGACCTACAGGGATATGTAAAGACTATGCTATACTACCGTTCTAAACTACCAAGCATTACCCCCACCCCCACAAAATCACTAGGTCTACCATAACGTACTACATATACCAGCCATATAATAAAACAAAGCAATCGGTTGGTTAATAGTACCAAGCACTAACAGGGGCCTATAGGTGTATATACCGCCATACTATAGTACCGTTCTAAACTACCTGACAGTACCCCTACCCACAATACCTCTATGCCTAGCATTGCATACTACCTATACCAGCCATAGGATAACATGAAGCATCAGGTGGATTAATAGTACTAAGGGCTAACATGGGCCCTGCATGGGCCCACAGAGGTATATATCGTCTATACTATACTGCTGTTCTGTACTGACAGGCAATACCCCCACCCCAAAAATCACTAGGTCTACCATAACGTACTACATATATCAGCCATAGAATAATACAAAGCAATCGGCTGGTTAATAATATCGAGGACTGGACCTACAGCGGTGTACATACCGCCCATACTATAGTACCGTTCTAAACTACCAGGCAGTACCCCTACCCACAATACCGCTATGCCTAGCATTACGAACTACCAATACCAGCCATAGGATAATACAAAGCAATCGGTTGTTTAATAACACCGAGGACTAACATGGGCGATTATAGTACTGCCTGACCTAGCGTTACGAACTACCAATACCAGCCATAAGATAATACAAAGGATTCGTTAGGTTAATAGTACTAAGGGGGTAATAGGCCAACAGACCATTCATCCTATACTGTCCAACTTAAACCACCAAGGACTATCTTGCAATACCGCACTGGCCGACCATACATGACCCCCATGCCCACAATACTGCTTGACCTAGCTATAGCAGACATAGCAAAATATGAAGACCCAAGAGCTAATAGTATACCAACATGGATATATACCACTACTGCCACATCACCTCACCCCATACGAGAAGCCCGACATACCATGACCCGAATAACGTTATGTCAGATTGTATACTGGACAATAACAGTGGTCAACATCTCTATGACGTCGCGCGCGTATCATGACGTCACGACGTGAATAGCAACGTCAACCGTTTCGCGGGAAAAAACTTTCAAGAAAACCCAA
The DNA here is from genome assembly GCA_031216915.1 of Pictodentalium vernedei. Classification (NCBI taxonomy): domain Eukaryota; kingdom Metazoa; phylum Mollusca; class Scaphopoda; order Dentaliida; family Dentaliidae; genus Pictodentalium; species Pictodentalium vernedei. The sequence continues at coordinate 52,970,510 of CM062288.1, read as the reverse complement.
TTTTCACATCATCTTTCCACCACTTACCCATAATATATACCTATAGCCCCATGCGTACATATATCACTATACATGCCATGGCATACTATATATACAGTACCTACACCATTTGGTGGATCTAGCTGTAAGGAGCCGTACTTTTGCTCCCCCAAAGTTGCTTCCCCAAACGGCTCCGGTTCCTATGGGAATTTAACACTAGTTGCTCCCCCAAAGCTCCGGGTAATCAGGGACGATTCGTACCTTATATACTACTTATGACGTCATCAGAAAGGAATGCAATGACGCTCGTTTTCAAATGGAAATTCAAGTGACAGGAGATATGAACTTATGAAGAAGATCAACACATTTTAAAGAAATAATTCAATCAATCACCATCAATGAAAAGTCATGGTCAACTTCTTATAACTTTGTGTGGATGTGTACATAGTTATTGTTCGCTGTCAGTTGGAATATCAAGAAGAATATTTGTCGAAGTGGATTGGGTGTTATCGCTGGATTTCGAGGCGGAACAACTGCAATGGTAAAAGTAGTCCGTCATGACTGGGAGTAGGATATCGTCGTGGGAGTTAAATAACACTTTCGAGGTCGTTGGAGTAGGATATGGTTTTTATTTATAAAGGAAAAAGCTGCAGAAATATAATTAATGAATGCATTTCATTTGTCGTTACGCATCTGAATGACGTTATGACGTGAACGCAATGTTTCACAACAAAATGTGGCCAGGTAAGTATGTAGACAGACCGCGGATGGACATACTTTTCTTTAACAATATAAACCTCATTCAAGTTGGATCGTGGTATAAATGCAGAATACAGAACAGGTAGAGTACTGAGGGCAGGAATCAACGACTCTTGTTGCAGATTTTCCTATATTTTACGTGCTCCCGAAATATAGGAAAAACTACAGCGCTGGTCGTTGATTCCAATCGGTTCATTCCCACTAGACCAATTCCCACGAGGCCAATTCCCAAAAGACCAATTCCCCCTAAACCAACTGATGTGTTCTGCTTTTAAAATAATTCTATATCAATAATTTGATATATTTATAAATATTTATAAATGTATTTAATGTTATTGATATTCAAGCCTGAAAATAAGCAGACTGTCATTTGCAGAAAGAGGTCTCCAGAGGGTAAATTTGATGATGTTCTCCCATACAGAGGGCCAGTTTATCCTCTGGGTACCTCTTTCTGTTTATGTTTGAGACCTTGATTCAGGTTGAGGTTCAAGGAGGGTACATTTAGTGATGCAACGCTGCTGTACAGGGTAGCATCACCAAATTCACCCTCTGGGGACCTCATTTTTGTAAAATGTTATATGTACTGAGCTATGCTGAAATGTTATAAACCTATGTTTCTTGTATGTTATGCATATAAATATTTTTTTTTATCAAATATAGTGCTTATCAGTAAATAAATGTTTTCTTAATTATCCTTAATCAACCCTAAATCAATAACAGTATGTAGTTGGTCCAATGGGAATTTGTCTTTTGGGAATTGGTCTAAAGGGAATTGGTCTATAGGGAATTGGTCTAGTGGGAAGACACTTTCCAATCTCGTGTACCCTGTCCTCGTTGTGTATTGTTTAAGTATTCAAACTATGTTTCACTAAAAAATTCACCCCACAGCCCAATGGGACTGTGGGATTAAATTATTACTGCATTGCCTCACCTTTTCGTATTGGTGTTGACTTTTCATTTAAGAATAAATATTCATTCACACAAAAAAGATATGTGTCGTGTTGCAAGAGCTAATTAATGTTATTCAGGCGGAGTGTAGAAACTCCAATGTGCAGAGGTATCTTAATATAAATATTAGTTATTCTATTTGTCGTGACGTGCCCTGTCTCCTCACCCTCCATCGATTTCAAACTCTGGGACGTAGGTAGAGGGGAGTGAATGGGTGTCTCAATCCCCTCATTTATCGCTTAAAATTCCAAAAGTTGGAAATTCGGTGAAGTAAATTCCAAAAGTTGGAAATTCGGTGAAGTAAATTCTAAAAATTGGAAATTCAGTGAAGTCAATTCCAAAAGTTGGAAATTCGGTGAAGTAAATTCGAAAAGTTGGAAATTCGGTGAAGTAAATTCTAAAAGTTGAAAATTCCGTGAAGTAAATTCCAAAATTTGAAAATTCGGTGAAGTAAATTCCAAAAGTTGGAAATTCGGTGAAGTCAATTTCAAAAGTTTGAAATTCGGTGAAGTAAATTCCAAAAGTTGGAAATTCGGTGAAGTAAATTCCAAAAGTTGGAAATTTGGTGAAGTAAATTCCAAAATTTGGAAATTAGGTGCAGTAAATTCCAAAAGTTGGATATTCGGTGAAGTGAATTTCAAAAATTGGAAATTCGGTGAAATAAATTCCAAAAGTTGAAAATTCGGTGAAGTAAATTCTAAAAAGTTGGAAAATCGGTGAAGTAAATTCCAAAAGTTGGAAATTCGGTGAAGTAAATTACAAAAGTTGGAAATTCGGTGAAGTAAATCCCAAAAGTTTGAAATTCGGTGAAGAAAATTCTAAAAGTTGGAAATTCTTTGATGTAAATTCCAAAAGTTGGAAATTCGGTGAAGTAAATTCTAAAAGTTGGAAATTCGGTGAAGTAAATTCCCAAAGTTGGAAATTCGGTGAAGTAAATTCCCAAAGTTGGAAATTCGGTGAAGTAAATTCGAAAAGTTGAAAATTCGGTGAATTAAATTCCAAAAGTTGGAAATTCGGTGAAGTAAATTCCAAAAGTTGGAAATTCGGTGAAGTAAATTCCAAAAGTTGGAGGTTTGGTGAAGTAAATTCCAAAAGTTGGAAATTCGGTGAAGTAAATTCTAAACGTTGGAAATTCGTCGATGAAGTAATTCTAAAAGCTGAATCTTCGGTGAAGTAAATTCCAAAAGTTGGAAATTGGGTGAAGTAAATTCTAAAAGTTGGAAATTCGGTGAAGTAAATTCCAAAAGTTGGAAATTCGGTGAAAAAGAAATCCAAAAGTTGGAAATTCGGTGAAGTAAATTCCAAAAGTTGGAAATTCGGTGAAATAAATTCCAAAAGTTGGAAATTCGGTGAAGTAAATTCTAAAAGTTGGAAATTTGGTGAAGTTAATTCCAAAAGTTGGAAATTCGGTGAAGTAAATTCCAAAAGTTGTAAATTCGGGGAAGTAAATTCCAAAAGTTGGAAATTCGGTGAAGTAAATTCCAAAAGTTGAAAATTCGGTGATGTAAATTCCAAAAGTTGGAAATTCGGTGAAGTAAATTCTAAAAAGTTGGAAAATCGGTGAAGTAAATTCCAAAAGTTGGAAATTCGGTGAAGTAAATTCTAAAAAGTTGGAAAATCGGTGAAGTAAATTCCAAACGTTGGCAATTCGGTGAAGTAGATTCCAACAGTTGGAAATTCTGTGAAGTAAATTCTAAAAGTTGGAAATTCGGTGAAGTAAATTCCAAAAGTTGAAAATTTGGTGAAGTACATTCCAAAAGTTGGAAATTCGGTGAAGTAAATTCCAACAGTTGGAAATTCGGTGAAGTAAATTCCCAAAGTTTCGAAGTTCGGTGAAGTAAATTCTAAAAGTTGGAAATTCGGTGAAGTAAATTCTAAAAGTTGGAAATTCGATGATGTAAATTCTAAAAGGCAATAATATCAATTTATTACTTTCCAAAGTGTAATTTTCTGGGATTTCCGGATTTGATTATAAACGATAACTTCACAAGTGAATTATGCAATTAACAATTGTGTCATGTATCCGTACGTGCAAGCGAAGACGCTTTGCCAAGGGTGTAATGGGGACTTCATTGTTTTTTTTTGTTTTTTTGCTTTTTTTTAAACCTTTACCTAACATGAAAAGCAGACGATACTTGCAAAAAAAGAATTCATGAATTACTATTATTTTCTTTTTTTGTCTCAAAAACATAGGTTATGATCCCTCATTGGAACGAGCTCAACAAGCTCGTTCCGATGAGGGGTTATAACCTATGTTTTAGAGACAAAAATTGATGAAAATTAATTGGCGAGTTTTAAGAAAACACTCTGGCCGTTTTTGGCCGTTACGTTAGGTAAAGGGTTAAATAATATAATTATCGTTAAGTATGAAAAGTAATAAACAGAGTAATCACTTGACTAGACTGGTTACGTGAACTAATTCATTCGAGGCAAGGGACTATAATGTTAAACACTCGTACGCATTTGCGCACTCGTGTTTGTACAACGTCCCTCACCTCTCATGAGTTATTTCATGTTACCAGTCCAGTCAAGCGATTATTCTCTATTTAATTTGTTCTTGTCATACTTTTTTCGGTCAGAGCCAAAGTGATTTTTCAATTTTCGATCAAATTCTCCGTCTTTTCCAGAAACCTAACAAAAGTTTCCGAAATTAGGACTCGAATCCGGTTTTTCGAATATATTGTACTGTTTGACCGACTCAGAATAGCCAGTTGGGAAGAGTAGGTATTAGTTGAATGGCTGTCAATCTATAGTCCATGTGTAGCTTGGTCAGTGTAAGGGAAAACTTAAGGCTCAACTCGGGGAAAAGCATTTTTCTTGTGAATAAAATGCCTAGATGTCTGCTAGAGGGAGACCTGAGAATCAATCTTAAGTGTTCAAAGATTCAACATTTTCCCCAGGACATACCCGGAATGGGAAATACCCTCTCGAACTTTCTCCCAACTCGGACCTGCGATCCTCGGGACATGTCTGTGGCATGTCGTGCTTAGACACCCAACCCCTGATTAACAATCTAACTACCCCTCTCCCCCTCCCCATCCACTAGCTACGCACCTGTCCAAACGTGGTATGTGTATTTCTATCCGATATAAATGAATCGACATGTTCAGTTGTAATATTTTGCGTTATTACCAAAAATCGGAAATGTTGTCGCATCCTATGCCCTTCTGGATACAGACATGAATCGTCATTAAAAATATCGTGCTTAGCGTTGATACACATCGACTGGTAAAGTAAATTTGCAGTAGATATGCATTGATCAGATTCAAATAAGAATAAAGCGACGAGTCAGTTAATTACTCCGTGATAAACTGAACTTCAACAAACTTGACACCATTTCACGAGTAGAACGCAATGAACTCTGTGATGTTGAATTTCTATACCTCATACCTACTTTCACTGCACAAAACTCATGCAATAGAGAAACAATTTCCTCTGGCAAGTACAAATTCAATCTTAACCCGCTCAGTATTTTCAAGATATTTTTCATCAAACCAGGGACGTGGAGACAGGGAGGGGGGGGGTTGTACCTCCCAACCCTCCCAATCCTGGCCAAACTATCCTATAGTTGGAAATTCGGAGGGCAAGTCATGAGAAGTTGGAAATTCCAACTATCTGAACTTTAGAGCTTCTTTGGCGATGAATATGTCTTCTTTACTTCCCAAAATCGCAACTCGGTTTCAAATCGGCAAAAATTACAACTGCTACTATTTAAAACTACAATGTACGCAATATCGACCTTCATAAGTATGCATGATGTCAGTTGGTACGGATTTCTATAGTATGTTTACTTATCGTAATAAAAAAATCCTCGAAATGCACTTCAAGAAAATCGCATCATATAACATTGTTATCCCAGTTAATTCCATCATTCACAGTTACAAAATGATGAAACATCGAAAATTGATCATTCCTGCATAAGATCTGATTTAATGTTAGGACAGTGTGAATTGCTGACAGTTCTCAGCTTGATCATTTGTTTAGTATATATTCAATTCCCATAATAATACCAAATAATAATAACCTGATAATTCTATCATAAATGTGTTGGCATTTCAGTTACTAGAATCAATTTTAAGCTCCCTTTCATGGCTTCATTTTCAAAATCTTTTTCGGTAGTGAATTTCCAACTAGGTTTCCCCTCCCGGTCCCTCTTCCTAGTAAGGAATTCACAAACCTACACCCTCCCCCCCCCCCCCAATCGGAATCCTCTAGCAAGTCCTTGTATCAAACCTAGTCGTGGCTGCTCTATATGCACGGAACATACGATTTTCAAAGCTTACCTCTTCAGACACCGTTGTCGCAGAATTGTGACTCCCCCACCCGCGGACGCCCACTTTTGTCATAACTGGCGAGTTTTGTCGTTCTCCTACTTTTGTTATAAAAATAGCCAGGTTTTGTCATAGAGAAATTTCACCATTTTAGTCACACAAATCAACAGGTTTAGTGAGACATTACTGTTTCCAGTATTGGTAAAAGATAATGTCTTACAAAGCCTGTTGGTGTTTCTGACAAAAGTGGAGAGATTTTTTTATGACAAAACCTGTCGATTTGTATTTCAAAAATATAGCCTTGGTTTATGGCAAAAACTGGCGATTTTATTACAAAAGTGGTAGGCTATGACAAAGCTTGGCGATTTTTATTACGAAAGTTCAAACTATCACAAAATACGTCCGTTATGACATATCGTTACCAGTGGCGTGGTCACGGGGGGGGGGGGTGGGAGGATTGGGGGACATGTCCCCCTGACTTTCCCTCAAAGTTGACCCTTGAACTATGTACAAAACTGGTATAAAAATCGTAGGGGGGGGGGAGGGGTAGATCCATGGAGGTAAGGTTGTGGATTTGTAGATTGCTTGTCCTAATATCTGATGCGGTGAAAAAGAAGACAGTCATCAATACATGAAAAACCTTAAAATATCCGCTCAGATGCAAGGAGATGGGAGTTTTTGAACCCTGGAATTCAAAATTTTTCAACCACGAGCCCAACCATAGTCGGTCCGTGGCACCAACCACTCTTGGCCGCGACATATCAGACACATTTCGTCCCCAGAGTTCCAATGTGTTCTATGCGCCTACTGGCGCATAGAACACACTGGAACTCAGGGGACGATGTATTTACCTCTGGTGGAAACCATGATTATTGTTACCTAGCTCAAATTTTAGGGCCACCGCACTCCCGTATGAAGAGTTACATTTCTGCTCATATATCAAAAGAGAAGTTTTGTTCTCAGAAAATTAAGCATTTTAATAAATTTAAAGCAAAAAAATAATCTATCAGAAAACAGGTTCAATAGGGAACCTCATAATCGTTACTTATTCTCAGTTCCTTATTCGACATTCTTTATCAACCGATGAAATCAGTTGAAGATGAATGCCGAATAAGGAACTGGGAATAAGTAACTGCTGTCACGCCCACGTCCAAAAACCCTAAATCTTAAAAGCGAAAATGAATCTTAGAGTTGATCAAATTGTCTTATACCGTTAAAACTAGAAGTCCTGTTACGAACTGTGCGCTTATCTAGTATTAATTGCATGTAGGAATTGCGCGCAATTGCCATATCGAATGGCACCCAAAGCACGGCAGGTTCTCCTGGTTAGTCATAGCAAGGACAGGCAATGTTTCTGCCAATGGGCCTCCGGGTTACCCGGAGGTCCATGGCTGAAACATTGTTTGTGCGTAGGCCATATGTACAGAATTTGATAGCCTTACTATGGTTATAACACATAGATTAACGTCCAGATCGAATGCTATTTGTGCGCATTTCATGGCAGGACTTCTAGTTTTAACTGTACCAACCCACATGATTAGAACTTTTGGTACAAATTTCATTTTCAGCCATCGTTGTAAATCACATGACATTAGTACATAAAACAAGACCTCCTATTCTCACCTGTGCGTTTTTAGCTTATACGAAGAATTTCGAATATCCAAGCGAATTGAGGTTGCACCATAGTAATTTTTTCTCGCCACAGAGACAAGGAATCATTTTAAAAACCACGGAACGCCAGGAGAGCATAAATCAGGGTACAAAAGTTTAATGCAGGAAGAATTGTGCGTCCCAGATGTGAACAGGAAAACAAATTCTGAAATGCTAGACAACTTGATGTTGAGAGCTTTCTAACTTTTGCTTTATATGGAATATTCATTCAGGGACGTGGCTAGAGGTTTCCGATTGGGGGGGGGGGGGGGGTGTCGGGAAGTGAATTTCCAACTAGGGGGAAGGACCGGGAGGGGGAAACCCCCTCCCGGTCCCTCCTCTAGTTCGAAATTCACTTACGAGAAAACTTCTGAAAATTAATCTATGAAAGGGGCATAAAATTGATTCTAGTAACTGAAATGCCATCACATTTATAATAGAATTATCAGGTTGTTATTATTTGGTGTTATTCTTGGAATTGAATATACAAATGGCCAAGCTTAGAACTTTGAACAATTCATACTGTCCTAACATTAAATCAGATCTTATGCAGGAATGATAAATTGTTGATGGTTCATCACTTTGTAACTGTGAATGATGGAATTAACTCAGGATAATGATTTTACATGATGTGATTTTCTTGAAGTGCATTTCGAGGATTTTTTTTTATTACGATAAGTAAACGTACAAAATAAATCTCGTACCGACTGACATCATGCATACTTATGAAGCTCGATATTAGGTACACTTTTGTTGTAAATAGTAACAGTTGTAATTTTTGCCGATTTGAAATCGAGTTGGAATTTTAGGAAGTAAAGGAGACATCACCAAAGAAGCTCTAAAATCCAGATAGATTAAATTTCCAACTACTCATGACTTGCCCTTCGAATTTCCAACTATAGAAAATCTTGGCCAGGATTGGGAGGGGGGGGGGGTGGTGACATGTCCCTGTACTCATTTATGTTACTTGTAAAAGGTTGACATTCATGAACAAATGATTCAGATGGAAGTTGACAACAAGCACGTCGACATGATAAAGAAGAAGATTGGATGACACCTCCTTTACCTTTTTACGCCTTCAAAGCTGAGTTCACGAATGCAATGTTAGCATTAACACCAGTTTTTGGCGACTGGAGGAATCCACTTTGTATTTGTAGGGAGATTCAGTAATAATTTAATCCAGAAGCAATGTGGGGGCTATTTGATAAGATTAGAACGGGTACTCCTCTATTATTGGCTGCCCATTATGTTGTCTGTCAAGGACTCCGGAATCGGAGTAGGGGGCAAGTGTCCCTTGCTCTGGGGATGGGGGGGGGGGGGGGGGGCAACAGGGCCGCGTCTTTTTTCGCTAGAAGTGCACTAGCGGGGAAGATTTTACGTTTCGAGAACTGTAACCAAGAAACTCGTGAGTATTCATATCTAGCACATTTTACGTGTGACAACGCCAATGTGTGCGTGTGTCTATTGGGTCTCTCATTGTAAAGGCAGAGGCTTGTCGTTAATCGCCAAACGAAGAAGTTATAAACCAGTGGGGAGTTTTAAATCTTTATATATATATATATATAATACCAATACTGTTGAGGGTCATCTTTCTCCACGGATGCTTCCGGCGAACTTGTTGTTTCCGCCAAAAAAATCCGCACCGTTTGGAAATGTTAAAGAAGTAAGGGGATCCACTGGGACGGACTAATTTAACACTGAATTTCCCATTGACATTTGTTCGCCAGAGAAAATTCAGGTCTGTGTCACATTGGACTAACTGATTTAACGCTGAAAATTCCCATAGACATTTCTTCTCCAGAGTGCCTTCTTTTCGTGTGTACTCTGGCGAACTGATTTAACACTGAATTTCCCATAGACAATTGTTCGCCAAAGAAAATCCTGTGTGACAGGAATGATAGTCCGTATGAAAATTAGTCCCTCTGGACTATTATTCCGCGGAATTATAGTCCTAGGTCTAACATTTCTAGGAATAGTTGTCCACCGGACTACTATTCCTAGAAATGTTAGACCTAGGACTATAATTCCGCGGAATAATAGTCCAGAGGGACTAACGTTCCTACGGACTATCATTCCTGTCACACCGGTCTGTGTCACATTGGGCGAACTGATTTAACACTGAAAATGCCCGTTGACATTTTTTCGCCAGAGTGAAAAATAATAACTGAGCACACACGTCAGTGTGCTATCTTTGTCCATGACGCGTATATGAAAAGGACGAGTTTTATGTACAAGTAATACACTCCAGTATTTAGTAACCATGTGGGAAAAATTTCCAATTTCTACACAACATGCCATATAAAAATCATTTTTGTTTTCAGCGTGACATATAGTCCAACAGGGCCGGGTGCGCAGTGTATTTGCTTTAATCATCATTTGTTAAAATGCACATGTCACGAAAATAAATGATTATACTACTACTACTACTACTACAATGGGTGCACGAAAATGTGAACAAATGGCTGTATCTCAAAACGTCGAAAAAAATGAAAATCTCTACCGGTGTATTTACACAAGAGAACAATAGTCTATATCTAATTAGCATCGGGTATGTTGTGGGAAGGGTCTATAACCGTGAGGAATAACAATGGGTGTCTGTTGTGAAATTCTCAATGAGGTTTGAATGATTTACAAAGCTTGAGAAGCGTATCTTTGTTTACTCCCCAATTTTTACCTCTGATTATCTTCAGAAAATTGATATAGATACCAATGACTTGTACGTATATACAGTACGTGTTGAGTATATTATCACTAATCACCTGCAGAGTGGCGATTCCAGTCAAGCAATAATTGCAAATTTGTTGCAAAGCATAACAAGCACAACCAAAGTTCCAACCAATGGACCTCCGGGTTATACACGGAGGTCCATTGGCTGAAACATTCCTTGTATTTTTTGTCCACATGTACAGAATTTTAACTTGATACATTGAGTGCTAACTATATTCCCTGGGTGATTTAGTTACAATCCACTCTCCACGTATTGTATATATCTTACTCAACTCAGTAAACTCTGTTCACGGAACGGGTTCCGGACATTTTCCCCTAGGACATTTTCCCCTAAAAACGTGTCACCTAGGCCATTTTTCTCTCTAATTTCAAATTAGAGGGTGGAAATTTTCCCCTAGTTAGGAAGAAAAGAATGGACATTTTCCCCAAACTAAAAAAAAATGAATTTCAAGATTTTATTACAAGAAAAAGAACGGAACACAGAAAACCCACCGACTGTATCTCTGATTGATCTCTGAACGCAGAAACATCTCACGAGTCACCACAAATTAGATTTTGACTATAATTACTATCAAAACAAACTTACCGAGGTGTGAATTTTACTTTTTCGATGTTTCGAGAACACACCGAACAAATCACCAGAAATTAGAAGTTGTGGTATTCTAAGATTTTAAATTAATCAAACTTCACTTTCCGAGCTCCGGGTACTCCGGCTTCCTCCATCCATAAAAAAACTGTCAGGGTCATGATTAGCCATTGTGCATAAGTATATGACTCTAAACACCAATAAATAAATAAATAAATAAATAAATAAATAAATAAATAAATAATTAATTAATTAACTAATTAACTAATTAAATAACTAACTAATTAACTAAATAAAAAAATAAATAAATAAACAAATAAAAAAATAAAAATATAAAAATATAAATAAAATAATTTTCCGAGAATTGGCACGCAAACAGCATAATTTGACAAACATCAAAGGTCAATAATGCTTTTTACTGTCTTATCGATCATGCATTTAGTGCGGAATCATCTAATTGACTTTTCATTATTATGATTGCTACATTGCAGTTGCCTTTCATGTCTTATACCAAACTCCAATAAATTTGATTATTGCTGCGAAAAGCTTATTCGAAAAATCCGAAATATTTTTGGAATCCCTCCTCACAGTGTACCAGTGGAGGGAATGGTGTGTAGATGTTCGTCTGTGTGCTTTTTTTGAAAAAAAATTCTTGATGCCAGGACTCAACAATTGCGCGCTTCACTTCAAATGGCAGCGAGCAGCATACAGCGTGCCACCCATTTTCAAGTTCGAAAGACTGCTGCAATGACACCTCATACGTACTATGATCTCGATCTCATCTGGGGAAAACCTATAGTCATATCCGTGAAAGATATTCCATTAAAGCGATTCTGATATGAAGATACTGCAATCTGAGGTTCCGTAAGTCGGGTTCTTAGCTGACGTTTTAAACCAAGCTCTCAGGTCACCAGTCTAATTCTATAAGAAATCCGACGCTGTCATGGGCTGTTTGTTTGCCCACTATTCATAGAGTTTGCGAAGTGAATCTCCAGATACCATTCAACGAAGCACGGCCAACGCTAATTTTTGTTACTTCAAGCATACTTCATGAAGGTGTGTGGATCATGTGCACAGACCGGGCATCCTTTAGGAGTGCAGGAGTGCTGCACGCCTACTGCGCGCATAGAAAAAATTGAGGAGGGCAATTTTTTTGCACCCCTTGATTTTCTGGAATGCCAGACCTATTAGGGACTGCCTTTAAAATCTGTTATCATTTCGTCCCCTGAGTTTCAATGTGTTCTCTGTGCCCACTGGCACAGAGAACACATTGGGACGATTTGTCAATGTTGCATTGATTTGCGATAATTCATGACCCATTCTGTGTCGCATTTCGATACATTGTGAGCGTAGAAGACAGTCACATAAGAATTGAATGCAACACTTTGAATCCTGAGAAGATGTGTGCCAATTTTTCTACTTTGTAGCTGAATGGACTACAATTTTTCAGTCACAATATTAATATGTTGAAGTGAATATAGCCAAAAAAGTATAGAAGTTTTTGCATTGAAAATTTCAGGTGCAGTTGCACTCCCAAGTAATCTGAGGAGGGCAAGTGTTTTGCATTCCTTGATTTTCTAGATTGCCAGGCCTGTGTGCACAAACATCTCACTTTATGTCAGCTTTATACGATGAAATTTAATCTTAAAGTTGCCGGTTCGGTCAGGTTTAATGTCGTAGTGTAGAGTATATTACCTCAAATTGAATACAAATGCGACATTTTATAAACAGAGGATATCTACACTGGTTTAGTGAATATCCGGAATTATCTCATGAGTGTGGACGTGAAAGTTTTATTTTTCACGAGCGCTTTCAGGTCCACACGAATGAGATAATTCCAGACATTCACAAAAACAGCGTAGATTTTCTTTTTATTACATGCTACGTGACATTTTACTGCGCAATATTCAGCCCAATTTGTCTGCGAACACCTTCTAGACTACAACAAAAAGCTGCTGATCGTTTCTTCAAGGCGACGTTCAAGGCGTCGTCATGCGCCGAAGCGTAACGCCATTTAAGAAGCTACTGAAAAAATTCATCGTGTGGACCTGAAAATATTATTTTTAACTCGCGCAAGCGCTCGTGATTTTTTTTTTTTGGTTAGTTCAAGAGCTCCATATTAAAAGTATTTTTTGAAATTCATTTTTCATTTATGAATAACATATATTTAATTAATTGTTTTAGCTCCACAGCATACCAAAATTTCGTGAAAATTGGGCGCATTGACCTCCAATGACGTCACGGGTAAGTTCAGATTCAAGCGTTGAGAATTTTCAGGGACGTCCACACATTTTTAGATACGTTTTTTTTATTGAAGATTATATTACCTAAATTAGAGATAGAAGAGCCTCAAAGTGGGACGAAATACAGAAGATTTGGGAAAAAAACGTTCAACTCGCATATCTTATCAAAATGAAAAACTAAAGAAATTATTGATAATTTCAAATGACCAAAAATCGGAATCCAAAATTTTAAAACTTTGTCACTGATAACTACAATGGTTTGTCGGGAAGAAATTAGACTTTTGTAATGAAAACTGTTCAAAAAGGCCGCAAATATGAATTAACCCCCTGAACACGTAAGACCGATGTTTCGGTCCAAGGCCATAATTTGGTCCCACTTTGTGTTATTATAAGAGTTCTATACACGAGGCATTGATGATAAAATAATAACTGCAGTGTGCAGCCAGACGGCTGCTCACTGCAGTTATTATTTCATTCTTCCTGCACATCGATATTGGATTGATCCATCTCACTGTAAGTGTACACGAAGGCGACACACCATTTTAGGAAACTAGGGTTCAAGAGGTTAATTCACCCGACGGTATTTACATCATATAATATTTGAAATCGGATTTTCATTTTTTAGCGTTATATTTGAAATAATACATACTAAACTTCCACTTCAACTTATATAAAGTAATTCCAGTTGCCCTCAAAATGCCTGTTATTTAATACCATGTGAGAAAGACAAAGAAAATAAAATTATGCAAAACTGAAGAATAAGATACATTTTTTGGAACACGCAGGACCTTGTGAATAAAATCAACGACCCAGATTTTATGAGACTGTCTCCAAGGATGATCTTATCACGGCTGCTGGAACCTGGTATCAACATGCCTTAGATATAGAGATTCCACAGAGACGCCCCCTCCCCCACAAAAAATGATATTGATGCGGATAAAACGTCAAATTTCTTCAAACAATTGTTTTAAAAAATTGTTACATTCGGGGAGATTCATCTTACCAAAAGAGAAAATAATTTTAAACACTATTTAAATAATGAAAATATAACTACTGAAGAGATACACACAACCCTTCGGCGACTAAAAAAGCGCGCCCTTAGCAACGGGCTAACTACTGGGCCGATTTGGACCAAATTCCGTATACAGACCCAAAATGCATTGCAAATGAAAACAGATAGATCAATGATGACGCCACGTAACTTCCCTAGCGACCAGAGCACCCCTCCCTTAGCAACGGGCTAACTACTGGGCCGATGTTGACTAAATTTGGTATACGGATCCAAAATGCATTGCAAATGAAAACAGACAGATCAATGTTGACGTCACGTGACTTCCATAGCAACCGGAGTGCCCCCCCCCCTTAGAAACGGGCTAACTACTGGGCCGATTTGAACCAAATTCGGTATACGGACCCAAAATGCATTTCAAATGAAAACAGACAGGTCAAACTTTACGTGTCCTGACTTCCCTAGCAACCAGAGCGACCCCTTAGCAACAGGCTAACTACTGGGCTGATTTTGAACAAATTCGGTATTCAGACCCAAAATGCTTTGCAAATGAAAACAGATATATTCAATGTTGACGTCACGTGACTTCCCTAGCAACCAGAGCACCCACTTAGCAACAGGCTAACTACTGGGCTGATTTTGACCAAATTCGGTATACGGACCCAAAATGCATTGCAAATGAAAACAGACTGTCAAAGTTTACGTCTTGTGACTTCCCTAGCAACGATAGCGCCCCTTAGCAACGGGCTAACTACTGGTCCGATTTTGACCAAATTCGGTATACTGACCCAAAATGCATTGCAATTAAAAACAGACAGTTCAGTGTTGACGTCACGTCTTTATTCCTCAAATTTCTCCTCAGCATACTGTTTTACATGAAACTACATTTGTGATACTCAGTTTTATCATTTTAAACATGGTCTTTTCAGTAAAACTGCATTGGCATATTATCATCGCTCTTTTTTTGCACAGCACTGCTGTATTTTCTTGTTTAACATTCTAGTTGAAATAATACATATTAAGCTACCACTTCAACTTATATAAAGTAATTCCAGTAGCCCTCAAAATGTCTGTTATTTATTACCATGTGAGAAAGACAAAGAAAATTTATTTATTTATTTATTGGTGTTTAAGGTCACATATTTATGCACAATGGCTAATCATGACCGTGACAGTTTTACGGGTGGAGGAAGCCGGAGTACCCGGAGAGAACCACCGAGCAACGACGAGCAGCTGCCAGCTCCCCAACATCGTAACTCCGCACTGCAGCACAGGCAGGGTTAGATTGGTTGAAGACATGCGTACCATCGACGTGCAGTACGCCTTAGTACACGGCGTCATCGTGCCCCCACGCGGGCAATGGAGATGAAGTGTCTTGCCCAAGGACACAACGCGGTTGCCGCAGGTGGGATTCGAACCGAGGACCTCTCGGCTTGCAGCCTGCACCTATACCTACTGAGCCACCGCGCTCAAAGAAAATAAAATTATGCAAAACTGAAGAATAGGAAACATTTTTTGGAACACGCAGGACCTTGTGAATAAAATCAGCGACCCAGATTTTATTAGACTGTCTCCAGTGATGATCCTATCACGGCTGCTGGAACTTGGTATCAACATGCCTTAGATATAGAGATTCCACAGAGACGCCCCCTCCCCCACAAAAAATGATATTGATGCGGATAAAACGTCAAATTTCTTCAAACAATTGTTTTAAAAAATTGTTACATTCGGGGAGATTCATCTCACCAAAAGAGAATAATTTTCAACACCATTTAAATAATGAAAATATAACTGCTGACGAGATATACAAGCCCTTCAGCGACTAAAAACAAAGAGTCTCCAGGATCAGATAAGATGTCAAACGAATGATGAACGTTCTCGGGTACCTTTCGTGATACATGGAGTTGTTAAATTGTTCAACTAAATATTAGAATAGCACCATTATCCCCGAAACTGGAGTGAATTGATTTCCACAACAATCCATCTTTATTACATGTGCAACCTTTTTGAACACAGAACAATTTAATGGATATTAACATTCACCGACCTATTGGGCCCATAACATATTTGTTTTTCTTATCACCCAGGGTTGTCCTCACATACACTTCAGTATGCTCACCCCCGTACTCTCTTATTCACATACACACCCACTAGACAAACAGCAACACCCAGATAAACATTACGCCCACACATGAATTGCACACTACCTTCCTCCCACAACTCACTAAGTCTCATTCGCAAACTCGCAAGCTCACATATTCGTTCATGTTGTCAGTACAAAAGGGTAGTTTAACCGTAAAACCCCATTCTCTTTGTAGTTTCAAATGTAAAGGCCAGTCACGACATGAACTCCCTGAAAACCACTTTCCATGAAGCAATGACAGGGATGGTATTCTCAACAGCAAATAATAAGAGACATTTCTTTCCTCTGTTATAAATAATAATTAATAAAAACACGGGCTGTCAATTTTGTCTCCAAAAGGGTGAGTTGGGGGTGCAATTTTAACAACTGCAGGACCAAAACCATAGACTGTACATTGGAGAAGCGATTTAATAAAATTATAAACTGTAGAATTAATGATTCATTCGACGATAACATATTAATTAGTGAAAATCAGCTTGGTTTCCGAGAAAATCGTAGCACGATCGACAGTGTACTCGTCACCAAGACTGCAGTTAACAAATGGAAAGAACTCACAAACCTTTTTATGCTGCTTTTGTAGACTGTAGGAAAGCGTTTCACAGTGTAAAATGGCCAACAACTATATTCTAGTCAACGACAGGGACCCACATATAGAAGTCGCAAAAAACTATGACAATGAAATGCAATTGACTCATTTCAGTTCAGAAGGTGCCACTTCAGAATCTGCTGAAGTTTTTTTTTTTTTTTTGAGCTCACCACCAATACCAAGTAGTAATAACAATAACAATTTGGCCGGCCGCTGATGTGTCTCAGTTCTCAGACAAGAAGGCTTTGATTAACCATGTTCTCTCAAATGCCACATTATCCCCACGCCTCTTCTCTCCTCCCAACACACAGAGACGAACCGATTGATGATATCCCGCACCTCATTCTTCCCAATCTCTCCGATAAGCATTCTAACCCTCTCCTGTGTGTCACGCACTAACCAGATGTCCCTCATTCTCCCATCGTATTCTGTTAGACTGGTATTTTGGGCATTGTAATAGAAAGTGTTCCAGGGTCTCCACTATGCCTAAATTACACTTTTGGCACTCCTTTTGCTTGTCTTTCCCAGCTTCCCCTCAGCTCTACCGACCGCGACGGTGACCTCATCTTGAACAACAGTGGCCCACCAAAGGTGCTATCAAGGAACACTTCAAACCTGGCTGCTCTTTATCACACAGGCCACCCAAATACCTCTTTGCTTAGTCCCATCTCTCTAATTTATGTTACAATCCACCATGACTCTTTCTAAGGCGATTTTTTGACCTGGTTTGTGCCCTCTTTCAAGTCCGAGATCTGCAATGAATATATCTCTAATAACTCCCTCACATGGGCTACCCACCTTGTCTTTATGTTTGAATTCCAAATATCCTGGAACATTAACTTACACCATCTGCTGTCGGGGAGATTTACCAAATAGTTAAGATAGCAATTTCCCCATCCACCCGAGCTCACTCCTTATTGCTTCTAGTGATGTGGCATTTCTCGACCGCGCTGTCCATCGGCCTGTATCGTTCTGCAGGGTTTCCAATCTCTTTAAAGCCATTTGGTTTAGAGATATTACTTCCGTACTATATGCTATACTTGGTACACCCACCATTTCTCGTATGGCTTTCTCCACAAAAACCTATTGAAGCTGTTTCCCCTTATCAGTTTCATTTGGTTAAGGATTCACCTCCCCTACACAGTTAGTTTATTCCTGTGGTTTCGGCAGATGTCTATTCCCGTAACGTTTATATTTACCTCTAAATACTCGTAGTCACATGTCTCCCTTACACTAAGAGGTTTGCTGCTACCTTCCGGAATACATAACTCCCCCACTCTCCTCTTTCGAGTAGGTTCCACTTTACAACTCACGGGTATAATTTCGCTTTTGCTTTTATTTAGCACGTGTCTTCATTTGTTCCCACATCTCACAACAATTGCCAGCATATTCTCTAGCTCTCAAACCTTTCGCTTTCTGACACCAATACCATATCATCTGCGGAAATAACCTCGGAATCTTCATGCCCCCAACAGCTACCCCTCGTCGCTATGCAGGAGTTCATCTCCCAAATCTTTGATGTACAATGCAAAATGAATTGGCGAAAGGATACACCCCTGCTTTATGTCTATCTCTGCATGCACGCATTTTGTTGTTTTGTTACCCAGGCTAAGTTCACTTTGTATATCTTTATATAATGCTTTCAGAATTCCCACAAACTCACCTCTCAGGCCCAGGGCCTCACGCTCTCGTCACATACCATCCCTCCATACCCTACCCTTTCTCTTTTCACATCCACAAAGATCATAAGCATCTTTTTCTTTGTTTGGCTTTCGCTGATTCTATCATTTGGTTCAGTGTGGAAAGATGGTCAGTGACTTTCCTTCCCTTCCTGAAGCCATTCTGGATCTCTTCAGAAATCCTTTCTCTTTGATCATATCCTCTAATCTCCCATACAGAACTTTGCACAAAACTTTTCCGTTTTGCTACAGGAAGAAATTCCCCAATAATTGTCCAATGCATCCTTTTCCCCTTTTTGTTTATAAATGTAACCTTGCTTTCCCTCTTTTCTTTTGAAACCTCTTGTTTTCTATTACTAAACTAAATAGGGCCGTTAAGCCTTTACAGAGGACCTCTCCCATGTTTTTAGGAGCTCGTTAGGATTTTCGTGATTCCGTCCCGCTTTTCCGTTCCTTAATTTTACGACCACTTTTTGTACCTCCTCGGTTTTTATTTCGCTGCACGCGAAGTGACGTTCGATACATTTTCATAACTCTCATGCCCCAGCGCTTAACGTTTACATTTTTCCAGCAATTGACTAGTTCTGGTGCGATTTGGTATTGATAGTCTATATTTCTGCCGTCTATTTTAATACTTCGTGAATTACTTCCTTTGTTTCTTTTATTCACCCATTTCCGAAATACCTTCGAACTCGACCCCCCTGTCATTCTTATCGTCCTAATAAGGTTGCAGTTTCGCACGCTCGGATTATCGTCTTTAATCTTATTTACATTATTTCATGCTTGTTGGTATTCTTCTTTTGCTACCCTGGGTTCGTTGCAATCTATCACCATGAATTTTCTACTTCTCCTGCACGCAACACATTTGACCCTTCAGCCCTTCTTCATACTCCGCCAGTCAGCATTCTTTCCGAGTCTCCAAATCTCCTTGAAGCTTCCCTTGTTGCTTACTGAGTTTTGGCCTCAGGTCGTGACTGTAATCAAGTTATGGTCACTATCCAATTCCTTTTACTCTCATCGTCCACTTCTACCTCTATCACATCTCTTCATAAAGCGACATCTGTGAGAATATAGGCGATTATTGTTCTTCTGTCGTTCTTCTCCCAGTTCAATTTCCCCTTACACCTCGCATTCTTGTTCGGAAATTTCAGACCGAGATCAACTGCGAAGTCCAATAGCTTCCTTCCACTCATTTTGACATTTTTTTTTATCCCCAGTATGGATGTCTTCTTCCTTGTCGCTTATGCTTCCATTAAAGTCACCCATCAGAATTATATAATTTCTAATTCTGTGATATTGGACCTAAGTGTTGAGTATATTAAGTCATTCCACTCAGGTTTGCTTCCCTCCACCACGTAGTACACAAACCCAATGGCAACACTTTTGTTTCTTAGATAAACCTTTACCCATCCAATTTCTTTAGATACTGACATCTGCCAGATTTGTGCTCAACGTCGTTCTAAATCTACTGTTATGTACATGCACACCCTCCACCTTTTCTTTCAGTTCGTCCTACACCTATCCACACACACCCCCTTACTTGGTCTTCATGTCTTAACCACGTCTCACTTAAGAACATGATATCAAAGTCCTCTCTCTCCCGTTCAGTGTAGCTATTTCGCTTACTTTCCTTTGGAGACCCCGGGTGTTGCTGTACCCCACAGTGCACCGCGATACTTTGACCTTTGACTTCCCCTATTTAATCTGTTGTTTCTTGAAGGTAACCTGAATAATATCTCTCTCTCTCTCTCTCTCTCCCTCTCTCTCTCTCTCTCCCTCCCTCTCTCTCTCTCTCTCTCTCTCTCTCTCTCTCTCTCTCTCTCTCTCTCTCTCTCTCTTGTTCAACCCATCTTTGCCCACCCTTGTTATTGCCTCTGGCCTTACATCCCGCTCGTCTCCAAAACAGGCTGTACTAGATTAAAATTTTCTCATCCAACACTTGTGTCTACATCCTGCCAAGGTGCAGCCCTTCTCAGCTGTACAAGTTCCTCGTACCCCAAAACGTGTCCAAATGATCAATAAAGGGTATACCCCAATCAGCACAGTACTCCTCCAATTCCTCATGTAATTCTGTAATCATTGAATTCCGCTCGTCTCCACCCTCTAGGACGGGAAGGACCCCCGGTACCACGCCTATGCATTTCCACTCAGCAGTTTAATAACTAAATTCCTGTACGTCTCCACAGGTCTTACCGATCTCCTCCCCTTGATGTTGTTAAACCCCCACATGAACCACCACTACCGGATCAGATCCTGATCCCGCCACAATACCATCAATCCTGTCCCCAGGGAAACACACAACTGTCCGATTTCAGCTGTCAGTACCACAGACAACCTTATGAATTCCGCGTACAACGCTGCTTCTGGCTACAACTAACTTTCTCTTATTCTCCTTCCTACTTCTTCCCTCAGACCTTACATCACCCATAACATCTACAATAGGCTATCTGTCCTACCAGCACCACACACCACCCCCTCTATTGTGCCCCCCCCCACCTCAGCCTCAACATCAGAGTCTATGACACTGAATCTATTTTCTAAGCACCGCTTAGTAGCCTTAGTACCCCTACGCCGGGTCGGAGCTACTGTCTCTACCATTCTGTGATTCGACTCTACCTTCCTAATTTTACTACAGGGCCTACCCTCCTGACGTGCATCCTCCACATCAAGCGTCTTCCCTCCATCTTTCCTCTTTTCCCACTTCCTTTTTGAATATACAGACATCTACCACCCACCCTCCACCTCACCACCGTAAGTAACTTTCACAGGGGTTACCCCAAGCTACACCAGCTCTACCCAGCCTTGCTTTCAGCTCCGCAATTTCCAGCTCGAACCCAACACACTTTTTTTAACAACTCTAAGATATCCCTGAAATTCTGACACACCCCGCTGCTGTCCACTGGCATCCCATATCCGCACTTCGTATTACACCACCTGAAAGCCCCCGCCGCATCCAACCCACCTTTCTACCAACTATTCAAGCCTTTCCCTTCCTCACCACCTGCACACCCCGATCATTGGACCTCATGCACCCCTACTAACCATACTTACGCCCACCTCGACACTAACTGAACACCTGCCAACCTTGTTTGCATATGCAGTAATCAGTAACCAAAAAACAAAATCAACCGACACACACGAAAGAGGGCAACGTAACTTGAATCAATAAAACTTTTCCAAAACCTATGACCTAAATCTACTTTCTTCACCCAATATTAGTCCCCAAAACACCTACAGAACCAAACAAATATAGTAAATCCTCCTGAAAAAACTAGATAAAAAATAAAAAAAATACTTATAAACCGCTCAGCAAATAATTCTGTAGCCTCTTCATGAGTAGTGAGCACAACAAGTATTTCGCCTGGAGAAACATTTCAAAGTGAAAGGGCTGCATAGCTAGCTGGCGATGACTTCACACCTAGCTCTAGTCATGACATTCACCATCCTAGTACAGTACAGCCGCTGTGGACTGGTCGTAATCCACGCGTGGTGATGTTCACACATGCGTTTATCAGGTAATACAAATCATCATCAGCAACATTTTAATTAACCCTTTACCTAACATGAAAAGCAGACGACACTTGCAAAAAAAATTCTTGAATAACTAAATTTTTTCATTTTTTGTCTCAAAAACATAGGTTATGACCCCTCGTTGGAACGAGCTCGACGAGCTCGTTCCAACGAGGGGTCATAACCTATGTTTTTGAGACAAAAAATGAAAATATTTTGAAAATTAATTGGCGATTTTTGAGAATAGCGCTGGCCGGTTTTGGCCGTTACGTTGGGTTATTCCTACAATTAGTGTTTGAAATCTAATATTATTGTGTCCGTGGAAATATTGCCCACCCGTGGAAGGTGACCGGTCCATGTCGGCTGTACTGTACAGCGGTGAGTTAATCATCTTCCGAAAGAGAGTCGGGACAGCAATGTACTGAATAGGTTCAATTACGTATTGAATCTGTAGCCCAAGAACATTAGGTTTCACTAGGGAAAAAAATCGGAGAAAGCTGATTTTTTTCAGGGAATGTCGAGTACATGTCACTGAACGATTAGACAAAAGTCCCCTAAAATCCCAGTTGAGCTTTTTTTTCTACAGCCTTTTTTCGAAAACACGTTTGAAAAAAAAAAAAAAAAAAATCGCACGAACTTTGTAACCTCGAATTGATCCAACTGTATTTTTTGTTTACGCGTATTTCGAGCTACATAATGTCTAATATACATTTACCTAGAGGAAAATGTGCATTCTGTGACAATTTCTGCGAAAAATTATTGAAAATTCACAAAAAAGTATCGGATTTACGCAAAAAATGACGATTTTCCTAACGGATTTGCCCAAAGGGTCGTAGTACAGAACGGGATGTTAGTTGGACAGACGATAAAAAATCCACCACCATTTGAAGACTTTTATCATTGCTTACAAAATAGACATTATGGAAGACCCCCTCTGCTTCTGGCCGAGTTCCCCTTTTGGCATAAAATTCATCAGCATGAGAACTCAACTATTTTCGGGCTTGGGACCGAACAGACAGGTCTGTGTCTGGCAGCATTAGATCAATAAATAATATTTACAGAATGTACAAATAAATCAACATGGATTAAGTTACATTGACTATTATCAACGCTATATACAGAAATGACATGACCTATATACATATTATTCATCGAACTCAGAAATTTCCGACAGGACAGTGTTTCTGTGGTTGTTACAAGAATCCGAACTGCAATTACACAAACCTGAGCAAGAGAGTCCTGCCTTCTTACATCCACACCTTTTTGTACAAGCACTCTTGCAACCACAACTGATCAGATTCAGTAGGTTATCGGGGGCACATGGCTTTGTGGCTGCAGTCGGTACAAGAAGTCCATTGTCTAGCGACCACCCCCAATCCGTCGGAGGAAGCGAAGTGCCAAGCCATTGTTGGACCTGGAGATAACATATGTAGACATGGTGTTGTGCAGCATCGCTGCTTGGTGGGATTGAGGCTAGGTCGATGGGTTTATTCAGTTTAGATTTTGCTACATAACGCTTGTAAGTGACATATCAATATTGGTCGAGAGAGGAAACAGTTTTACTCCCGTATAAGATCAGGAGAAGTTGTTCCCCGGAAGCGGCTACTGCACTTGGTGTACTGTCATCCGCCAAAATTGTGTTGACATACTGCTGTGAGTCGCTAGTAACATCGGAGACAATGGTACTGAATACTTTCTTCTTACCAACTCGAAAGAGTGCAGAAGTAGTGTCACAACCACTTATGGAATATGCTACAAGGAGGTTGCTTCTATGATCACCCATTTTGGTTGCTATTTCACTAACTGAAACTAGTAAGTTTGGGGTAATGGAATACATCATGTGAATGTTACATCCCGGTTGAACTCGAGAGGTAAGAATGACTAACAAGTCTGTGTCTGTTCCCACAACGACAACATTGTTGTCATCTTGAGCGATGTCAGGTGCAGTTTCGGCTATCAGTACATCAGCATTAGCCTCGGCCTGCTTGGACTGAATATTGATAGCAGATAGCTCCTGCATTAGAAGATCGATCAGTTGGGTTTTGTTCCTGGCATTTGCAAGGAATTCGGATTGGGGTGTGGTGGCTGGTAACTCGGGTGAGATATTGATATCAATGGAATACCTGTCTTTAGATCTACGGGCTTGTTCCATGCCCTTTGTCGACATTGTACAAGCATAACCATCAAAAACAATCACGACGTTCGCCCCAACATGTCTCACTAGATAATTGGAATATGATGTACATATGTCCTTATATGACGACTGTTTAGGCCATACAACTGCCCTCAATAAAAATCCACCATCTACAAGAAACAGAGAATGTTCTGGGATTTTAGTTTGCTCGGAACCGTATGTTTTGAGGATCTTACCGAGCGTGCTTTTCTGTGTCTTCCTCATTCCAGCAGAATCAAACAATGCTGGTGGTTTCGGGGCGAGTTCATATTTGAGATACTCTTCCATCTCTGCTTTTGACTGAATAACACATGTGATGCGGTTGAACAGAATTGTGGGGTCAATCACTACCTTACTTGCACGGACTTTGATGCTATTTGCCATCGATGCGAAAGACTTCACAGTGTCAACATGTCGTAGTTTGATGCTGTTGAACGTTTTGCTTACAACATTCGATACGCAACATTCACCAGTTTTGCGAACTTGGTCACAGTTCACAGTTTCGTCGGCCACAAGCCCGGTCGCTATAGAGACTAATTGTAGTGGATCTCTATTCTGAAAGGGGGAATGCACTCTGAGCCAGTTCAATAATTTGGTGATATCAATGGCATCAGTCAATTGTGAACTTTGACGGAGATCCCGATGTTGTTCGCCATGACCAGTGTGAACATGAACAAAATTTTCAAGAGCATTACATATCGGAAGGCAAAGAGGTAGTCCATGTACCCATTTCGCAACAGTGCTATCGGTTATTCCCCTGCCATGTGTGAGACCACCAGGGAGCTTGAACATTCTCATTAAACACTGCTCTATGGTCTGATCAGAATATATCCCGTCCCAGAATTTATCTGAGCGCCTTATGGTAAGAGAACCTTTCTCAGTGAACAACTTCAAATCATCCTGTTGCATTATTATTTCTGTTAGCTCATTCATCTGCTGCAAATAGAGATGAGAACTTTTTGCGTATGCAAAATGACCACCTGCGTGAAATACTGGAATCATATTGCGAACACAATATGTGTGGAGTTCCCAGTCGCCTGTGCGCTCTGCTCTCAAGAACAACTGGAGAAGACCTATTTGCTCGTAGTATTGTACTCAAAGCTTTCCTGTGCGTCCTACGGACGCATTCTGGAGCAGTTCGTGTAATTTTGACAGTAGATGGTTGACACTTTCTTGATTGACAGCGTCAGCTGTTGTACAGTCACCTCTGGCAAGTCCGCAGAATATTTCATTGACTTCTGTGCAGTCTATGTTATCTAGTGTTCGGCTTTCTTCAAACACAAGTTTTGTAATGGCAATTTGTGTTAGCAAATGGGCACGAACTGCTCTTGAATATGCATGACCACTGATCAAATGATGGATTGACCCACCAGCATAAACAGTCCCACAAAGTTCATCCAAGCCGCTACCAGCCATGATCGAACCAATTGCCCCTAAATATGACATAATCATATGGAAGCCGCCGAGTCTAACGAAAACTTTTGTCAACTTATCT
Organism: Pictodentalium vernedei; assembly: GCA_031216915.1. Lineage (NCBI taxonomy): Eukaryota > Metazoa > Mollusca > Scaphopoda > Dentaliida > Dentaliidae > Pictodentalium > Pictodentalium vernedei. The sequence goes on along the minus strand of CM062288.1, from coordinate 52,944,752 downwards.
GACGAAGACACAATCTCCACTTCTTTGATATAAAGTGGTTGGTCAAACACATCAAGAGCGTGCACACATTACATGCCAATGCATCTTGAGTGTAGGCGAACACCACATTATGTGATTTAATCGAACATGGAAATTGAAACAATGATGCTATAATACGGTATTTGAATGAGAAAAGTCGATGCCGGTTGAATTTGAGTTTAGGGGGTATGGTTAATATTTCACACGTTTCACCAGTTCATTATGGAATAAATGACTATTGTTATATATCATTATAAAGCCACTGCTTTTCTGCAATTTTTGATATATAATTTAACTCCCAAAGTAGTCGTAGGTTTGATTTAATGGACGTTGTGTACCGTTGTATGTATGAAAACAATAAAATTTTTTTCGTAATTTTGTACATTTTCGTGAATATTTCACATTGAGTGTGAGGATTGGTACAAAGTTGGCATTTTCTGTTGGGGATATGTATTCGCAATATAATTCAGCACGATATTTATGATTCTCACCCTACTAAGGCGAATCAGAATGAGAAATATGGAGCTGGGTCGAATTTTTTTTTTAATTTTTTTTTTCATAAAAAAAAACGCTATAACTAAAAAAGCTCAACTCGGATTCGCGGGGACTTTTCACACTTTATCCGCAATGTGTGTCCCGGAAACATATAAAAAAATCAGCTTTCTCCGATTTTTTTCCTTACTTTCTCATTTTTATGTCTAATGTGCCTGGACTACTGATAATGTTGCAGAAGTCAACTCTGTTGCTAACAATTCACCATACGAATAACACTGCAAAAGTGCCTCGAGTAGCATCCAGATGGTCAGAAAGAAACCTGTTCGGATGACTTCTGACACTGAAGAAAAGTCTCCGTGGAAAATGAAAGCAATGATGTTAGAGAGTTTAGCATCCAATAATGTGTTTTCTGGGAGCACCAAAACAAATTTAAGCTGTGGTTCTCTCCACATTTCTTGACTGGTTTTATTTGCAGATATTTTTCTAAACATGTCACTATAATTCGTCCCCTGAGTTCCAATGTGTTCTATGTGCCTACTGGCACATAGAACACATTGGAACTCAAGGGACGTATTGTAGTCAGTGAGGATTGCCTCGCTACAGTGTCACTGTGACAGCAATATGGATTAGAATATGAGGCGCGGTGGCTCAGCGGTTACGGCATTGGACTTCACACCAAACGGTCCACTGTACGATCATCGCAGCCGAGTTATGTGCTTGGACAAGGCACTTAATCCCAATTGCCCACAAGGGGGCACGGTGGAGCTGTGTACCAAGGTATACTGCACGTCGATGGTGCACTTGTCTTCAGCCAATGTTACCCTGCTTGTGTGGAGTTAGTACATTGGGGAGGCTGACCGTTACTCGCTCTCGCTCAGTGGTTCTCTCCAGGTACTCCAACTTCATTCGAGGTAACCCTGGCAGTCGAGAGTGTCATTAAACCCCATTAAATTAATAAATAAAAAAGGATTAGAATATAGTATTTCGTAGATTCAAACAAAATATAAAGGGGGGAAATGTTGTTACTGTACGCATCATTTAAAGTGACAATGTTCGGTATTATTATGTGCTAGCCTGTGAATTATCGCAAATTATCTAAAAGATATTTTTTTTTATATCCATCGACTCGACGGATATCGAGAAATACCCCGCAGTAGCTTCCTAAATGACGTCACGCTTCGACGCATGACGTCACCTTTAACGTCGCCTTGGAGGAACGATCAGCAGATCTTTGTTATTGTCTTGCAAAAAATAATACGTTCAGGTCCACACGCTTCGGCGCATGACGTCGCCTTGAATGTCGCCTTGAAGGAACGACCAGCTGATCTTTGCTATTGTCTTGAAACTGTTTGCAGTCGAATTAGGCTGAATGTCTCGTAGCATATTATTTATTTATTTATTTATTGGTGTTTAAGGTCACATACTTATGCACAATGGCTAATCGTGACCGTGACAGTTTTACAGGTGGAGGAAGCCGGAGTACCCGGAGAGAACCACCGAGCAACGACGAGTAGCTGTCAGCTCCCCAACATCGTAACTCTGAACTCTGCACCGCAGCACAGGCAGGGTTAGATTGGTTGAAGACATGCGCACCATCGACGTGCAGTACGCCTCAGTACACAGCGTCATCGTGCCCCCATGTAGGCAATCGGGGTGAAGTGTCTTGCCCAAGGACACAACGCGGTTGCCGCAGGTGGGATTCGAACCGAGGACCTCTCGGCTTGCAGCCTGCACCTCTACCAACTGAGCCACCGCGCCCCCCTCGTAGCATATAACAAATCGAAAATCTACGCTATTGTCGTATGGACCTGAAAGTAATATTTTTCGTTTGCGTAAGCGCTCGCGAAAAATAAAACTTTCAGGTCCACACTGACAAGATAATTCCCGATATTCACCAAAACAGCCGAGATAAAGTCTATTTAATTTTTTTCATTGATCTGAAGCAAATGGTTCAAGTGCGAACGTGTTGGTACCAGGGACGTGGCGACAGGGGGGAGGGTGGGGTATCACCCCCAATCCTGGTCAAAATTCCTTATAGTTGGAAATTTGGAGGGCAAGTCAGGAATAGTTGGAAATTGCAACTATGTGGATTTTAGAGCTTCTTTGGTGATGCTGATGTCTCCTCCACTTCCCAAAATTCCAACTCGGTTTCAAATCATCAAAAATTCCAACTGTTACTATTTACAGCTACAGTGTCCGCAATATCGAGCTTCATAAGTATGCATGATGTCAACTGGTACGAGATTTCTACAGGAAGTTTACTTCTCGTAATAAAAAAATCCTCGAAATGCACTTCAAGAAAATCACATCATGTAAAATCGTTATCCTGAGTTAATTCCATCATTCACAGTTACAAAATGATGAAACATCGAAAATTGATCATTCCTGCATAAGATCTGATTTAATGTTCGGATAGTGTGAATTGCTCAAAGTTCTAAGCTTGAACATTTGTTTAGCACATATTCAATTTCCAGAATAATACCAAATAATAATAACCTGATAATTATATCATAAATGTGTTGGCATTTCAGTTACTAGAATCAATTTTATGCTCCCTTTTGTGGCTTCATTTTAGAATTTTTTCTCGGTAGTGAATTTCCAACTGGGGGGGGGGGAGCTGGAGGGAGTTCCTCCTCCCGCCCCACCCCCCCTCGTTGGAAATTCACCACCCTACACCCTCTTGCCACGTCCCTGTTTGTTACTTTGACAGGTTGAGTGAGGGTTGCCGCGCTGATCCTAATGTCAAAGTGACAATGAGTTGGTTAAAATGATTTGTTTTTCGGTAGTTTCGGAAATCAGGTACCGTGGGAATCAATGATGATTGCCTCGCTACTTAATATACACAATGCCAATATTAGGACTGTAGATTTATTAACGACTGAATTGTTTTTTGTGAGGTGTTTTTCGGTATGGAATCAGTTATACTGATAAAACTTGGAACGCCTTATATATATTTCTACACTTAGAATTACTATCATGACAGGGTCAATGAGGACTGCATCGCTACTCAGTACGTCATGATGACATACATGTATTTTTTATACATTTTCTGTCAAATTGTTTCCAAAAATGTTTTCAAAAGGTTAACTTTGTTGGTACAACTGAGTCAGTCAGGGTTGCCTTGTTGCGCGCTATATTGTTCATCTTAAATCACTTGGGTTAAAAATTAACCCAAATCAACTGGGTTCCGCAAATATGAACCCAATTGGGTTCATATTCATTCAACCCAGTTGATTTGGGTTGATTTTTAACTCAACTGATTTCAGAGCGTGGTATCAATCAGAGTTTTCAGGGAACAAATTTCACAGAAATTATTCTTTGCAACAGGAACTGACCAATGTTCTTGACAGACGATTAACAATCACCTAAAGAAACTGTGATGTATTTGAAATGACAAGGTTGTCATTTTTGCTGGAGGGGGAGAGTGTGATAGGATCAGATATTTGTTGGCAACTGTAACTTGTGTATTTGCATGTACTACGCAGATAATTATCACAGTTTGTCTCTTCTAATTAACAGGCACTGTAAGAACACCTCTGCACTAAACTACGGAAGCACATAAGGCGTTTTGTACTGGGTTCTTTGTTATGAAAGTGACTGTATGCTGGTGAGAATGGGTGAAGTAGACAACGCCATCTATTGTCAATTCAAGGTGTGCAATTCGTGGTTACATGTATTTTTGCCAACAAAAACCTCAAAAATGTTCATTGTTGTCAGCTATCGGATAAGTCAGTAAATTAACTTTAATTGATTAAATGCAATTTATTATTACCAGTGATTAAGTTAAATTACATACTCTGGTACTTGATTGCCTTTTACTGAAGTTTATCTTTCTCACATTTATCCAGCTGTCATTGTGTCAATGTTTATTTACCGTTTATGGAGGTTCGCACTGTGAGACACCGACGGCAGGTAAATTGTAAGGAGGCTCATACTCCGTGTTTAATATTATGGTCAGCAAATAAAGTTTAGGGAGGCTTCTACTCAAGTAAATATATTCAGTATATAACGTTTAAGGAAGTCTGTACTCCAAACTGTTATTTTGTGTAGTTGAATTTTAAGGAGGCCTCTTCTCCGATTTACCAATTACCAAATGTGATTTTAAGGAGGTCAAAATAAAATCTTGGAATGATGTTCAGCCAATAAATTATATTTGAACCCAAATAAAACGAAATATTTGAGCTTTTCAATCAAAATAAATCAATGTCGCTTTAGGCCACACAAAGTAGATCTGTTTCTCGGGCCATTATTTGTAAAATTGCATGCCGGCGAGCCGTTTTTACTTTATTTTTTTATTTCTGTAATTATTTCTTTGCCATCAAAAGAAGTGTTCTTGGTTTACGTTTTAGGCCTCATAATCTACGGAATAGCATGAGTGGTGGTGTATTTCGTTCCTTGAGAGCAGTCAATTATAATGGATATCTGGCCCACACAGTTTCTTTATTTCTGAGGGACAGAAGTTTGAAAATGAATGATCTATTCAAATGTTTTACCTGCCCGTTGTGTTTGACTGGAAGAACAATACTCTTCCGATACCCTTCAATGACTTCTTTGTTTGGAAAGATAATAATTCTGGAATAACAGCCAGACAAAGTGTTTTTTTGCAAATAGATCGAACGCGAAAAAGACACATGGACAATCTTCCAGAATATGGAACGAATTAGCTTTGAACACACGTATCATAACTTTCAGATCTAGTCTTAAGAATCTGTTAATTACGAAACGCCTGATGTCGTATCCGGAAACATTTTACTTGTAATAACCCATATTGCCCAGATTGTATCTATTAGTATTAACCTTGTCGGGAGCGCGGTGGCTCAGTAGTAGACTGTTGGATTTCTATGCTAGAGGTCCCGATTTCGATCCCGTCCGGGACGACCCTCGTTGTGTTCTTGGACAAGGTACTTTATCCCGGTTGCCTACACGGGAGCACGATGACACTGTGTACTGCACGTCGATGGTGCACATGTCATCAACCGCTGTAACACTGCCTGAGTCGAGCTTGAACAGAGTTGGAATATTGAGGAGCTGACAGTTGTTCGTCGATGCTCGGTCGTTCTCTCCGGGTACTCCGGCTACGATTAGCAATTGTGCATAAGTATGTGACCTAAAACACCAATAAATAATATAAATATTAACCTTGTCCATGTTCTCTGTTGATCACTGACATGTGGTCAATATATATATTTCTCGATATCGCCAATCAGCCCATGCGATAGTCGTCAGTATGCATTCTTTGTGATCGAGTAAGTTTATTTTTTTACTTTTGTGCAAAGCGTCCCCCATCTTTGGACAGATCAATGATTTTGGATGTTTGTGAAATGTTAGGCGAACGGATTCAACACCCGAGGAGGTGATCTCTGTCACTTTCTGTGTCTCTACAGATATTGATAGCGCTGTGTTTTTACACTACAGTCGGTTGTCGGGCTGTGCAACGGACGTTCATGGAGTGAGCAAGTCAACGATGTCTCATGTGAAAAATCCTCACACTTTATTAATTTTATATGTAAATGAATGAAGCAAGTTTGCGAGAGATTGTGGTCTGGTTGCATGAGATGGCGGCTTCCCTTAACGTAACGTGATTTGTGTTAATGATTGCATTAACCCCTTACCAAACGCAACGGCCCAAACCGGTCAGCGCTATTCTCAAAAATCGACAATTCGTTTTCATTATTTTTTTCATTTTTTGTCTCAACAACATAGGTTATGACCCCTCGTTGGAACGAGCTCGTCGAGCTCGTTCCAATGGGGGTCACAACCTATGTTTTTGAGATACAAAATTAAATAAAATGGTTATTCAAGAATGTTATTTGCAAGTGTCGTCTGGGACATCTTGAGAGTGCGAAATAACAAAATAACTATTCAGACCAAACACATTCTTATTCAAGTGTGCGAGAATAAGACAAGAACAAAAGTTCTGTACGGCTGTCTTGATGAAGTAGCTACGATCGTTGGTTGGACATTCTCACGACGAGTGACAGTCAATCGGACATAAAAAAGGAATGCTTTCTGCTTCTTTGTTCTCCGCGCTTGTTTGCTTCTCAGCACAAGGGCTTGTAACGTGTTCCGTTGCCACTATACACACCATCCTGCCATTACTCGAGTGTCTGTCTTGGGGCAGCGGAGCGCGTAACAAACCTATAATTTATCCTTCCCAGTTTTGATGGAAGAACCCTATACATGGACAACAATTACCCACAGTGCAGTTGTCGCAGAGCTGTCGTAATCCACGCGTGGACAGTGATGTCCACGCCATCTCAAATTAATTTTTGTATGATTACTTCTATAATTAGTGTTTGGAATCTAATATTATTGAGTCCGTGGAAATATTGTCCACTTGTGGAAAGTGATCAGTCCACGGCGACCGTACACGTAATGCCTTATGGAGTCAGTCCACGGCGACCGTACACGTAATGCCTTATGAAGATCAGTACACGGCGACCGTACACGTAATGCATTATGGAGATCAGTCCACGGCTACCGTACAGGTAATGCCTTATGGAGATCAGTCCACGGCGACCGTACACGTAATGCCTTATGGAGATCAGTCCACGGCGATCGTACACGTAATGCCTTATGGAGATCAGTCCAAGGCGACCGTACACGTAATGCCTTATGAAGATCTAATCTGTTCGTAATCATTGTCATCATATCCAAAATACCACTTCTGACTGCGCACCTCTTAATCCAGTCACTCCGCTCCCCACCCCGAATGCCTTTGAAACAAAAACATGATTCTGGTGTGTGGTGACGCCAGATACAATAAGAATAATAACTTTATACCGAGGAACCTTACACTGAGGTATTTAAACTACAGGAACCCACACTTTTCCGTCCGCTGCCGTATCAATCGGTCGATGCCCAGTCTGATGCTTAATTTAACCATAAGTTTGTTTCGTGGAACGCTTTCGTGAAACAGAATTGGCATAGGTAAGATTTATCTGATCTCTGAGATTCGAGATCATCTTAAGATGGTCTCATGACATGGCTTCATGAAAGTGGCCCCTGGTGTAGTTTATGTTTTATTAATGCTACAGTTTGCCCATTGAAGGTGTTAATTGCAAATAAATAAATATTCTAAAAAAAAATTAAATATCTTTGATTCAAACTTCATCCAGTGAAATCTAATTTGAACAATTTTCGTTTTTTGACTGTTTTATGGCTTAACCTTCTGACATCTTTGGCGTAGCACATTGAAATTCACAAAGCAAGATTTCGCTTTTCTCTCTGTCCAAATGAGTTATTTTGTGCCTCTATGTTCCGTAAGGCGGGCGTGTAACTAACTCATACTTTGCCCCCCTCCCCCATCAACAATAACCTATGAGGGGGGGGGGGGTGGGTACGAAATATGGTTTTGTTGAAATTTTTGGAACAATTCGATAAACTATTATTTAACCTTTTACCCAACGTAACGTCCAAAACCGGCCAGCGCTATTCTCAAAAATCGCCAATTAATTTTCATTATTTTTTTCATTTTTTGTCTCAAAAACATAGGTTATGACCCCTCGTTGGAACGAGCTCGTCGAGCTCGTTCCAACGAGGGGTCATAACCTATGTTTTTGAGACAAAAAATGAAAAAAATTAGTTATTCAAGAATTTTTTTTGCAAGTGTCGTCTGCTTTTCAGGTTTAGGTAAAGGGTTAAAATAATAAAATTTACACAACATACCATTACCTGACGGTGTGTCACGTACAAAATCCATGACCTACCCACCAAGGTCAGTCTCAACATATAGAGGTTAAGGTAGAGATCAACACGTAGAATGAGCATTTACAGTCTTTTCGAGTCCAAGTCGAACTTTCCAGTGGAAGTGTATATCATAATAAAACTTACACAACACATAGTCCACAAATAGAGGGTGTGTCAAATACAAAATTCAAGGTTGTCTTCCCAAAGTCAAGTTCATTGTAAGGGCCAACACATGAAATGAACATGAACTTGGAGATGCCACCATGGCTCTTACACAGCATATGTACCATCACCAGATATACTACATACAAAATTAATGAGTGGCCTATCAAGATCAAGGTCAGCGATAGAGGTCAACACATGGAATCAACATGCACATAAACTTGTTAGTGTCTGAGCATAAATTTTAAGTGGAAGGGGACATTACTGATGGTGAAATTTACGCAACACTTGGACCACCACGAGACAGAGTGTTACATACAAAATTCCTGGCTGTCTTACCAAGTTCAAGGTCACAGATGGAGATCAACACATAGAATAAAACAAGCACCACAGCCTTTCTTTTAGTGAAAGGCAACATAGCAATAAAACTTATACAGCATGTGTACCACCACCAGGCAGTTGTGTCGCTTACAAAATCTTCCGTACATATATCCGACTTTAGTACACATTACGAACTATGGGGAGTTTCTGCCGCCATTTTGGGCGCCAGCTTTTATATCTCAAGTGGCTCACGATGTACAGAGTGACACCATTCTAACTGGGATTCGGTGCAAACTGTTACCACAGAAACGACCAAAAATCCATTTACTTCCCGACATTGCAAGGTTAGCCCCCAAATGGTTATTTGGCAGTCGGACTCTAAGAAAACATGAAATGATGCTGAATAAAAGAATCCAAAAACAAGAGTTCTTTTATTTGTTAAGCTCTAAAAAACTAACCTTTAGTGAAAACCAAATGCATTTTAACTGTGCAGACATTGACTCCTATGATTGCAGTAGGTCGATCAAATATTTTCAATATCAAAGTTGTGTTATAGTGGGTAATTCTGGATAAGTTATTCCGGTTAATTCTGGGTACATTTCTAATAATTTCTGCGTTCAGGAGGACCTTCCGGATCCTCGGTTTCCCTAACCCAAATTCGAATAAGCCTATATTATTTTAGTAAGCATGTCAGGCAAGAAACTCCAATTATCATCGATATGGAATCACCAGTGTACTATTGTCACTTTAAACATTTGCCCCCCCCCCCCCCCCAATCCTCATCACACCAGCTACGCTCTTACTCCTCTGAAATAGGTTCTTATGGGCTTATGGTTATCTGATTGTATTATAATATACTTATATAATGTAATGGTTGATCTATAGCAAGGACTGGACGAATACTTCTGTTATGATAGAACTTGTTTTCTCTGAAAATAGTATTGATAATTTCAAATGACCAAAAACCGGTATGCGAAATACATGCACGAAGTTTTAAAACTAGTTCACTAATAACTACAAAGGTCTGCCGGAAAGAAATTTGAGTTTTGTAATGGAAACTGTTCAAAAAGGCCGCAAATATGAATTAATTCTTTGAACTCGTATGACCGATTTTTCGTTCCAAGGCCATAATTTCGTCCCATTTTTGTGTTATTATAAGAGTTCTATACACGGGGCATTAATGATAAAGTAATAACTGCAGTGTGCAGCCAGGCGGCTGCACACTGCAGTTATTATTTTATTCTCCCTGCACATTGATATTGGACTGATCCATGTCACTGTAAGTGTACACAAAGGCGACACCATTTTAGGAAACGAGGGTTCAAGAGGTTAATTCACCCGACGGTATTTACATCATATAATATTTGAAATCGGATTTTCAATTTTTTTAGCGTTATATTTGAAATAATACATACTAAACTACCACTTCTACTTATATAAACTAATTCCAGTAGCCCTCAAAATGCCTGTTATTTATTACCATGTGAGAAAGACAAAGAAAATAAAATTATGCAAAACTCAAGAACAGGATACATTTTTGGAACACGCAGGACCTTGTGGATAAAATCAACGACCAAGATTTTAAGAGACTGTCTCCAAGGATGATCTTATCAAGGTTTCTGGAACCTGGTATCAACATACCTCAGATACAGAGATTCCAAAGAGACCCCCCCCCCCCCCCCTCGCCCCCACAAAAGAAAAAAAAATGATATTGATGCGGATAAAACGTCAAATTTCTTCAAACAATTGTTTTGGAAAATTGTTACATTTGGTTACATTTGGAGAGATTCATTTCACCAAAAGAGAAAATAATTTTAAACACCATTTAAATAATGAAAATATAACTACTGAAGAGATACGTACACCCTTCAGCGACTAAACACAAAGAATCTCTAGGATCAGATAAGGTGTCAAACGAATGATGAACGTTCTGGTACCATTCGTGATACATGAAGTTGTTAAATTGTTCAACTAAATATTAGAATCGCACCATTATCCTCGAAACCGGAGTGAATCGATTTCCACAACTATCTACAGTAGTATCTTTATTACGTGTGCAACCTTTCTGAACACAGCATAATTTAATGGTTATTAAAATCACCGACCCATTGTGTCCATTTGTCACAAATAACATATGTGGTTTTCTTAACACCCAGGGTTGTCCTCACATATATTTCACCCTCGTACTCTCTTATTCGCTTACACATCCACTAGACAAACAACAACACCCAAACACTACGCCCACACATGAATTCCACACTTCCTCTCTCTCACAACTCACTAAGTCTCATTCGCAAACTCACACGCTCACGTTCATTTTGTCCACACAAAAGATTTATTTAACCGTAGTTTTAAATAGATGATTACCCCCCACCTCCCTTGTAATGACCAATATCCCCATTAACCCTTTACCTAACATGAAAAGCAGACGACACTTGCAATAAAAATTCTTGAATAACTAGTTTTTTTCATTTTTTGTCTCAAAAACATAGGTTATGACCCCTCGTTGGAACGAGCTCGACGAGCTCGTTCCAACGAGGGGTCATAACCTATGTTTTTGAGACAAAAACTGAAAAAATAATCAAAATAAATTGGCGAATTTTGAGAATAGCGCTGGCCGGTTTTGGCCGTTACGTTGGGTAAAGGGTTAAAGAAGTTAAAGAACATAAGCATTTGGTGTAATCCTCAACTTTAATTGTTCTTGGAATAACTACATAGAACATATCTGCGCAAAAGCCTGGTGTCGACTGGTCCTTCTTAGGAAAAATAAATTTCTTCTGGATCGTAAAACACTTCAAAAAATGTATTTTGATTTCGCGAGGCCACTACTTGGATATGCGGATACAGTTTGGGACAACTGTGCAGAAAATGACTCACAAAATCTTGAATATATTCAAATTGAATTGCTGCTGTCCGAATTATTACTGGTGCCACACTGAGCGCCAGCAGAATCTTATTATATGAAGAAACTGATTGGGAATCACTGCAGTCAAGGTATTTTAAAATGTATTATAATCTTATACCGTCTTATATTTCCAATAGAATCCCCCCATCAATACCAGTTAATCAAATACGTGATTTACGTCATGCTTAAAATCGCCGTGTCCCTTTCTATCGAACCAAATATTATCAACTATCATTTATTCCATCAACATCCAAAATATGGAATGATATCCCTGTCAACATCAGAGAAAATAGCCTCATTACAGATTTCAAACTCTATCTAAATCAGAACGTCCTCCGAGCACCACCATTCTTTTAGAATTCGAGATCCCACAAAGCGCAGGTATATCAGTGCAGACTACGATTACGGTGCAGTCATGTTACTGAACACCTCTTTGTGAACCGCATGGCCACCTCGGCAAACTGCATATGCGGTGAACGCAAGACAACTGGGCACTTTCTTCGAAATGTCCAAACTATAATCGAATAAGAAGTGATACACTGTGCTTACGTCTTCTCGTGTTTGACTGTAATGCTTTGCTGTATGGATGTGTTTTATAGTGCTCGCGATAATCGAATTATATTTGAAGCGGTGCATCAGTTTATTCTTAAATCTGAGCGCTTCACTTAATGTTTGAATAACCACAAAAGATCGGAGGATGGACTGCTTCTGTAAATATGGACACTCAGCATCGTTACTCTTCGAGATCGAGTTACCGAAAAATCAGTATCAATCGAAATGATGGTGCCTCACTGTGTTTTTGATTCAGATCCTTCTTCCCCCATGGCCAGATCATTCACCCCCCATGGCCACTCCTACCATGGTGTTAACACGGGTTGCTTCGATCCCAAAAAGTCACGAGAGCAGAGGACGCGACGTTACAGTATTTTCAAATAACTTTCTTCTCTGTACTTATATTACATGACTCAGTGAGTGGAGGGTGTGTTGTGGATGGATCGCCCGTGGAGTGGAAATTCCACCCAAGCAATAATTGCGAATCTGTTGCAAATCACGGTAAGAGCAGGCAAGGCTCCGGCCAACGGACCTCCGGGTGGAACCCGGAGTCCCGTTGGCCGGAGTATTGATTGTGCTGCATGTCGTAATGAACAGGACTTGAAGTGATACAGTGGATGATAGTTCCACTCTGCGGGTGGGTTGGGTGCAGTTCGCTCTCCACGTGCTGTAGTTATCCGGTAAAATACTAGCTGGTTTGCTGAACCACTCCATTTCTGATCCTTTACATACAAATGGTTGTTAGTTTTGTTTGGTCTATCACAGAATACCTAACTCTACCTGACCTTTGTCCTTTGGTTGGATTTTAGATAGCAGTTCTTGACTACACTGCAAATGGTAGAAAAGTACATTTATTTTTTTTTTTAAATCCGTGGCAATTCTCTCCTATATAAATACAGGTGCCTATTTGAATACAATTGTCTCATTTTGACATTCTTATTCTTATGTTTCTGTCCTGAGTCAGCAGTCAATACTTTTTGATAAATATTGATGAAAGTTACTTACCTAAAATAAACTATCGTAAAAACCGACAATTATCCAGATACCTCAACTAAAACGAAGTACGGAACGGAGGTGGTTCAGCAGCATGCAGTTATTAATACTCATTTAAACAAACACCCTATTCTACCATTTCTTTAAATTTCTTCTTATCTTCATTATTTAGTTAACAACATATACAGGGACCGACCTGGGCATGCGCCAGTGCGTATTTGGTTCTGAAACATCAGGACCTGGCTCTTAAATCTCAGAAATAGGCTTCTTAGTTGGCGCGTAACTTCTCAGATCATATTTTGATATTCTTTCGATGGATAATCGAGAGAGACACTCTTACATGTATTATATATATGATTATCATTTATCATTGTTGTAGAGTGCTTGAGTTAATACTTCAAGTCTTAATTACCAAGCATTAATCTTCACTGTGGTGTCTGATCAAGTCTTGGCTGCCTAAATAGGCAGCCAAGACTTGATCAGAAACCACAGTGAAGATTAATGTTTGCTATAGTGTACTAAATGAAAATGATGAGAGCTATTACATACTTGCAGTGTGTGTTACAAACAGCAGTGTGACTCCGTAAATTGAAATCTGGCGCATGAATTGAAAAAATAGGCTCCGAGGCTAGAGCGTATTTTAAATAGTCCTGATCGGTCCCTGATATACAATTATCTCTTATTTCCTCCTTTACCAAACCTACTATCAAATCATAACTATAACAAGAATGTGTAATAAATAATTCACCATTATAGGGTTTGAACGGTAATCTTGATTATATGTGTACCTGTCTTTTCTACTGTATTTTGTTCAAGTGTTCTACTGGTGGAAACAACCTCGTATAACCTTACAGCTTATTGTTGGATCCACACTTACGATAACTGATATAATTGTATATATTTGAGAACTGAAAATAAATATTGTTTAAACTAAATTTAAAGACAAGCTCCGACATGAACTCCATGAAAACGCTCCTTCAGCCACATTTCAGAAGCAATGGCAAGGATGGTATTCTCAACAGCAAAGAATGAGAGACATTTCTTTCCTCTGCTATAAATAATAATTAATAACGACATGGACTGTCAATTTTATCTCCAAAAGGGTGTGGGGCGCGCTCTTAACAATTGCAGGACCAAAACTCTCGGCTGTACATTGGGGAAGCTATTTAATAAAATTATAAACTCTGGAATTAATGATTCATTCGACGATAAAATATTAATTAATGAAAATCAGCTTGGTTTCCAAGAAAATCGTAGCACGATCGACGGTGTATTCGCCCCCAAGACTGCAGTTAACAAATGGAAAGAACTCACAAATCCTTTTGTGCTGCTTTTGGAGACTGTAGGAAAGCGTTTCACGGTGTTATATGGCCAACAACTATATTTTAGGCCACGGCAGGGACCCACTTATAGAAGTCACAAAAACTATGAAAATGAAATTCAATTGACTCATTACAGTTCAGAAAGTGCCACTTCAGACTCTGATGAAGATTTTTTTATTTTTGAGCTCATCGCCAATACCAACTAGTAATAATAATAACAATTTGGCTGGCCGCTGATTTGTCTCAGTTCTCAGGCGAGAAGGCTTTGATTAACCATGTTCTCCCAAATGCCACATTATCCCCACGCCTCTTCTCTCCTCTCAACACTCAGAGACGAACTGATTCTTGATATCCCGTACCTCATTCTTCCCAGTCTCTCCGATAAGCATTCTAACCCTCTCCTGTGTGTCACCCACTAACCACATGTCCCTCATTCTCCCATCGTATTCTGTTAGACTGGTATTTTGGACATTCTGATAGAAAGTGTTCCAGGGTCTCCACTATGCCTAAATTACACTTTTGGCACTCCTTTTCCTTGTCTTTCCCAGCTTCCCCTCAGCTCTACCGACCGCGACGGTGACCTCATCTTGAACAACAGTGGCCCACCAAAGGTGATATCAAGGAACACTTCAAACCTGGCTGCTCTTTATCACACAGGCCATCCAAATACCTCTTTGCTTAGTCCCATCTCTCTAATTTATGTTACAATCCACCATGACTCTTTCTAAGGCGATTTTTTGACCTGGTTTGTGCCCTCTTCTAAGTCCGAGATCCCCAATGAATAGTTCTCTGTTAACTCCCTCACCTGGTCTACCCACCTTGTCTTTATGTTTGAATTCCAAGTATCCTGGAACATTAGTTTACACCATGGGCCATCGGGGAGATTTACCAAATAGTTAAGATAGCTATTTCAATAAGTCTATCCTGACCTTAATCCCCATCCACCCAAGCTCACCCCTTATTGCTTCTAGTTGTGTGAGATTTCGAGACAGCGCTATCTATCGGCCTGTATCGTTCTGTAGGGTTTCCAAGCTCTTCAAACCTTTTGGTTCAGAGGTATCACTTTCGTACCATATGTTATACTTGGTACACCGGGTGCAGGCAAACACGGCACCGTGCAAAAACGGCACCAATTCTCGTTGGCGAAAACGGCAGCAACTGGCGAAAACGGCACCAAGTGTAGTTTGCGAAAACGGCACTAAATTGGCAAAAACGGCACGAAACCAAACGAAGAACAACACTATGGTACACGATCAAATACACCCACCATTTCCCATATCGTTTTCCCACGAAAACCTTACTGAAGCTGTTATTCGTTATCAGGTTCGGTCGGTAGATGCCTTTTCGTTATATTTACCCCTAAATACAAGTAGTCATATGTCTCCCCTACACTAAGAGGTTTGCTGCTGCCTTCCGGAATACATAACTCCTCCACTAACTTCTTTCGAGTAGGTTCCACTTTACGACCCACGGGTAACACTTTGCTTTTGCTTTTATTTAGTTCAAGTCTTCATTTGTTCCCACATCTCCCAACAATTGCCAGCATTTTCTCTTGCCCTCCAGCCCTTCGCTTTCTGGCACCAGTACCATATCATCTACGAAAATAGCCCGAGATCTTCAGCCCCCCCCCCCCCCCCCCAACAGTTACCCTTTGTCGCTGTGCAGGAGTTCATCCCCCAAATCTTTAATGTACAATGCGAAAAGTAATGGCGAAAGGATACACACCTGCTTTAGGCCTATCTCCATCGCCGTTTGTTGTTATATTACGCAGGCTAAGATCACTTTGTATATCTTTATATAATGTTTTCAGCATTCCAACAAACTCACCTTTCAGGCCCGGTGCCTCAAGTTATCGCCACATACCCTCCCTCCATACCCTACCCTATGCCTTTTTTCATAGACATAAGCATCTTTTCCTTTTTGGCTTGCGCCGATTCTATCACTTGGGTCAGTGTGGAAAGATGTTCATTGATTCTCCTTACCTTCCTGAAACCATTCTGGATCTCTCCAAGAATCCCTTTCTCCTCGATCACATCCTCTAATCCCCCATACAGGACTTAGTCGAAAACTATTCCAATGTTGCTACAGACTTAAATTCCCAGATAATTGTCCAATGCATTTTTCTCCATTTTTGTTTATAAATGTAACCTTGCTTTCGCTTTTTTGGAGCCTCTCGTTTTTCTATTGCTGAACTAAATAGGGTCGTTAAGCCGTTATAGAGGTCCTCTCTCCCATTTTTATGAACTCCTTAGGAATTTCGTGCATCCCACCCGCTTCTCCGTTCCTTAATTTTAAGACCACTTTTTGTACCTCCTCGGTTTTCATTTCGCTGCACCCGAATTTTCCTAGACCTCAGTATGACACTGTGGTGGGTTCCTCATGCCCCATCGCTTCACGTTTACCTTTTCCCAGTGCTTGACTAGTTCTGATGCGATTTCGTCCTGGTCGTCTGTATTTCTGCCCTCTACTTTAATATTCTGTGAATTACTTTCTTTGTTTCTTTTATTCACCCATTTCCAAAATAATTTAGAACTCGATCCCCTCGGTCATTCTTATCGTCCTAATGAGGCTGCAGTTTCACTCTCTCGGATTATCGTCCTCAATCTTATTTACGTTATTACCTGCTTGCTAGTATTCTTCTTTTACTACCCTGGCTTCGTTGCTTTCCATCACCTTGAGTTTTCTGCTCCTCCTGTACGCAACACATTTGACCAGTCAGCCCTTCTTCAAACTCCGTCCAGTCAGCATCCTTTGGGGTCCCCAAATCTCCTTGAAGCTTCCCTTGTTTCTTACTGGGGTTTTGTCCCTGGTCGTAACTGTAAACAAGTTGTGCAGGGACCGATCAGGAATATCTAAAAATACGCTCTAGCCTCGGCGCCTATTTCTTCAATTCATGCGCCAGATTTCAATTTACGGAGTCACACTGCTGTTTGTAACACACACTGCAAGTATGTAATAGCTCTCATCATTTCCATTTAGTACGCTATAGCAAATATTAATCTTCACTGTGGTTTCTGATCAAGGCTTGGCTGCCTATTTAGGCAGCCAAGACTTGATCAGAAACCACAGTGAAGATTAATGCTTGGTAATTAAGACTTGAAGTATTAACTTAAGCACTCTACAACAAGGATAAATGATAATCATATATATAGTACATGTAAGAGTGTCTCTCTCGATTATCCATCGAAAGAATATCAAAATATGATCTGAGAAGTTACGCGCCAACTGAGAAGCCTATTTCTGAGATTTAAGAGCCAGGTCCTGATGTTTCTGAACCAAATACGCACTGGCGCATGCCCAGGTCGGTCCCTGTTGTGGTCACTAGCCATTTGCCTTTTACCCTCATCGTCCACTTCTACCTCATACACATCTCTTCATAAAGCGATATCTGTGAGAATATAGTCGATTATTGTTCTTCTGTCGTTCCTCTCCCCGTTCTATTTCCCCTTACACCTCGCATCCCTGTTCGGAAACTTCAGACAGAGCTCATTTGCAAACAGGGACGGGGCGACGGCGGTGGTGGGGGATGGCGTGGGGGAGGGTGTCACCCCCCCCCCTCCCATTCCCCCAATCCTGCCCAAAATTTCCTGTAGTTGGAAATGCGAAGGGCAAGTCAAGAGTAGTTGGAAATTCCATCTATCTGAATTTTAGAGCTTCTTTGGTGATGCTGATGTCTCCATCACTTCCCAAAATTCCAACTCGGTTTCAAATCGGTAAAAATTCCAACTGTTACTATTTACAGCTACAGTGTACGCAATATCGAGTTTCATAAATATGCATGATGCCAATCGGTACGAGATGTCTATAGTACGTTTACTTATCGTAATAAAAAAAAATCTTCGACATGCACTTCAAGAAAATCACATCATGTAAAATCGTTATCCTGAGTTAATTCCATCATTCACAGTTACAAAATGATGAAACATCTAAATTTGATCATTCCTGCGTAAGATCTAATTTAATGTTAGGACAGTGTGAATCGTTCAAAGTTCTAAGCTTGAGCATTTGTTTAGCACATATTCAGTTCCCAGAATAATACCAAATAATAATAACCTGATAATTCTATCATAAATGTATTGGCATTTCAGTTACTAGAATCAATGTTATGCCCCCTTTCATGGCTTCATTTTCACATTTTTTCTCGGTAGTGAATTTTCAACGAGGGGGAGCCACCCCCCCCCCCCCGGTCCCGGGGGTCCATCCACCCTCGTTGAAAATTCACTACCCTACACCCCCAATCGTACACCTCTAGCCACGTCCCTGTTTGGTACTTTGATAGAGTTAGTTAGGGTTGCCGCCGTAATCTTAATGTCAAAGTGACAATGAGTTGGTAAAAATGATTTGTTTTTCAGTAGTTTTGGAAATCAGCTACTGTGGGAGTCAGTGAGGATTGCCTCGCTACTTGATATACACAATGCCAATATTATTATAGGACTGTAGATTTATTAATGACTGAATTGTTTTTTGTGAAGGTGTTTTCTGTATGATATCAGTTATACTGATATAACTTGGAACGCCTTAAATATTTTTCTACACTTAGAATTACTGTCATGGCAGAGTCAGTGACGATTGCGTCGCTACGCAATACGTCATGATGACATACATTTATTTTTTTATATATTTTTGTCAAAAATTGTTTCCAAAAATGTTTTCAAAAAGTTAACTTTGTTGGTGCAATTGAGTCAGTCAGGATTGCCTTATTTCTCGATATATATTGTTCATCTAAAATCACTTGGGTCAAAAATTAACCCAAATAAACTGGGTTCCGTGAATATGAACCCAATTGGGTTCGTATTCACTCGATCCATTTGATTTCGGTTGATTTTAAACCCAACTGATTTCAGAGTGTAGTATCCGAGTTTTCAGTGAACAAATTTCACAGGAAATATTCTATGCAACTGGAACTGACCAATGTTCTTGGCCGACGATTAACAACCACCTAAAGAAACTGTGATGTATTTGAAATGACAAGGTTGCTGGAGGAGAAGAGTGTGATAAGATGAGATGTTTGTTAGCAGCTGTAACTTGTGTATTTGCATGTATTATGCAGATAATTATCACAGCTTGTCTCTTCTAACTAACAAGCACAAAATGAACGTTGTGTTTGACTGGAAGAACAATACTCTTTCGATTTCCTTCAAGAACTTCTTTATTTGGATAGATAATAATCCTGGTATAACAACAAGACAAAGTGGTCTTCTGCAAATAGATCGAACAAGAACGAGACACCTGGACAATCTTCCAGTGTACCGGTACGCCAGATGTGGAACGAACTAGCTCCGAATATACGTGTCATAACTGTCAGCCCTAGTCGTAAGAAACAGTTAACTTGGAAACTACTAATGTCGTATCCAGAAACTTTTACTTGCAATAACCCGTATTGCCCAGATTGTATCTATTAGTATTAACCTTGTCGGGAGCGCGGTGGCTGAGTGGTAAACTGTAGGATTTCTATGCTAGATGTCCCGAGTTCGATCCCCGTCCGGGACGACCTGTGTCCTTGGACAAGGCTTTTTATCCCGGTTGCCTACATGGGGACACGATAACGCCGTGTACTAAGGTGTACTGCACGTCGATGGTGCACATGTCTATAACCCTGCTTGAGCCGAGCTTGAACAGAGCCAGAATGTTGAGGAGCTGACAGTTGCTCGTCGATGCTCGGTGGTTCTCTGCGGGTGTTCCGGCTTCCTCCACCCGTAAAACTGTCACGGTCACAATTAGACATCGTGCATAAGTATGTGACCTTAAACACTAATAAATAATACAAATATTAACCTTGTCCATGTTCTCTGTTGATCACTGACATGTGGTCAATATTTTTATTTCGTGATTTCGCCAATCAGCCCATGAGATAGTCGTCAGTATGCATGCTTTGTGATTGAATAAGGTTATTTTTTTACTTTTGTGCAAAGTGTCCCCCATCTTTGAACAGATCAATGATTTTGGATGTTTGTGAAATGCTAGGCGAACGGATTCACCACCCGAGGAGGTGATCTCAGTCACTTTCTGTGTCACTACAGATATTGAGAGCGCTGTGTTTTTACCCCCAAGCCATGAAATAAGCAGACTATCATCTGCAAAATGAGGCCCCCGGAGGGTGAATTTAGTGATGCTTCCCTCCACAGCAGGGTAGCATCACTACATTTATCCTCTGTGAACCTCAACCTGAATCAGGGTCTCAAAACTAAACAGAAAGAAGTACCCAGAGGATAAATTGTCCCACTGTATGCGATAGCATCGTCAAATTCATCCTCTGGGAACCTCATTCTGTGAATGTCAGACTGCTTATTTCAGGCCTGTTTACGCTAGAGGCAGTTTTCGGGCTGTGTAGAGGAAATTCGTGGAGCGAGCAAGTCAACATTCTCAAAGTTTATTTATGTGTATATACCAACGGATGAAGCAAGCTTGCTAGAGATTGTGGTCGGGTTGCATGAGATGGCGGCTGTCCCTAGCGTGATTGATGCTATTGTTTGTATAAATATCAGAATCGTGGCGCCTTCTGTGGACGAAGCGGCTTATCTTAACATGAAATGCCATCATTCTATCAATGTGTGGGTAGTTTGTGATTCCGATTTGCGTTTTAGAAATGTAGCGACTAAATGACCGGGTTGCACGTACGATGCTTTCATTTATACAACTTCAGAACTTTGTTGCCTCCTTGAAATGTGGTGGGGAGTACCAATTAGCTGGTTAGTACAGTACGTGGAGAGTGTATTATCACTAAATCACCCGCAGAGTGGAGATTCCACCAGAGAAATAATTGCAAATTTGTTGCAAAGCATAACCAGCGCCAGCAAAGTTTCAGCCAATGGACCTCCGGGTTAAAACCGGAGGTCCATTGGCTGAAACATTGTTTGTGTTTGTTGTCGATATGTACACAATTTTAAAGTTATAGCTTGGGTGATAACTCCACTCCGCGGGTGATTTAGTTACAATCCACTCTCCACGTACTGTAGGTGATAGTGGTTACCCAGTGCACTCCGATTTGACGATACCAGTCAACACTAGAGCCATACACAGGCAGAGTGAGAGGAGGCGGAGCAAGGTACTCGAAAAAAACTGCACTAAAATTAGGGTTGCGCATCGACATCTTGAGAGTGCGAAATAACAAAATAACTGTTCAGACAAAACACAGTCTTATTCAAATGTGCGAGAAAAAGACAAGAACAAAAGTTCTGTACGGCTGTCTTGATGAAGTAGCTACGATCGTTGGTTGGACATTCTCACGACGAGTGACAGTCAATCAGACATAGAAAGGGATGCTATCTGCTTCTTTGTTCTCCGCGCTTGTTTGCTTCTCAGCACATTGGCTTGTAACGTGCTTCGTTGCCACTATACACACCGTCCTGGCATTATTCGAGAGTCTGTGTTGTGACAGCGGAGCGCGTAACAAACCTATAATTTATCCTTCCCAGTTATGGTGGAAGAACTCTATACATGGACAACAATTACCCACAGTGCAGTTGTCGCAGAGTTGTCGTAATCCACGCGTTGACAGTGTGGTCCACGCCATCTCAAATTAATTTTTGTATGATTATTTCTATAATTAGTGTGTGGAATCTAATATTATTGAGTCCATGGAAATATTGTCCACTTGTGAAAAGTGATCAGGCCACGGCGACCGTACACGTAATGCCTTATGAAGATCAAATCTGTTCGTAATCATTGTCATCATATCCAAAATACCACTTCTGAGTGCGCACCTCTTAATCCAGTCACTCCGCTCCCCGCCCCGAATGCCTTTGAAAAAACATGATTCTGGTGTGTGGTGACGCCAGATACAATAAGAATAATAACTTTATACCGAGGAACCTTACACTGAGGTATTTAAACTACAGGAACCCACACTTTTCCGTCCGCTGCCGTATCAATCGGTCGATGCCCAGTCTGATGCTTAATTTAACCATAAGTTTGTTTCGTGGAACGCTTTTGTGAAACAGAATTGGCATAGGTAAGATTTATCTGATCTCTAAGATTTGAGACCATCTTAAGATGGTCTCATGACATTGCTTCATGAAACTGGCCCCTGGTGTAGTTTATGTTTTATTAATGAAACAGTTTGCCCCATTGAAGGCGTTAATTGAAAATAAATAACTATTCTAAAGAAGAAAAAAATATCTTTGTTTCAAACTTCATCCAGTAAAATCTGATTTGAGCAATTTTCGGGGTTTTTTTGACGTTTTTATGGCTTAACCTTCTGACCTCTTTGGCGTAGCGCACTGAAATTCACAAAACAAGACAGTAGTTATCTCTCTGTCCACATGTGGTATTTTGTGCGCCTATGTTCAGTAAAGCGGGCGTGTAATTAACTCATATTTGCCCCCCCCCCCCACCGATGACGTAAAAACGCCCAAATTAAATCGAAAAATAGAATGGTCTACAATATCTAAAAGGTCGTGAAAATCCAATAAACTTTCATTTTCCGACGCTGACGTCAAAACTTCAAAATTATGGGTCTATATAATAATAATAATAATAATAATAATAATAATAATAATAATAATAATAATAATAATAACACTTTGGCCAGCCGCTGATTTGTCGCGGTTCTCGGACGAGAAGGCCATGGTTACCCCTGTACTCCCAACTGCCTCCCTATTCCCACGCTTCTCCTCTCCTCCCAACACTCGGAGACGAACTGCTTGATGATATCCATTGTCCCATTCTTCCCAATCTCTCCGATTAGCATATTAACCCTCTCCTTTGAGTCTCCCCCTAACCACATGTCCTTCATTCTCCCATCCCACTTCCCCATTATACTCCCAGTGAATCTCATTCTTTTAGGCTGATACTTTGGGCATTCTAGAAGAAAGTGTTCCAGGGTCTCCACCATGTCCAAGTTACACATCTGGCACTCCCTTTCACCGTCTTTCCCAATTTTTCCCCTCAGCTCCAGGGATCGCGACCTCAGCTTGAACAACAGTGACCCCCCCAAAGGTGCCATCAAGGTACTCTTCAAAACCTGGCTTCTCTTTATCACGCAGGCCACCCAAAGACCTCTTTGATTTGACCCCCTCTCGCCAATTACGGTTACAATCCTCCATGACCCTTTCTCTGACGATTTTTTTTACCCTGGTTTGCCCCAACGTCCAGGTCCAAGATCTCCAATGAGTAGTTCTCAACCAGCTCCCTCACTTGGACCATCCACCCCGTTTTGATATTTGAGTTGAAAATTCTCAGGAACATTGCTTTACACCATCGACTGTCGGGGAGATTTACCAAATAATTAAGATAACCGAGCTTCAACAGGTCTATCCTGTCCTTGATCCTCATCCACCCAAGCTCACCCCTGATTGCTTCTAGCGCTGCGGCATTGCTCGACTGCATTGAGTAAAGTTTTATTCAAACTGCATCATCAAGGCATACTCATTCGATCCGACTGTTATCGTTAGATTTAGATATTTGAACAGCCTTTTGATATACCGGTACACCACGGCGGTACTCAGTTTGAAATACCGTGCAGCCCAACACGTGCTGGTTGATGCTCATGAACGCACCACACAGACAGCTAAATTACTATAGTAAAGCCCACAGTTGGTCTAGTGCAGTGTGAACTTACTTCTCGCTGCATTCTTACAATATTTAAGAAATGTTTATTGACATTATTTTTTCAATTCTTATTTATATGACTGCGAAACTTAAGTGATAACTTAGCCTTGACCTTGCTGACCGGCCATAATTGCCTGGCAAGACACGTGACGTATTCATTCCCACCCCGCCCCCAGCCCTTTACCCCAACATATTTTAAACTTGGGAAATGAGCAGTTTTCTGCATACATTCTTAATTAACCCTTTACCTAACACGAAAAAGCAGACGACACTCACAAATAAAATCCTTAAATAACCATTGATTATCATTGTTTGCGTTCAAAACATAGCTT
The DNA here is from genome assembly GCA_031216915.1 of Pictodentalium vernedei. Taxonomy (NCBI): domain Eukaryota; kingdom Metazoa; phylum Mollusca; class Scaphopoda; order Dentaliida; family Dentaliidae; genus Pictodentalium; species Pictodentalium vernedei. The sequence continues at coordinate 52,920,414 of CM062288.1, read as the reverse complement.
ATGACACCTTATTGGAACGAGCTCAACGAGCTCGTTCCAACAATGGGTCATACGCTATCTTTTTAGACAAAAATTATAAAATAATGAAAATTGATTTGTAATTTTGGCTAATAGCGCTGGTCGGTTTTGGCCGTTTCGTTGGGTAAAAAAACATTTGAGCGGATCGTTTTTACCGTTTTCCGCTTTGGTTTCCGTTTTTGCGACAAACCGGAAAAAAACAAGCCGCAAGACTCAGCAAAAAAACGGCCAAACAGTTTTACTGTGTGTGTGCATAAGCTGGTCAAACTATTATACTGGGAGGGGTGAGGGTGGGGGACTGGACTAGTGGTCGGGCTTGTCTCTCGACAATTAGTCAATAAGGTAAAGGGGCGAAGTTCTCGTTGTTACATGTTTTCCCTTATTGGCTGTTCAACCCCGAGACAATAAGGCTGAACATGTGACAATGGGAACGATACATCGATAAGATAAACTTTGTTCATTTGTTACCCTAATGTGTGTTTGTTTTTATGTCTCAATTTTGTTAGCAGCTAGAACCATTAGGAATGATCAAAATGAAATTATAGGCTGAACCTAACGGAGATATTTACAAGCAGGGCTGCTTATTTTGAGTGATGCCGTACAAGCTATTGCGCTTTTCTATTAGTTAACTCTTTTGGCGAGGAATACTCTGAGAAACAGAATTCTTATCGCCTAATATTCATCAGGAATTTTACAAAAAGTATAGGTTGTTAGACTAAAGCGTTATTATTTTAAAATATGTTCAAATGATCTCATTGACAGTGTTTCAAATGATTTTCTGTATATATTTAAATGGCACCTTTATACTTTCAAGGGACGGCATCGTTGTTCATGGATATGACATAAATGGTGCATGAAGCATAGGAATACGTATGTTTGTTCAACTCTTTACCTAACGAATCGGCCGCACCCCCCCCCCCCCTCCGCGTAATATGCAACTTCAGCAGTTGAAAAAATATTATTTTTCAATAATGTTTAACAAAACCATATCATGTGACCCCTCGTTGGAACGATCTCGTCGAGCTCGTTCCAACGAGGGGTCACATGATATGGTTTTGTTGAAATGTTTTGAACAATTTGAAAAAAATGTCAATTAAAATAATAATTTTTGATATCGTCTGCGTCGGGTAACGGATTAAAAGCACTTGGAAATGGACACACATGACTACTGCAGTACCTTTCCGCGATCTGCCGTCTGTCGACTTCTGTCGCCCGTCGCGCCAAAAGAGTTAAGGAGCTTGAAGTGTTTACTGTATGTTCATGTTCTTTACACACTGAAAAAAATAAACTAAACCGAAACCGAGTATTGTTCGTAGAAACCGAATCTGAGATCTGAGAAACACCCCCCCCCTCCCCCACCCCCCTCCCGCTCTACAACCCATGTAATACATTCCTTCACCATGATTTAGTTGTTTATTATTGAGGGCCGTAGCCCTTTGAAGTGATTTGCGGTATTGTTCAAAATTAGCGAATCTGTTTTGTTTTCTACAGGAGTTCGAGTAATAATGTAACCCTTTTACTCCCACGCTAACTTTAGCCATATGTGGAGGACCTCTATGAAAACCTGTATGTTTAATAGATACTTAATACTGAAAACTCTATCATCTGATCAATTGTTGGAAAGGGCTCTCTGAGCCCTTTCCAACAATTAATCAGATGGTAGGTTTGATCTGTGCATACCAGAACGTACAGATAATCATCATCAAATATGTGACAATAGTGGCTTTCGGCAGCGTAAGTGTTAATCCCACAGGGTTTTGGGATGCAATTATAACTGAATCGTCTCACCCTTTCGTTCTTGTCTGGTCGTCTTATCATTCAAGAATAAACGATTGATGTAATCAAAATAAGACGCTTTGACTGGTTTAAGAACATTTGCAAAAGGCCGCTAATCGATGAGATTTTTCTCCACTCTTACCATGTGTTCAGATCATAATAATGAGACATAAACTCCATAAATTAATATGAAACGGAGAGAGTCGATATGCCCAATGTTTCGACGTTTCTGTGGGTGGAGGTATAATTTTACATGAATTGTTTAATGTTTTGAAAGTTATAAGCATATCAAAAATCGTTTTTTCACTGCTCCTGGGTCATCTGGCCAATTAACGGGGAGAGAATTATTCTTGGTCGTCATTTTTTGCTCACGTGTCTTTGCCTTGTTTAAATTTATGGGAGAGTTCCTATGGGCACTCCCCCATACATGGTAACAAGCCAGACCTTATACAGACTGAACAATTTCACTTCAAAGATAATATGAAGCACATTGACAGAGCACCTGCACTTATATGTGCTTCCAGAATATGAAGCCATTAAGTCTCAGCTCCAACACTTAAGAATAATGCACAAATATGGACTTCCAACACACTACTAGTTTTCAAGCACAAAAATAAAATGTTTATCTTTAACATTGTTTAGTTAACCCTTTACCCAACATAACGGCCAAAACCGGAGAGCGCTATTCACAAAAATCGCCAATTAATTTTCATTATTTTCTCATGTGTTTGTCTCGTTCCAATGAGGGATCATAACCTATGTTTTTGAGACAAAAAATGACAAAAAATTAGTTTTTCAAGAATTTTATTTGCAGGTAGCTTTTGCTTTTCATGTTAGCTAGATGGTTAAGTGCATTGCCCAAAGGCATAACGCAGTTACACCCTGATGGACATCGAACAGTGTACCTTCTGGTTTGAAGTCCAATGCCGTAAGCACTGAGCCACAGTGTTCCTTCATGTCCCTTTGTCTCAGTGCTGGTGACAAAAATAAGTTGCGGCACCTTGGGCTGCACGATATTCAAAACTGAATTCCGCGGTATATCGAAAACTGTTCAGATATATGAACACAAGTACCACAATCGAGACTCTAGGCATCACAGTCGGAACGAATTAGCATGCCTTGATGATGCGGTTCGAAACACCTTTACTCAACGCAGACGATATCAAAATTTATCATTTTCAAAATTAATTTATCAGATTTTCCCCAAAGATGTCAACAAAACTATATCATGTAAAGCCCTCATTGGAACGAGCTCAACGAGCTCGTTCCAATGAGGGGTCACATGATATTATTTGTTGAAATTTTTGAAAATTATTTCTTCAACTGCTGAATTTGTGTATTACGAGGGCACAAGCAGACGATTACTTGGATAAAGGGATACAATTATTCATTCGGGGCCACAGTTAAAAAACTCAAGACATCTTAAAAATGAAATTGTGGGTAAATAATAAATATTGACGATAAACCGATATGTTTGTAATTACACCGGTATTGAATCAATATTGGTTTGAATACCGGTATATATCGGTTTATCGACATACCGTGCAGCACTAGCGGCACCTGCACATATATGTGCTCCCAGCACTCAACCAGATACGAAAGTACAAAAAATGTTGACTTACCTGTGTTTACCAACAGAAATAAACACACAACACTCCCAATAAACACTTTGGTGCGATGCCTTCCGCGTAAAAATGCCCATGACAAATATTTCCGAATCATGACTCTGGTAGAAATCTTTACAATGGGTCAATAACACGATTTACCCTGTTCCACAGACAACATCACACTGAATAAATAAATTTTGTTGAACTCTTAATATAACTTGTATTATTTAACTTGAATCAAAATATCTCGCCGTTTGAAATCCGTTTTTGATTCGGCTCACACAATTTGTGAAGTGTTTCGCTCCAGTTATCGCATAAAACTGACATACCAACACACAACAGTCAGTCAACCTCAAAATGTATTTCAATTGAATTTCTATGCACTAAATTTCTACATAAGGTTTCGATTGATATGATTCTTCGAGTATTAAAAAAAAATAATTCGTTTGATGTTTGTTTATATGTTTCTTTTGTTAAACAACACTTACAACATCCAGGGCTATATCGATCGATGCTTTAGCCTCTTAATCCTTTACCCAACGCAGACGATATCAAAATTTATTATTTTAAATATCATTTTTTCAAATTTTCAAAAAAATTTGAACAAAACCATATCATGTGGCCCCTCGTTGGAACGAGCTCGACGAGCTCGTTCCAACGAGGGGTCACATGATATGGTTTTGTTCAAATTGTTTGAAAAATAATATTTGTTCAACTGCTGAA